>CM055904.1:61206734-61806734 GCA_029582155.1 Panopea generosa
CTACTAATACTACTACTACTATTGCCACCACCACTACCACCATAATTATCACTACCACTACTACTAATACTACTACAGCCACCACCACTACTGTTTCTACTACAACTACTACTACTTCTACTTCTACTACTACTACTATTTCTAGTACTACTACCACCACCACCACCACCACTTTTATTACTACTACTACAACAACTACTACAGCTACAACTACTACTACTACTACTATTACTACTACTGTCACCACCATCACAACAACTACCACCAGTACTGCTTCTTCTACTACTACTACTACTATTACTTCTACTTCTACTTGTACTACTACTACTACTACTACCACTACTACCACTACTACTACTACTACTACTACTACTACTACTACTACTACTACTACTACTACTATTACACATACTACTACTATTACTACTACTACTACTACCACCGCTACCACCACTTTTACTACTACTACTACTGCAACAACTGCTACTGCTGCTACTACTTCTACTACTACTACTACTACTACTACTACTACTACTACCACCATTACCACCACCACCACTACTACTATTACGACTTCTATTTCTAACACCACCACTACTACTTGTACTACTACCACTACCACCTCACTATTACTGCTACTACTGCGAAAACAACTACTACTACTACTATTAAACTACTACTACTACTATTACTACTATTACTACTACTACTACTATTACCACCACCACTACAACCACTATTAACACCACCACTACTACTTATACTACTACTGCAACCACCATAACCACCACTTCTACTACTACTACTACTACTACTACTACTACTACTACTACTACAACTACTACTACTACTACTACTACTACTACTACTACTACTACTACTACTACTACTACTTCTATTACTACTACTACTACTACTACTACTACCTACTTCTTCTACTAAAAATAATAATAATAATAATAATAATAATAATACCACTACTACTTCTACTACTACTACTACTACTACTACTACTACTACTACTACTACTATTTCTACTACCATTCACCACCACTACAACTACTTTTACTTCTAATACTACTTCTACTATTATAACTTCTACTACCACCACTACTACCACAACCACTACCACCACTACTACTACAACTACCACCATCACTACTGCTGCTACTACTACTACTGCTACTAATAATATTAATACTATTATTACTACTACTGTTACTTCTGCTACAGTCACCACCACCACCACTACTACTACTGTAACTACTACTACAACAACTACTAATACTATTAATACTACTACTACTAGCACTTCTAACATCACCACATACACAACCACCACTACGACTACTACTATAACTTCTACTACTACTACCAACACCACCACTTTTACCACCATTAACACCATCACTACTACTAATACTACTACTGCCACCACCACCACCACTACTAAAATTACTACCACCACCACTACTACTACTACTACTACTTCTACTACTACCAATACTACTACTACTACTACTACTACTACTACTACTACTACTACTACTACTACTACTACTACTACCACTATTACTAATACTGCTATTACTTACACACCACAACCACTACCACCACTACTACTACAAATATCATTATCACTTCTGCTGCTTCTACTACTACTACTACTACTACTACTACTACTACTACTACTACTACTACCAATACTACTACTACAACTACTATTGCTAATACTACTACTACTACTACTACTACTACTACTACTACTTCTACTACTACTACTACTACTACTACTACTACTACTACTACTACTACTGTTACTACTATTACTACTACTACTTCTTCTACTATAATAAAAATAATAATAGTAATAATAATAAAAATAATGATAATACCACCACCAACACTACTACTACTATTAACACCACCACATACACCACCACTACTACTACTAGTACTACTACGAGCACTACTAGTCTTATCTAATAGTGTTTCCCCCAGTATTGAAAAAGGGCAGGGTACCAATTGAAAAAGGACATATTTTGGTGCATACAAAATAACAGAAAAAAAGTCAATTCTTTATTGTGTGTTGTGTTGAGCACCATTTTCAGCACTAATCACAAGTATGATACATGTATGTTTTGGTAAATGTATGAATCATCTTAAATAAGGCTAAAACGATATCATGTATTAATAAAACATGATATTAAAGAACTATAGAAGGATATACTAGAGTTCCTTAATGATATTTTCGTAGCATTATTAATAATACATGATACTATTGTAGTAGCCTTATTATTAATCAATTATAAAGTAATTAATTCAACAGTATTTGATAGTTCAAGTACCCTTATAAGATGAATATTATATTTACACAATGCTTTAATCTATGTTAAAAAATTTGAACCGTTTTAAGTGGGGATTTTATTTGTTGAAATAAAATGCTGAGAAACCGGGAGTATCCAACTATCCATTAATGTGCAATTCAAATATATATATTTCTATCCTATATTAGAATAATATTCCCATAAAAATATAGTAAAGGTGTGTTTATAAATGGACAACTTGTCATATTCAAAAGTTAATACAATTGAGAAGTTTGCATTTTTAATGTTTGATTCTGTAATTTTCATTAGGTGTCAGTGTATTTCCAAATAAATATAAATTTTATAAAAGGAAACATTAAACGTTAAGTCTTAAACATCGATAATAAACGGGACCGCTATAACCGAAGCACCGATTTTTTAGGATCCAGCTTTTAAAGGCGCCGACTTTTAGACCGGGTTTCTCAAATTTGTTTACATACGGTAGGCAACATCCGAGTGTTTTTTCCGTATTTTTTCTTCTATTTATGTACAAAATAAACCATTTTAAGTGGGGATTTTATTCTAGCTTTGTTGAAATGCTGGGAAAACCCATTACGATTTTATTGTTTTGCTTACTTGCATAAAGCCCTTACTATACACTGCGATCTATTTCTAGTTGTCTTGATCCGAGTAATGGTCGTGACACATTGTAGATGGCGATACTACTAAGTAGGTATAATGAATATACTACTAAAATAGTACGATATAATGACAATACAACTAAGATAGTGCGTATAATGGCGATACTACTAAGAAAGTACGAAAGTACGATATAATGGCGATACTACTAAGATGGTAAGATATAATGACGATACTACTAAGACAGTACGGTATGTATATATAAATACCATATATCATCCATATATACTACTTGTTAGGAGCATCGCTTAGTTATAATAAAACTGTATTCGGAATTGAGACAAGAGGTCATTTAAACACATGATTGTTTACAACGGTTGTGACGTCACGGTAGGTGTTACTTATCACGTCCACATATAGTTTTACAACACACGGCAACATGCACACGGGTGATGAATAAATTACAGATAAAGCCAAACACAAGCTTGTGGTTTAATACACAGTTAAAAATGTGTGTCAAACTATTAGATATAATCTCCTTATTAAGAAAGATAGAAGAAGTATCCGGTTTCACTTTATCCATCACTAAGCTGTTAGTGCATGTTTATCTATGATCTATTGACTTGAAACTGTTGCGGCAATGTGAACAATCGATGTTTATACATCTAACCATTATTCATATTACATTACATGTATTAAAGAAACACTTATTACAAATATTGTACTCTAAAATAGAAACATTCGTATGTCTATATTAATAAATATATGTAATAGAAAATTCAAGTATTTTTGTTATATTTTACTTGGTTGTTTAATGGAGCTTATAATTAAGTTCAATGAAATGGTACTCTAGCGTTTGCATGAAAGTTGTAACTTTTTCCCTATATAACACTTTGTAACGGGGATTCCCTATATAACACTTTGTAACGGGGATTCCCTATATAACACTTTGTAACGGGGATTCCTAGTTTGACTACAGGACTTGACTTCAACAAAACTTTCAACAAACTTCCATGCAATTTCACATGTAATACTTAGGACTTTCAGGGGGTAAAGGCTTTTCAAGTATTTCTTAACATATGTCGTTGACATTTGGTAACCAATAAAAAAACGATTATATACTAGTAAATAAATCCTTTAAGATAGTTTGACCCCGTTCCAATTGTCTAACCAGTTGTAAACTATTGTTAAAACTATAAACACTGTCGCAGGTAAACAATTCAATTAATGTGGCTTCTGAAAAAACATACGCATGCAGTAAAACGGAAATATACGGCCTCCAGAGAAAATGATTTTTGAGTTTTCCTTAAGATATGGCGGAGACATGTAAATATATACTTGAACTTTTAGAGAAAATGTTTTTTAAAAAAAATCCTTTTTTGTGCTTATAAGACCTGTGGTATTTGTGGTCGCTCTGGTTCAAAAACTATTTCGGGATAGTTTGGCTATATAGCTGCTGTAGAAGTTAGGCAAATATCTAATAGAAAATATGGTTACTATCGCGTTTACAATAAAAATGTTAACATACTGACGACGAACACCTTACGACAGACGAAAGGTAATTGATCATGACGCAAGCCTTGTTGACCTTTGCCCAGTAGAGTTAAAAATATACCGTCTTAGTTTAGTTTTAACTAATTTATTTCACTTCGATTGTGAAACGAATTCTTACAACTTAGACAAATCACGCTCGAAGTCTTCCTGGAAAGATCCACTACTAAACATAATTTTGCGGGAAAAGTGTCTTGCTCAAGAATACCACATATAGCCGTGGCGGAAGATCAAACCTACGATCCTCCGATCATGTGTTCGGTGTTCTACCGTCTTAGGGGTACGTTTTCGACAGGGTTAATAGCATGACTAGCTTCAGCTCTATTTAAATAATGAAGTACGATATAATATGTTAAAGTAATGTTCAAAGCATATATTTCATTCTAAAGACAATTAATAAAATCTCCAAACAACAGCACATAAGTTAAGTAGAAAATGTCTTGCTTTGGCTCACTGTCTAAATATCCGGAGGTGGATGTACTGGAGGATGAAAATAATGTCGGCCCCTATATCGGGGTTCAAATCCTCTAGAGATTCCGGATCTGGATATCGGCATTTTAGTAATGGTTTCGGATAAAATCTAATTCCCTTGGTGTGCGTCGATGTAAAAATGTCTTGATACTCATAATGATCATTGCAGGTATCGAGAAAATTGTTTTGTTCATATTATGGTGTGGGTCGAATTGAATACTCACGTCTGATCTCTGGAACGTCACCATGAAATGTATTAAGTATATGATTGTCTTGGTTATCTCCGAGTTCAATGTCTTGTACAATCCGTTTTTTTTTCTACATTTACACATCTGGAATCAAATTGGTAAGCAGGAGCAGAAACAACAGTCACGTGGTTGTTTGTCAGAGGTGTAATTTACTTTTTCTTCTTGACCAATCCTTTGCATATTTGCCAACTCTCTCTGCCTTCCTTTTACAGTAGTCCTTCTTGTATCCATTATTTAACACACATTAAGGTTAGGATTAAAACTGTAAAGACTCGAATTAATAACCATGTGTCAAACAGTTTCGATGAAACAGATATTGAAACTCTTCAATTAATTACTTGGCAAACTATTTGCTGTAGTCTCTCTTTATATGGTTATAGTCAGACGTGTTTACTGTCTTAATGGGGCAAGTCTGCTGAAAAGAAAGTAATTTATTTAAACTTTTATGTAACGAAACAACAGTTAGTGATATGATATTCTCGTTTTATCAGTTTCATAAATAATGATGCCCTTCAGATAGCTTAATAAAATCTCTATACACTTTTATTGTGTACGACGTATGCAAACTACAGTAAACAAGTTTCAAAAATCGGCCGTGTCAGATCTGTCACATTTTGTGAAATTTAAAGTATTTAATGGTTTTAAATGTTTCGTATGATATTGAAAAAATGTAATCTTGTTTACACATACATATATTTTAAATCTGCATTCTATTGAATTATAGCTATGGCGCAAAACATATAAATAGTGCAATGTATGTGCAAAATGGATTAATCTACAATTAAATCAAGCATACATGTAATGAATGTTTATAAAAAAATAATCTTAACAAAACACTTAACAACTTATAACGTTTGTGTGTGCTATCAGACGATTTCAAGAGAACGTCGTTTATATTAACGTAAAATACGACGTCAGTCAGGCAAACGTCGTGTGATATTAAATGTTTCAATTTTAATTTAAATTCGAATTTATGAATAAAAATTAAATGAACGATATAAGCTTTTTTGCAATATTAGCCTTGAATGTCCAAAATTCGTTGTTTTTAAACCTGCGTTTAAATCAACCCCGTCGTAACAATTAGATGTAAAGGTAACAGATTGTATTTTATCTGTTTAAAAGGTATAATCTTATCGCAGACAAACAAATTTAACTTTAAAAGAATATATTGAAAATAAAATTCCCCGGGTGGGATTCGAACCATGGCGGAAAAAACACACAAAATCTTGAATAAGTTCAACGTCATAACACCACAGACACATCTTGATAAATGTTTGTTATTTATATATTTAGACCAACCATTCAATTGTTTCTCTTGAGTAAATAAAGGCGAAATATATCATTTGATTGAATAGTTGCCTTTTTTGTCGTATCGGCATCTTTATTGTCAATAATTTAGATGAAATCGGACGCAAATATTTTGTTAATAGCATTTATTGTCAACGCCGCATTCAGAACATCTGTTTTCATCGTTGTTTTCGGCTAACACTAGGAATTCCCAGCGGATATTTTTAATAACCGTGGTATATCGTAAAGTAAAAACTGTTCAATATCATAAAGTATTATGTTTAATGAGGGATTATTCTGGCCAATCAGAATTCATTTATTTATAGATTATTGATAACACTTATTATGGAGCAAGTGACGTTTGGGTTTCTGTACATAACATTATTTGAATATTTCATATATATTTATACTTACATCTTATGTATTTTATACGGCATACTTTGAAAGATTAGACTTGCAGGTTTACTATAATTGATTTAGTGTCAATTTGTAATGTTTATATATATCATACTGTGTGTATATTTGTAGCGTGTGTGTGTTTGTACATATATAACGTAGATGCCTTGATATTGTGTCTATGGTTTGCTTTGTAGATAGGCACTCGCCGTAGTCTGGTCTGTACATTTATGTCTGTCACAATACTTATCTCCATGTATATATAGCATGCATTGTGAATGTGCATCTGAAAAGATCCCCAAAATCGGAAATGCCGTTATTGTCATTTCAATTATCTATCTTCATGAAATAAAATACATATGGTTTCACTGTGACTTCATGATCCACGGGTTTCCAAATCTGTCCTTTATATAGCATGTGAGTAGTCATGATACCTTAACTGGATCCTACTCATATAAAGCTATCAGTCTATGTATGTAAATTGTCCACCCTATCCAGATGTGTTGCGTGTAAAACCATAGCATAGAAGTCATGGTTGACACCAAATATATTGGTTTGGTAGATGCCTTGATATTGTGTATATGGTATGCATTTTAGCTAGGCGCGCTCGTCTGTACATTAATGCCTGGTTGCTCACAAATAATTATCTCTATATATATGTCCTGTGTATATATTTGTACAGTGTATATGTTTGTTTTGTGCATATATGTGTACTATGTATATTATTCCATCGTGCACATATTTGTAATATTTATATATTTTACCGTGTATATAAACGTATTGTACATATATTTATACTGAGTATATGTTTGTACTGTCTTTATAATGTGTTTATATTTGTAATGTGTATATATTTCTACTGCGTATATTTGTAATGTGTATATATTTGTAATGTGTATATGTGTAATGTGTATATATTTTACGGTGTATATATTTTTACTGTGTAAATATTTGTACTATGCATATTTTGTACTATGTATATGTTAGAACCGTGCATATATTCGTACTGTGTATATATTACACTGTGTATATATGTGTACTATGTATATATTTGTACTGTGTAAATATTTGTACTGTGTATATGTTTGTACTGTGTAAACATTTGCACTGTGTATATCTTCCTACTGTGTATGTCTTTGTACCGTGCATATATTTGTACCATGTATAACTTTGTACCGTGCATATGTTTTACTGTGTATATATTCGTACTGTGTATACACTTGTACTGTGTATATCTTAGTACTGTTTATATATTTGTAATGTGTATATATTTGTACCGTGCATATGTTCGTACTATGTATAAATTCGTACTGTGTATATATTTGTATTATGTATATATATTTGTGATTTGGATATATTTGTACCGTGTATATATTTATACATGGTATATTTACAGGTTTTACTTTCTATATAATGTATATATATATGTGTGTGTGTGTGTGTGTGTGTGTGTGTGTATAGTTGAACTGTCTATATGACGAATATATATATTTTTGATAACTTGATGTTCAATAGATAATGTATAACACTGACAGGACTTTCGTTTGTATGATAGGTACTGCAATCTTTCAAAGACTTTTATAATTACAATACTAATGACAAACCGCCAGTGCCAAGCAACATATAAAAATTAACTTGCAAGTGGTCATTACATACATTTTCAGTATGAATTTACGTTATATTTAGAAATTCAAAATAAAAAACAATAATACTATTCATAACCAACAGGAGCCGACACAGACACTTAAGGTCTTCACTACACAGTTGTGTCCTCCTTTTTTGTCACGGTAACAAGATTCTTGCTCTTAAACAACTCCTTTTTAAATTAGTTTGACATAATTTCAAAATTGTTGTGATATTTTGCTAAAGTTGAATAAAGCAAACGCTGGTATGGTATATAGTACAACAAGACATTACTGTAGATAAAAACGTGACTAGTGTAGGATTTTAACAGATGCATGTATTGATGCGCATTTGAGGAAATGTCTTAGGGTGTCACTGCACTGTACCAGTTATTGTGCATTTGTGTGTGCGGATACATTCCAGCTATCAAATGTACCTTAAAGTGAATTTATGTGGATTTGTTTTACCGTATAAATGCTAGACCTTATTTTATATAGAACAAAAACAAAATTAAATCGTGTGATGAGACCAGAAGCAGCATGAATCTACGTTTTATCAATACCTTTGTGATTATTAAATGGATATATAATTGAGAAACTGATGTTCCAATACTCAGTACCGCTGGCATGAAATAAAATATTCACACTGAAGTAAGTTCGTAGAGTGTGTATACGGTTATACAATGCTGTTAGTATACTCCAAAAATTAAGTTAAGGATCATGCCATATACAGTGCACTAAATTTCAAATTATTCTGTGAATACAACAAATTTAAAAATATTTGTTTTATTAAAAGAAAAGAAAATTTAAATTTTAACCAAAAACAATTGTCTTTGGATTGGATTAGTAGGTTGATTATATTGTGAAGAAATTTGCAAAAGTGGAAAATATTCTGATGCGAGATATAATAGTTGACTTTAAACTAACATACCCGATTTTTTTCACAACAAAAGTAAACGAATTATTTAGGCACTTTTTATTAAAAACAGGGGTGTTTTACAGTTACGTATGGTGTTGGAAGAATATGGTAAAATCTTAAATTGATAAATAAGAATATTTAAAGAAAAATAAAAGTACATTGTGATAAAATATAGTTTGGGGACAAAACCTGTTATTTTTAAATATGCG
This sequence comes from Panopea generosa, assembly GCA_029582155.1. NCBI lineage: Eukaryota > Metazoa > Mollusca > Bivalvia > Adapedonta > Hiatellidae > Panopea > Panopea generosa. The sequence goes on from CM055904.1 coordinate 61,216,383, forward strand.
TTTAATTTTAAGAATATAAATTAGAAATATATACTTATATTTAGTTTAATATTGTTATTGAATATATTGCTCATATTTGTGTAATAATTCTTTTGGCATAAGGTATCAGAGCAGCTTCAAACATTTAAAAAAATCAATATACTATTTTAATGTAACGTCCATGGGGAATAAACAACATGGTCCCTAACCTTTTTGTGAAGTATATTATAATACACCGTAAATAGAAAAGAAAGTCGGAGGTGTACTATTAAGCAATTCATAATGTAACGAGGAAGCAAACATGGGTGTATGTATGTGACACGTTTCGCGATTTTATACAATATACCATCCCTGTATTGATAGCAGTTAGCTGTTATAATTAATTCTGCTAAATGGGGTTTAGCACTATACTCAACATATTTCAGGTTATATATGGCATATCCAGTGATATTCGTTGTGTAAGACATCAGAACTAATCTGAGTAGAGCCGCGTCCTTGAACTAGTAATTGGTAAGCTTTCCCACATAAAATTTTCCTTAGCAATGAGAGGTAGGTGACATTAGACCACTCGGCCACGGAGGTGCATGTGTTACATTTATCAAAATAGATAGTACTATAAGCCCAAAAAGCCATACTAACAAATCCTCCGTCAAATCATTTAGCCGGCATTATATTGCGTATAATGTATTACGCATAGGGATTTCCCCATATTATTTGAAACTATATATTCATATTCTTTTCTTCCTGGTTAAATGAATGCTACCGTATATAATGACATGTCTCTAAAATTAAATCCACAACCTACACGTCTAAATAATTGATGTTTATAAATATTGGTAATATGATATTACCGCTTTAGTTTATACTAATTTATTTTAGCTCGATTGCGATGAAAGCTCAGGGCTTATATGAACCGCTTCCTGGGCAGAACCAGTACTGAGTGTTATTTTATGAGAGGCATCAACATCTGGCGCGAGCAGCCAACACTCTATCCATTAGACTACCGCCCCGCTTTCAGGTGTATTACAAATGATGATTATCACCAGATAACGTTATGACACCCCGATGTGACTGTGTTGTATTGAAATGTTTTAAATATCACCAAATAACGTTATGACACCCCGATGTGACTGTGTTGTATTGAAATGTTTTAAGTATCACCAAATAACGTTTCACATGGTTCATACTGCTTTGGCGACTGTTAACCAGGATTAAGCCCCCAAGTATTTTGCTACTGACCGTCCAAAGGCAGTGACCCCTGTTGTCACCTGGTTCATACTGCTTTTGCGACTGTTAACCAGGTTTAATCTCCCCCAGTATTTTGCTACTGACCGTCCCAGGGCGGTGACCCCTGTTGTAATCTGGTTCATACTGCTTTGGCGTCTGTTATCCAGGTTTAGGATCCCCCAGTATTTTCCTACTGACAGTCCTAAGGCGGTGACCCCTGTTGTCACCTGGGTCATACTGATCTAGCGACTGTAAACCAGGTTTAATCTCCCAAGTATTTTGCTACTGACTGTCCCAAGGCGGCGACCATTATTGTCACCTGGGTCATATTGCTTTGGCTACTGTTAACCAGGTTTAGTCTCCCCCAGTATTTTGCTACTGACTGTCCCAAAGCGGTGACCCTTATTGTCACCTGGCTCATACTGCTTTGGCGACTGTTACCCAGGTTTAATCTCCCCAAGTATTTTGCTACTGACCGTCCCAGGCGGTGACCCCTGTTGCCACCTGGTTCATACTGCATGGCGCATGTTACCCAGGTTTAATCTCCCCCAGTATTTTGCTACTGACCGTCCCATGGCGCCGACTCCTATTGTCACCTGTTTCATACTTCTTTGGCGACTGTTACCCAGGTTTAATCTCCCCCAGTATTTCGTTACTGACTGTTCAAAGACGGTGACACCAGTTGTCACCTGCTTCATACTGCTTTGACGACTATTAACCAGTTTTAATCTCCCCCACCCCCGTATTTTACTATTGACCGTCCAAAGGCGGTGACACCTGTTGTCACCTGGTTCATACTGCTTTGGTGTCTGTTATCCAGGTTTAGGATCCCCCAGTATTTTGCTACTGACTGTCCCAGGCGGTGACCCCTGTTGTCACCTTGTTCATATTGCTTTGGCGACTGTTATCCAGGTTTAATCTCCCCCAGTATTTTGCTACTGACCGTCCCAAGGCGGTGACCCCTATTGTCACCTGACTCATACTGCTTTGGCGACTGTCACCCAGGTTTAATCTCCCCCAGTATTTTGCTACTGACAGTCCCAGGCAGTGACCCCAGTTGTCACTTGGCTCATACTGCTTTGGTTACTGTTACCAAGGTTTAATCTCCCCCAGTATTTTGCTACTGACTGTCCCAAGACGGTGACCCCAGTTGTCACCTGGTTCATACTGCTTTGGCGACTGTTACCCAGGTTTAATCTCCTCCAGTATTTTGCTACTGACTTTCCCAAGACGGTGACCCCTGTTGTCACCTGGTTCATACTGCTTTTGCGACTGTTATCCAGGTTTAATCTCCCCCAGTATTTTGCTACTGACTGTCCCAAGACGGTGACCCCTTTTGTCACCTGATTAATACTGCTTTCACGGCTGTTAAACAGGTTTAATCTCCCCCAGTATTTTGCTACTGACCGTCCCAAGGCGGTGACCCCTGTTGTTACGTAGTGCATACTGCTTTGTCGACTGTTAACCAGGTTTAAACTCCCCCTGTATTTTACTACTGACCGTCCCAAGGCGGTGACTCCTGTTGTCACCTGGTTCATACTGCTTTGGCGACTGTTAACCAGGATTAAGCTTACAAAGTATTTTACTATTGACCGTCCCAAGGCGGTGACCTATGTTGTCACCTGGTTCATACTGCTTTGGCGACTGTTATCGAGATTTAATCTGCCCCAGTATTATCCTACTGACTGTCCCAAGGCCTTGAACCCTGTTGTCACCTGGTTCATAATGCTTTGGCGACTGTTAACCAGGTTAAATCTCCCCCAGTATTTTACTACTGACTGTCCCAATGCGATGAACCCTGTTGTCACCTGGTTCATACTGATTTGGCGACTGTTAACCATGTTTAAACTCCGCCCCCCCCCCCCCCCCCATATTTTACTGCTGACTGTCCCAAGACGTTGACCCCTGTTGTCACCTGGTTCATACTACTTTGGCGTCTGTTAACCAAGTTTAATCTCCCCCAGTATTTTACTACTGACCGTCCCAATGCGGTGACCCCTGTTGTCACCACGTTCATACTGCTTTGGCGACTGTTAACCAGGTTTAATCTCTCCCCCCCCCCCCTCCCCGTATTTTACTTCTGACCGTCCCGAGGCGGTGACTTGGGGACGGTCACCTGGTTCATAATGCTTTGGCGACTGTTAACCAGGTTTAATCTCCCCAACCCCCGTATTTTACTACTGTCCGTCCCAAGGCGATGACAACTGTTGTCACCTGGTTCATATTGCTTTGGTGTCTGTTATCCAGGTTTAGGATCCCCCAGTATTTTCCTACTGACTGTCCCAAGGCGGTGACCACTGTTGTCACCTGGTTCATAATGCTTTGGCGACTGTTAACCATGTTTAATCTCCCCCCCCCCCCACCACCGTATTTTACTATTGACCGTCTAAAGGCAGTGACCCCTATTGTCACCTGGTTCATACTGCTTTGGCGACTGTTAACCAAGTTTAATCTCCACCCCCCACCGTATTTTTCTACTGACTGTCCCAAGGCGGTGACCCATGTTGTCACCTGGTTCATACTGCTTTGGCGTCTGTTATCCAGGTTTAGGATCCCCCAGTATTTTGCTACTGACTATCCCAAGGCGGTGACCCCTGTTGTCACCTGGTTCTTAATGCTTTGGCGACTGTTAACCAGGTTTAATCCCCCCCCTCCAGTATTTTACTTCTGACTGTCCGAAAGCGATGACCCCTGTTGTCACCTGGTTCATACTCTACTTTGGCGACTGTTACCCAGGTTTAATCTCCCCCAGTATTTTGCTACTGACTGTCCAAAGAGGGTGACCCCTATTGTAACCTGACTCATACTGCTTTGGCGACTGTCACTCAGGTTTTATCTCCCCCAATATTTTGCTACTGACCATCCCAAGGCGGTGACCCCTGTTGTCATCTGGCTCATACTGCTTTGGCGACTGTTACCCAGGTTTAATCTCCACCCCCCACCGTATTTTTCTACTGACTGTCCCAAGGCGGTGACCCATGTTGTCACCTGGTTCATACTGCTTTGGCGTCTGTTATCCAGGTTTAGGATCCCCCAGTATTTTCCTACTGACTATCCCAAGGCGGTGACCCCTGTTGTCACCTGGTTCTTAATGCTTTGGCGACTGTTAACCAGGTTTAATTCCCCCCCCTCCAGTATTTTACTTCTGACTGTCCGAAAGCGATGACCCCTGTTGTCACCTGGTTCATACTGCTTTGGCGACTGTTATTCAGGTTTAATCTCCACCAGTATTTTGCTACTGACCGTCCCAGGCGGTGACCCCTATTGTAACCTGACTCATACTGCTTTGGCGACTGTCACTCAGGTTTTATCTCCCCCAATATTTTGCGACTGACCATCCCAAGGCGGTGACCCCTGTTGTCACCTGGCTCATACTGCTTTGGCGACTGTTACCCAGGTTTAATCTCACCCAGTATTTTGCTACTGACTTTCCCAAGACGGTGAATCCTGATGTCACCTGTTTCATACTTCTTTGGCGACTGTTACCCAGGTTTAATCTCCCCCAGTATTTCGCTACTGACCGTACCAAGACGGTGACCCCTGTTGTCACCTGGTTCATACTGCTTTGGCGACTGTTACCCAGGTTTAATCTCCCCCAGTATTTTGCTACTGACTTTCCCAAGACGGTGACCCCTGATGTCACCTGTTTCATACTTGTTTGGCGACAGTTACCCAGGTTAAATCTCCCCCAGTATTTTCCTACTGACTGTCCCAAGACGGTGACCCCTGTTGTCACCTGGTTCATACTGTTTTCTCGGCTGTTAACCAGTTTTAAGCTCCCCAGTATTTTACTACTGACTTTCCCAAGGCGGTGACCCCTGTTGTCACCTGGTTCATATTGCTTTGTCGTCTGTTAACCAGGTTTAATCTCCCCCCGTATTTTACTACTGACCGTCCTAAGGCGGTGACTCCTGTTGTCACCTGGTTCATACTGCTTTGGCGACTGTTAACCAGGTTTAATCTCCCCAACCCCCGTATTTTACTACTGTCCGTCCCAAGGCGGTGACACCTGTTGTCACCTGGTTCATACTGCTTTGGTGTCTGCTATCCAGGTTTAGGATCCCCCAGTATTTTCCTACTGACTGTCCCAAGGCGGTGACCACAGTTGTCATCTGGTTCATAATGCTTTGGCGACTGTTAACCATGTTTAATCTCCCCCCCCCCCCCCCCCTCACCGTATATTACTATTGACCGTCTAAAGGCAGTGACCCCTATTGTCACCTGGTTCATACTGCTTTGGCGACTGTTAACCAAGTTTAATCTCCACCCCCCACCGTATTTTTCTACTGACTGTCCCAAGGCGGTGACCCCTGTTGTCACCTGGTTCATACTGCTTTGGCGTCTGTTATCCAGGTTTAGGATCCCCCAGTATTTTCCTACTGACTATCCCAAGGCGGTGACCCCTGTTGTCACCTGGTTCTTAATGCTTTGGCGACTGTTAACCAGGTTTCGGATCCCCCAGTATTTTCCTACTGACTATCCCAAGGCGGTGACCCCTGTTGTCACCTGGTTCTTAATGCTTTGGCGACTGTTAACCAGGTTTAATCCCCCCCCCCCCAGTATTTTACTACTGACTGTCCCAAAGCGATGACCCCTGTTGTCACCTGGTTTATACTCTACTTTCGCGACTGTTACCCAGGTTTAAACTCCCCCAGTATTTTGATACTGACTGTCCAAAGACGGTGACCCCTGTTGTCACCTGGTTCATACTGCTTTGGCGACTGTTAACAAGGTTTAATCTCCCCAGTATTTTGCTACTGACCGTCCCAGGAGGTGACCCCTGTTGTCACCTGGTTCATACTGCTTTGGCGACTGTTACCCAGGTTTAATCTCCCCCAGTATTTTGCTATTGACGGTCTCAAGGCGGTGACGCCTATTGTCACCTGGCTCATACTGCTTTGGCGACTGTTAACCAGGATTAAGCTTCCAAAGTATTTTACTACTGACCGTCCCAAGGTCTTGAACCCTGCTGTCACCTGGTTTATAATGCTTTGACGACTGTAAACCAGGTTTAATCTCCCCGAGTATTTTACTACTGACCGTCCCGATGAGGTGACTCCTGTTGTCACCTGTTTCATACTGCTTTGGCGTCTGTTATCCAGGTTTAGGATCCCCCAGTATTTTGCTATTGACCGTCCCAAGGCGGTGACCCCTGTTGTCACCTGGTCGATACTGCTTTGGCGTCTGTTATCCAAGTTTAGGATCCCCCAGTATTTTCCTACTGACCCTCCAAATGCGGTGACCCCTGTTGTCACCTGGTTCAGACTGCTTTACTGCTTTGGCGACTGTTAACCAGGTTAAATCTCCCCCCCCCCCACACCCCGTATTTTACTACTGACCGTCCCAAGGCGGTGACCCCTGTTGTCACCTGGTTCATAATGCTTTGGCGACTGTAAACCAGGTTTAATCTCCCCCCACCCCCACCCCCGTATTTTACTACTGAACGTCCCAAGGCGGTGACCCCTGTTGTCACCTGGTTCATACTGCTTCGTCATCTGTTATCCAGGTTTAGGATCCCCCAGTATTTTCCTACTGACCGACCCTAAGCGGTGACCCCTGTTGTCACCTTGTTCATAATGCTTTGGCGACTGTTTACCAGGATTAAGCTTCCAAAGTATTTTACTACTGACCGTCCCAAGGCCTTGAACCTTGTTGTCACCTGGTTTATAATGCTTTGGCGACTGTTAACCAGGTTTAATCTCCCCGAGTATTTTACTACTGACCGTCCCGATGCGGTGACTCCTGATGTCACCTTTTTCATACTGCTTTGGCGTCTGTTATCCATGTTTAGGATCCCCCAGTATTTTGCTATTGACCGTCCCAAGGCGGTGACCCCTGTTGTCACCTGGTTCATACTGCTTTGGCAACTGTTTACCAGGTTTAATCTCCGACCGCCCATCCCCTCCCCCACACACCCGTACTTTACTACTGACTGTCCCAAGGTGGTGACCCCTGTTGTCACCTGGTCGATAGTGCTTTGGCGTCTGTTATCCAAGTTTAGGATCCCCCAGTATTTTCCTGCTGACCCTCCAAATGCGGTGACCCCTGTTGTCACCTGGTTCAGACTGCTTTACTGCTTTGGCGACTGTTAACCAGGTTAAATCTCCCCCACCCACCCCCGTATTTTACTACTGACCGTCCCAAGGCGGTGACCCCTGTTGTCACCTGGTTCATAATGCTTTGGCGACTGTTAACCAGGTTTAATCTGCCACCCCCCACCCCCGTATTTTACTACTGACCGTCCCAAGGCGGTGACAGCTGTTGTCACCTGGTTCATACTGCTTTGGCGACTGTTATCCCGGTTTAGGATTCCCCAGTATTTTCCTACTGACCGATCCAAGGCGGTGACCCCTGTTGTCACCTGGTTCATACTGCTTTGTCATCTGTTATCCCGGTTTAGGATCCCCCAGTATTTTCCTACTGACCGACCCAAGGCGGTGACCCCTGTTGTCACCTGGTTCATAATGCTTTGGTGACTGTTAACCAGGTTTAATCTCCCCTCCCCTCACCCCTACGTATTTTACTACTGACCGTCCCAAGGCGGTGAACCCTATTGTCACCTGGTTCATACCGCTTTGGCGTCTGTTATCCAGGTTTAATCTCCCACACCCCACCGTATTTTACTACTGACTGTCCCATGGCGGTGACCCCTGTTGTCACCTGGTTCATACCGCTTTGGCGTCTGTTATCCAGGTTTAGGATCCCCCAGTATTTTCCTACTGACCGTCCCTAGGCGGTGACCCCTGTTGTCACCTTGTTCATAATGCTTTGGCGACTGTTTACCAGGTTTAATCTCCCCCCCCCCCCCTCCCGTATTTAACTACTGACCGTCCCTAGGCGGTGACCCCTGTTGTCACCTTGTTCATAATGCTTTGGCGACTGTTTACCAGGTTTAATCTCCCCCCCCCCCCTCCCGTATTTAACTACTGACTGTCCCAAGGCGGTGACCCCTGTTGTCACCTGGTTCATATTGCTTTGGCGACTGTTAACCAGGTTTAATCTCACCCCCCCCCCCCCCCCCGTATTTTACTACTGACTGTCCCATGGCGGTGACCCCTGTTGTCACCTGGTTCATACTGCTTTGGCGACTGTTAACCAGGTTTAATCTCCCCCAGTATTTTCCTACGGACCGTCCCAAGGCCTTGAACCCTGTTGTCACCTAGTCCATACTGCTTTGGCCTCTGTTAACCATGTTTAATCTCCCCCCGTATATTACAACTGACCGGCCCAAGGCGGTGACTCCAGTTGTTACCTTGTTCATACTGCTTTGGCGACTGTTAACCAGGTTTTAGCACCCCAGTATTTTACTACTGACTGTCTTAAAGCGGTGACTCCTGCTGTCACCTGGTTCATACTGCTTTGGCGACTGTTAACCATGTTTAATATTTCCCCCCCCCCCCCCCCGCCGTATTTTACTACTGACAGTCCCAACGCGGTGACAGCTGTTGTCACCTGGTTCATACTTCTTTGGCGACTGTTATCCAGGTTAAGGATCCCCCAGTATTTTCCTACTGACCGTCCCAAGGCGGTGACCCCTGTTGTCACCTGGTTCATACTGCTTTGGCGACTGTTAACAAGGTTTAATCACCCCCGTATTTTACTGATGGCCGTCCCAAGGCGGTGACCCCTGTTATCACCTGGTTCATACTGCTTTGGCGACTGTTAACCAGGTTTAATCTCCCCAGTATTTTGCTACTAACCGTCGCAAGGCGGTGACCCTGTTGTCACCTGGTTCATACTGCTTTGGCGACTGTTAGCCAGGTTTAATCTCCCCCAGTATTTTCCTACTGACCGTCCCAAGGCCTTGAACCTTGTTGTCACCTGGTCTATACTGCTTTGGCGTCTGTAAACCAGGTTTAATCTTCCCCCGTATTTTACTACTGACCGGCCCAAGACGGTGACTCCTGTTGTTACCTGGTTCATACTGCTTTGGCGACTGTTAACCAGGTGTAATCTCCCCAGTATTTTGCTACTAACCGTTGCAAGGCGGTGACCCCTGTTGTCACCTGGTTCATACTGCTTTGGCGACTGTTAACCAGGTTTAAGCTCCCAAGTATTTTGTTACTAACCGTCGTAAGGCCGTGACACCTCTTGTCACCTGGTTCATACTGCTTTCGCGACTGTTAACCAGGTTTTAGCACCCCAGTATTTTACTACTGACTGTCTTAAATCGGTGACTCCTGCTGTCACCTGGTTCATACTGCTTTCTCGGCTGTTAACCAGGTTTAACCCCCCCCCACCCCTACCCCAAGTAGTTTGCTACTGACTGTCGCAATGCATTGTCCCCTGTTGTCACTTGGTTCATACAGCTTAAACGACAGTTAACCAGGTTTTAGCACCACCCGTATTTTACTATCGCGCTCCGTATTTCGTTATTGATCGTTCAAATGCACGACCCCCGTTGCCATCTGATTCATATTGCTTTGACGACTGTTAACCAGATTTAAGCCCCCCCCCCCCCCTCCCCCAAGTCCCAAGGCGGTTACCCCTGTTCAAACCTTGTTCATACTGCTTTGGTGATTGTCTATCTTTAATGTTACGACTCACTTACTTTTATCGGATCACATGTACTTTTTTGTATTTAATTATATGACAAATAACACTATATGCAGAATTAAATAACACGCGAAGTGTATTTTTTCGTTATTCAATTGCGATTGTGTATATATTAACTTATTTCAATAGGATAATTGCAATATTAATCTAATAATCTCTTCTGTCGTAATATTCATTATGTTAAGCATTGAGCGTGATACGAGCAGTTGAAGTGATTTGCACGTTTGTCGTTTTACATATGCAAGAATTTAAATTGGAATTAATAACTAAACGGAATGAAAGCTACTTTTGCGTAACGTTTATGACGTTATTTTAAAATGAAATAAATTAACATTTTTAAACAGTTATCAATAATTATAAATCAAAACAATACACTATTTGAAATAATAAATTTCTGAATTTCAATGGCAAATTGAACATTGTAAAGATCAAAACATAGACCTTATTTATACTCTCAAAACAACATCTTTGCCAGCTTTGAATGTGCTGGTCTTGTGATCCGTTTACAAATTGAAAAAAATAATATCATGGGGTGACAAATATATGGATCTTTCAAAGTGCAACCAAAACCAGCTTTTTTTTAGACCAGGAACTATGGTTGCTGTATATGTCCCATACGTCAACATCAAGTGACGGTTTCAAATCTGCTCGTAAATGTTATGACTTCAATAATGGTCGGTGTAGCAGACAGCCTTGCATTTACAAACATATTAGCACGCGCTGTTCTGGAAATCATCCTTATTGGCGTTGCAATGTAAACAATTCAGCTCAGTTGGGTATTAATGGTTCTTATTTTAGGAATGGTGTAGGCGGTCAGCGAGTGCCCCACTTTACATCTACACAAATGTTCCCCGTTCGAGCAAGTTTCAGAGCCAATGCACCAGTTCGAGGTTCTCCTAGGGGTTTCCCGGAATACGTTGGTCCTTGGTCAAACACAAATCAAATTTGAGGCTTTATGTCGTGTTTTAAGCTACTATCCTAAACTAGCAGCAAAAGCAGAATTAAAAAGTGGTTTTAAAAACGGGTTTCCTTTGCATTATTTAGGTCCAAGAATCTTTACTGGTTGTAAAAATTTGGTTTCTGTAAAAAGTAATGAAAATCTCTTGTCATATCCTAAAGGAGAAAGTGTGAACGATTTTATTGATGATACTTTATGTAGAGTTCATTACACATCTTTAGATTAAGCCGTTAAAATGGTTACTTCACTTGGTCCGGGGGCATTATTAGGTAAATTGGAATCTGCATTTAGACTGCTATCTGTCAATCCACAGGACTTTGAGCTTTTAGGTTTCAGTCTAGGAATTAAATATTTTTTTATGATAAATGTCTTCCCATGGGCTGTTCTATATCTTGCGCCTTTTTTGAAAAAATCTTCACTTTTTTAGAGTGGGCAGTATTAACAAGTGCCAAATGGGGACAAGTCCTTCATTATTTGGACGACTTTTTGTTCGGAGGTAGAAGGAATTCTGGCGAATATGAGGCCATAATTGGGTCCTTTGTAGACCTTTGCTCAGAGATAGGTGTACCTCTTGCACATGATAAGACAGTAGGTCATCCCTACATTCTGATATGTTTAGGTCTGGAAATTGATTCAATTGAAATGAAGATCAAAATCCACAATGAAAAGTTAGTTGAGCTGAGGCATTTATTATGTTATGTTTTGGACAAGAAGAAAATCAATCTTAAAACACTTCAGTCACTAACCGGCTCGCTAAATTTTGTGCACGTGCAATAACAGCTGCTCGTGCTTTCTGTAGACGTTTCTATGATGCTATGTCTGGAATTGCTAAACCCCATCATTCCGTAAGGGTTAGAGATCCCATTAGGGAGGATATTTAAACTTGGTTAATGTTTCTAGATTGTTTTAATGTATATGTTACTTTCCAGAGCATGAATGGTTAAGTAATTTCGACTTAAAGCTCTTTACAGATGCATCTGGTGATGCTGGTCTAGGATGCGCCGCATATTTTGAACGCTTTTGGATTTTTTTTTGCATGGCCTAATGCCTGGCAGTCAACCGAGATATCAAGGGACATAACCTTCTTAGAGTTTGTACCACTCGTATTGGCTTTTCAAGCTTGGGGACATTTCTTTCGTGGTTAAAAGATTATTATGAATACCGATAACCTTGCTCTTGTTTCTATCCTGAACAAATTGTCGTCCAAATAAAAGAGAGTAATGCATTTGTTACGACCATTCGTTTTGCAAACACTGCTTTGTATTGTACAGTGTAAAAGCATTCATATTGAAGGTAAACTAAATAGCAAAGCAGATGCTTTTCACGTAGGCAATGCATTCGTTTTCAGCAACTGGCACCCAGGGCGGAGCGACACTCTTTTCCAGTTCCGGAGTCTTTCAAATTCATGATATCAGGTCTCGATCTCAAGTGCTGTTATATTCATCTTTAGCGGTCAATACTAGAGAATCTTATAACACCGGAGAAAAAGCATTTCAATTATTTAAAGTTATTTATAAAATGGAGTTTATTTTGTCTCCAAAAATACAGCAAGTTTCTGACTTTATAGTCCACTTGTCATTAAAACGCAAGTCCCCAGCAACAGTTGGATCATATCTGGCAGGTGTGGGTTTTAGATGCAAAATAAATAATGTTGATGACGTTACTCAGAATTTCGTTATTAAAAAAATGGTTTCCGGTATGGAGCGCCTTGATAAGAGGATATACTACGGATTACCAATTACCCCTGATCTGTTAAAAAATATTTTGGAAGTATTACCAGAGTCCACATTGTTCTCAACAGCGTTTTCGTTAGCATATTATGGATTGTTAAGAGTTGGGGAGTTTGTTGCCGATTCTAAAAGTTTTTCTAGCCATGCTTTATCTGTATCTGATATCAAATTTACTGTTGAGAATTCAGTCGTTTAGTTGCGTATTCCGCATTCGGAGTACTGTGATTCCCTGCTAGCAATAAGTTCTGCTTTATGCCCAGTCAGCCGTCTGAAAAGTTATTCAAAACTCCGACCTAATAAACCTGGACAGTTACTAATTCATTTTGGTGGCGGCTTAGTCACTAGATATCAGTTTTGTTCAATTTTAAATAAGGCTATCACAGCATTAGGAATTGATCCGAGTAAATATAAGTCGCATTCCTTCCGCAATGGAGCACCAACTACTGCCCCAGCTAGGGGTTTGTCCGACACTGAAATAAAAGAAATTGGTAGATGGGAGTCGAAAGCCTTTAATACTTATATAAGGGTCCCAACTGAACAGTGGAATTTTCAGTTGTATTCAATAATCTGACCTGCTAGTTAAGTATTGCAGATGTCAGATCTAGCATATGATTGTGGGTTCCTATTTGGTAAAAAGAGCATTCACCTTCGCAATGCAATCTACATCTGCTGTCGTCAGCCTTGGTTTTGTGAGAGGATCTGTCACTTTTTGGTGGCAAGGAAAAGGCGGCATGAGATGGCAGCAGGTGGAGAGAACAATTAAAATGCTGCTGACAGTCGAGGATCCTCCTAACATATTAGTATTACACGTAGGTTTTCATGACATTGGACAGTTTACTGCTGCTGATTTAAGAATTAGTATCATCAAGTCCATTCAGGTCATCAATGATTTAATACCTGGTGTACTGATCCGTCTGGTCACAAATTTTACATCGGCTAGTGTGGCGGTATGAGACGGACCATAAAGCTTTGGGAAGAGTTAGGGTCAGGGTAAACAGTAAAGTTGCTACTGAAGTACTCAGATTAAATGGAGCCTATATCAGATATCCAGAAATTGTAGAAGTAGAGTACATTTATCGGACCGTGGTAACCAACTATTTCTAAATGGGCTGAAAGAAGGCATTAACTGTTTTTTAAACTCAAGTGTTCGGGTTTTCCCATAGTTTTGGTGAATACGGTCATGGTTTTACTTAGTCCATGTGCAGTCAATTATTTTGTAATTATATCATTGCATTTGTAGTACATCAGTATTTCTCCATTTAAGGAGTTTTGTATTATGTATGTTGGCGCGACAAATCGCTTCCATTTGAAGTGCGTCAGCCAAGCCGCCATTTGAGGTTCTCCTCCATTTAAGGAGTTTTGTATTATGTATGTTGGCAAGACAAATCGCTTCAATTTGAAGTGTGTCAGCCGAGCCTCCATTTGAGGATCTCATCCATTTGAGGATTTTTGTATTATGTATGTTGGCGCGACAAATTGCTTCCATTTGAAGTGCGTGAGCCAAGCCTCCATTTGAGGTTCTCCTCCATTTGAGGATTTTTGTATATGTATGTTGGCGTGACAAATCGCTGCCATTTGAAGTGCGTCAGTCAAGCCTCCATTTGAAGGGTTTTGTAATATGTATGTTGGCGCGACAAATCGCTTCCATTTGAACTGCGTCAACCAAGCCTCCATTTGAGGATTTTTGTATATGTATGATTGAGTAACAAATCACATTCATTTGAAGTGCACTATGAGCGTATGTGCCCAGGGTTCTTGGTGCAGTACTGTATAAAGAGTGTCGAATTAGATATTAAGAAAGTTATTAAGGAATATTATTAAGGAATGCTTCGTTACTGCTTGCTTTCCGCTTCCCCCATTGTATGCATCTAGTGTTATGTTATACCACCTAGTGGTATGTTATACCACTACAGGCATATGGCATTCTATCGCGGTCTTAGCAGCATATAGTAATCGGTGTATAAAACAATTTTATTTAGATGATTGTGACTAAATGTTGAATAGCTGTCTTTGTGAATGTCTGTTCCCAGGATTCAGAGAGTCAAGTTTGCCAAACTTTCTATTTTTATCTTGAGGCCATGGCCATTTATGCCAATAAATATAAACTATAATTATTCATTTAATTATGTCTTTATTATAACATATCATCAATAAATACATTTTAATTAAAATAAGTTAATTGGCTTTTGTTACATGAACGCATATTGAGCACCGTCTCATCTTGCGTTGTTTAACACAGTCAACATGTATGTATTAGTCTTTACTTTGTCCTCTTAATGTTTAGTTATCTGGCGGTGGAGGAGGCGGCATATTTTTGCATTGCTTGTTAAATCTACATTTGTTAATGTCAAGGACGGGTATGTTTATGAGCATGTAATACCAAACGATATGTACGGTAACATGTGTTTTTTATTTCTGATATTGCATGAACATACATTAAACTTAAATACTGGAAAGTTTCATAAAGTTCTATCCATAGAAAATATAGGATAAAAATTATAGTAATCGTCTTTAATTTTAACTACTATGTCGGTCGGTATACGTGTGGCAAACCAAGCACTACTTATTTGTATTTTTAGATGTATTTAACTGTATTTTCGAAACTAGTAACACACCATTATATTTTTAAATAGTATTAAAATACTTCAATATAAATATCCCCAATTGTCATATTTTATTCGTTCATAGGTGTAAAGATTATACGTGATTAGTGTTACAACCTGTAATTGGTGCAAAAAAATAAAAAAAAAATTCTCTACACTATACATTCAAAATGTGTTACCTTTGTTTAAATACTTCTTCAATACTGCTACACATAATTACCACAGCACGGAAGTGTTTAATCGCCTCCTTACGCAAACGTAGCATACTCAGTGACAATGCTATCGGTTATACTCTACACACAAAACACGTATATCAAGATAACAGATAAGTGTTTACCGAAGGTAGTTGTAAACATAACAATTACCGATACATGTTTGTGAATTGGTAATTTCTACCTGTACATACACCTTTTCCGTGTAATGATAAACTTGCCCAATTATCAATTAACTTTCATTCGATCAGAGCTGATGAAATGCTACGTCATGTCAACACATCTGAGGTTAAACTGGGACAACAAGTAATTTTTTGTAAGAAATGAGACTTTAATCATCACACAGATAAGCAACCATGACCGTCATGATATACCAATATAACTCGTATAATCCAGACTAAATACGACATGTGTTGATTGTTGTAAACGTTTGTTATCATGATAGATGTTGTCCTACTTTCTCACCTAACAAAATCGCTCAGATTTTTCAAAATAGAACCACCATTTTACAAGAAAAGTAATAACAGTCATGTTGATCTACTTTCTCAGCCAATGAAATCGCTCAGGAACAACGAGAAAACGGACCAACATCGAAGCTGGTTAGAAGTTAAATGATACTGGCGTAGAAATTCCATATAACTTTTAACCGTTACATAGATCTATATCTATACATTAAGAAATGAACATATTCGTATAAAATAAAATAAAAGCGCGAACCGAGCTATAATGACAGCAACAAGTGATGATTTTGATCTTGTTTAACCTTAGATATATGGCATATTTAAAACCTATTTTTTTGTAAAGAAAAAAACACTTGTGCTTCGATATGTTTATTAAAATGTTCACTATATTGACAAGCGAGCAGAATTTTGATTGTTTTGATTCACATTATTTTTCTCAGCTCAATTTGTCGGTCATCTCATGACAGCACATGTGTTGTCATTCATTGTCAAATTTTCGGGTTGTGTTTAAAAATTTTCCAGTTGTATATTTATGTTATCGCTCACTTTCAAATACATGTATATACAACATAATTAAGGTCAATCCGCATATTACTGATCTTGAAAGCCCAGAACGAGTCCAAGAAAATGAGCAGACGCAATAAAACCTACTATTTCCTTTTCTTGGACTCGTTCTGGGCTTTCGAGATCAGTAATATCGTACTGACCTATGTTTTACCTAGAGCACAAATAGTTAGTAAGTGTGTGTAGTACATGTTAATCTATCAGTGATCCCAGGCAGTACGGTTTAAAACCACAGTAACCAATAATAACAAATCCTCTGTCAAATGATTAAGCCGTTATTATATTGTGTATAATGTAATGCGCATAGGGATTTTCCCCCGCTCATTTGAAACTGCGTATTCATATTCTTTTCTTCCTGGTTAAATAAATGCTACGGTATATAATGACATGTCTCTAAAATTAAATCCAAAACCTGCACGTCTTAATAATTGATGTTACTAAATGAACTGACTTTTGGTAATATGATATTACCGCTTTCAGGTGTTTTACAAATATTGATTTTCACCAGACAACGTTATTACACCCCGATGTGACTGTGTTGTATTGAAATGTTTAAGTACCAAAATGAAGGGTTAGCTGTACGACATGCTTTGCGCTGCAAAATTAAACAATACCGTTAGAGCAAGACAGGCAGTCAAACGAAAATTTAGAACATGATCAGAACTAAACCGTATTATAGTAATCAGAATGAATCCAATTTCTATGATATCATGTGCTATATTGCATTATACAGATTTGTTTATGTTATACAGGGTATCTGTCAGGAAATGAAACGCTATTTTAATACATAGGCAAAAGAGAGAGAGAGAGAGAGAGAGAGAGAGAGAAAGAGAGAGAGAGAGAGAGAGAGTCTTTGGTATACGTATTATGTAATATGCATATAAATTCTTGTACGGCCAGTTGTTTTTAGATATTACGCATATATAGCAATTCTATAGGTAGTAGATTATAGTTCTTATATAAGATCCATCAGTGTTCGTGTTACTTAACGTGTTTAAGTATATTTGCTTTCATAAGATGTTCAAGTTAAGTATGTAATGCCTACTTTAATTTTAAAATTACTTCAACTATTTTAGTAATGATCTTTTAATAGCAGTTTCACCAGAAAGAATATGTGTTTTAGTGTTGCTGTTTTTGATGTTGTTGTTGACAATTTGTACACCATTTATGAAATATGAAATAACAATACCACTATAGGTACACATATCAAAATTACAATACCAATATAGGTATACATACCATAATTACAATACCAATATAGGTATACATACCAAAATTACAATACCAATATAGGTATGCATACCTAAATAACAATACCAATATAGATATGCATACCAAAATAACAATACCAATATAGGTATATATACCAAAACTACAATACCAATATAGGTATGCATACCAATATTACAAAACCAATATATAGGTATGCATACCAAAATTACAATACTACTATAAGTATGCATACCAAAATAACAATACCACTATAGGAATGTATACCAAAATTACAATACCACTATAGGTATACATACCAAAATAACAATACCACTATTGGTATACCTACCAAAATTACAATACCAATATATTGGTATACATACCAAAATTACAATACCATATATAAGTATACATACCAAAATTACAATACCAATATAGGTATATATACCAAAATTACAATACCACTATAGGTATACATACCAAAATTACAATACAAATATAGGCATACATACCAAAATAACAATACCACTATAGGTATACATACCAAAATAACGATAACACCATAGGTATAAATAACAAAATAACAATACCACTATAGGTGTACATACAAAATTACAATATCACTACAGGTATATATACCAAAATAACGATACCAATATAGGTATGCATACCAAAATTACAATACCACTATAGTTATAACCAAAATAACGATACCACAATATGTATACATACCAAAATTACAATACCACTAAAGGTATACACACCAAAATAACAATTCCAATAAAGGTATACATACCGAAATAACGATACCACTTTAGGTATACATACCAAAATTACAATACCATTATAGGTATACATACCAAAATTACAATACCACTATAGGTATACATACCAAAATTACAATACAACTATCGGTATACATACTAAAATTACAATACGTGTATAGGTATACATACCAAAATTTCAATGCCAATATAGGTATACATACCAAAATTACAATACCACTATAAGTATGCATACCAAAATTACAATACCACTATAGGTAAACATACCAAAATTACAATTCCAATATAGGTATACATACCAAAATTATAATACCACAATAGGTATACATACCAATATAACAATACCACTATAGGTATACATACCAAAATTACAATATCACTATAGTATACATACCAAAATTACAATACCACTATAGGTATACATACCAAAAGTTTCGTTTCTATTTTGAAAAGCAGCATAATTCTCCTAACTGGATGGATGTGCGTGCGTGCGTGCGTGCGTGCGTGCGTGCGTGCGTGAATATGTTAAGCACTGAGCGTGATATGAACAGTTGAAGTTATTTGAACGTTTGCCGTTTTACATTTGCAGGAATTTAATTAAGAATTAATTACTAAACGGAATGAAAGCTATTTTTGCGTAACGTTTAAATGTAATTTCAAAGTGAAATAAACATTTTTAAACAGTTATTTTATATACACTATTTGAAATAGTAATTTTTTGAATTGAACATTGTCAAGATAAAAACATAGATCTTATTTATACTCTCAAAACAACTACTATGCCAGCTTTGAATGTGTCGGTCTTGTGATCTGTTTACAAATTGAAAAAAAATATCTTGGAGTGACAAATATATCGATCTTTCAAAATGCGACCAAAACCAGCTTTTCACGCGACAAGTGTTAAAACCTTCACATGTAACAAAAAATATAAATGGACAAGAATTTGTTGAGCGTTATGTATTAACCAAAGTATCTTCTGTTTTCAATGGTGGAACTTTGTCTTTAGCAACACTGGATCAGGTTCAAACACACTTAATACACCGAGTCAAAGTACATCCGGCACACATATTGTAAGACATATGTTATGACAATCAATATTATTGACTGTGTTATAAGACAAACTAACGTCAAGGTTGCATTAAGCCGTAATTTATTATATATGTTTTCCATATCCCTTGATGTACAATACAAAACAATAACAAAACAAAGCACATTTATGACAATTAATCATACATACCAGTCTTAAATATCCACAACTTCTTCAATATTTACACCGAAATTTTGAATATATATTTTATTATATATACGTAACTACAACTACAAAGTTTGTGTATATTACATTACATATTATATTACATTTCTAACATTAACTATACAAACATTGTATTACATTAATTTACATTTCAGTGTACTTGACGTTACTGAATTTAATTTTATTTGTAACAAGGCGTCAACCTATGTCAATATTTGTTAATCTGTTGCATACCACATTAAATTCAACAGCTGGTATTCTTTATATATAAGCTACACCTAAATATTCTACTGAAAAATATGAATATCAAGAAAGGTCAATTTATAAATATAAACAGTATGTATATTAGAACGTTAGTACCATAAACTAAAGTGATACATTGTTTAAACTTTTTTTTTGAAAGGTAATGAACTAGTAATTTTGGCAGCAGTATCAGAAAATTTGATGTAATGTATAGGTAGAAAGTTACTTTGAAATGGTGGAGTTCATTTAACACTTAGAAATTATGTCCATTAGTTTAACGTTAAGTATTTACTTAAAACCTATACATATTAACTTATTGAACACAGAAACAACAACAAAAATTATAAAGGGAGGTAATAAACTCTTGAAAAAAGATTTTTGACTATTCACCATTTTATCCTTTTTGGATTCCTGCTATCACTTTATGAATATCAAAAATCCTTTTAAAGTCTTGAGCTCAGCTGCTGTGACTAAACAATACTTAAGACCTTAATATGATTAAAAATATTCATAAAATAACAAATAACAAGAGGTGTCAGAGGGTCAGCGCGCTCGACTATTTCGATGCTGTTCTAAAATAACAACTTTTTCAGGAAATAAGTACCAAATAGAAGACAATTAAAAGTCAGGGGTGGTTAAATAAAACTATAACTATTGCTTATAAAAGTAATTCACCAACTCAATTCAATTTCATTATCAACAGTTATGTTTTTTTGAAAACAACAAAGTGAATGGATGGCTCGTATTGCCGTAATAATTTAATTCAGCATGACATATATGCCTATGCACTAACTTCACCCCCGAGGACAATATATCGGTACCAGTTCATGAAAATGGATTTATAGTTGAAATAATCGTGTACCAGCAGGCAGTTTATTTACAAAATCAAGAGTGTAGTCAAAATTCCCATCAACAAACGGGGTAGTCAAACCCCCTTCATGTGAAGTAAAATCCTCATCAAAATCCATTTGTAAGCATTTGGGGAATTGGACAAAGTTTTTTTTTAAATATACTCTGTTTTTTCCAAAGAGAACGCTTACTAATTTATTAAAAAGTGTGATTAACCGTGATTTTATTTTGGGGATTTTCCTTCTTTAATATTGGCCATTAACAAGTGTTGATGTCGTCTTAAGCGCAACAGTAAAAGAACAGCACGGTAGGCTAATTTTACCTTCAGTATCAATGTTTAAACACAATTTTCCCGCATGTGAACCTCATCTGGAATGGACTATCTTGACTGAGTGTGAATCTTTTTTATTAATTAAATATTTTATTTCATAAATCACCATAGTATAGCAAAAACATAGTCACAATATGACATAACGCACATAGTACATTTAGTTGCGATATATATATTAATTAGTTCATGATATCGACGTTTTTCGTAATAATTTTGATTATTTAACATGATATTTGTTTTGTGATAATTTTATAAATACATGAAACATCGACACATAAGATATCAAGAACATATTCGCTATAAAATAATTTTTAATGAAATAGTTTATAAGGGGTAAGGGGTATTGAAGAAAAGATAAACGGGTGTTTACAGAATAGTAGACACATGAAGAAGAAGGTTTTTATACTGAAAATTCTATCTAAATAGCATATTGTATATCTTATCCCATTTAGAATGGTTGTTATGAAGAGTTGCTTCCTGTTTGAGTTGTTGATTTGGTTTTAGGCTTAGTTCTCTTTGTATAAGAAAATAACCTCTTAGTACTGCACTCACTATTTAATTGTCTGGTGGTGGAGGTGGTAGTGGGTGGTTAATAGGTACGGCTTCAATGTTATTGATTGCATCCTGTGCAGATTCTGGAACCGGCATACTGCCAAATTCACGAATGGTTCTCGTGTAATATACATGATCACCTCTCGTAATTTTCGTAAAGTTCAGAGGATTATTCAGTACATGTTCCGGTAATTTACTATGGTCTAGGTTCGAAAAAACTCTATAAGTTGAATTTTCGCCTGGTGCCTTTACTATCACTCTACTCATTCTTGTTATTTGCTTTTAGACAATCAATAATTCCAATCTTATATTTTCTTTCAGTCTTTTAATAAATCGCTCTATCTGAAATAGATAAGAAATAAATTAACTGATATTACCATGGCCAGACAAAAGAAATGAACTAATAAATCGGCGACTAAACAAAAAGGAATGAACAGACATATCGGCGACTAAACAAAACGAAATGAACGGACATATCGGCGAGTAAACAAAACAAAACGGACACATCGGCGACAAAACAAAACAAAATGAACGGACATATCGGCGACTAAACAAAAAGGAATGAACGGACATACCGGCGACTAAACAAAAAGGAATGAACGGACATACCGACGACTTAACAAAAAGGAATGAACGAACATATCGGCGACTAAACAAAAAGGAATGAACGGACATTCGGCGACTAAACAAAGGGAAATGAACGGACTTATCGGCGACTAAACAAAACGAAATGAACGGACATATCGGCAACTAAACAAAAAGGAATGAACGGACATATCGGCGACTTAATAAAACGAAACGAACGGACATATCGGCGACTTAACAAAAAGAAACGAACGGACATACCGGCGACTTAACAAAAAGAAACGAACGGACATATCGGCGACTTAACAAAACGAAATGAACGGACATATCGGCAACTAATCAAAAAGGAATGAACGGACATATCGGCGACTTAACAAAAATAAATGAACGGACATATCGGCGACTTAACAAAACGAAATGAACGGACATATCGGCGACTTAACAATACAAAATGAACGGACATATCAGCGACTTAACAAAACGAAATGAACGGACATATCGGCGACTAAACAAAAAGGAATGAACAGACATATCGGGGACTAAACAAAAAGGAATGAACAGACATTTCGGCGACTAAACAAAACGAAATGAACGGACATATCAGGGACAAATGTTTAGGAAATTAACTGATATATCGGAGACTAACCAATAAGAAATGAAATGATATATCGGCGACTAATCAATAAGAAATGAAGTGATATATCGGCAATAAAAGAATAAGAAAATAACAGATATATCAGCAAATAAACAACAATTGTTGAACTGATATATCGGCGACTAACCAATAAGAAATGAACTGGTACATCGGCGATAAAACAAAACGAAATTAACTGATATATCAGCAAATAAACAACAAGAGTTGAACTGATATATTGGCGACTAAACAAAATGAAATTAACTGATATATCGCTTTATCTGAAATAGATAAGAAGGAACTAAATCTTTTATCTCTATGACTAGACTTGAACAATGCTAATTGCAAGACAAACTATTACGGTTCAATATTCTTTGGATATATTTAAGATATACAAACGAGCAAATTAGCTTATAATATATATTCAGTGTACTCCAATTCATATAGTGTACTAGTACGCTATGAACACAACATTTATTATGGGGCAACCGGTGTTTAAGTTTCTGAAGTATATATCATTTATTGTATAGATTTACATTTATTTCATATTTTGTTTATATATTTGTACTGTGTATATAATTGTACTGTGTATATATTTGTACTGTTTATATATTTGTACTGTGTATATAATTGTACAGTGTTTATAATTGTACTGTATATATATTTGTACTGTTTATATATTTGTATTGTGTATATAATTGTACTGTGTATACAATTGTACTGTGTATACATTTGTACAGTTTATATATTTGTACTGTTTATATATTTGTACTAATTATATATTTGTACTGTTTATATATGTGTACTATGCATATATTTGTACTGTTTATATATTTGTACTGTTTACATAATTTTACTGTGTTTATGTTTGTACTGTTTATGTATTTGTAATGTGCATATATTTGTACTAGGTATGTATTTGTAAATTGTATATAGTTGTTCTATGTTTATATTTGTACTGTTTATATATTTGTACAGTATATGTAGTTGTACTGTGAAAATGTTTGTATTGTGCATATATTTGTAATGTTTATATATTTGTACTGTGTATATATTTGTACTGTGTATCTATTTGTAGTGTTTATATTTTTGTACTGTGTTTATATTTGTAGTGTTTATATATTTGTAATATTTATATATTTGTACTGTGTATCTATTTGTAGTGTTTATATTTTTGTACTGTGTTTATATTTGTAGTGTTTATATATTTGTAATATTTATATATTTGTACTGTTTGTATACTTGTACTGTGTATATATTGGTACTGTGTATATAGTTTACTGTGTATATGTTTGTATTGTGAATATATATATATATATGTACTAGGTACACAGTTAATGGAATAATGGTACTAGTATATTGCTTGATGTACAGTGTTGTTATTGGTACTCTGTATATAGTTGTACATTATATATATTTGTATTGTTTATATATTTTTACTGCATCTATATTTGTACTGTGTCTATAGATGTACAGCGTATATATTTGTACTGTGTATATAGTTGCGCAGTATATATATATTTGTACTGTTTATATAGTGTATTCTGTATATATTTGTACTGTGTATACAGTTGTAAAGTGTAGATATTTTTACTATATATATAGTTTTATAGTATATATATTTTTACTGTTTATAAATTTTTACTGCATCTACACTTGTACTGTGTATATATCTGTACTGCGTCTATATTTGTACAATGTATATATTTGTACTATGCATATATATATATATATACAGTAAAGATATGTGTACTGTGTTTTTAGTTGTACAGTATATATAGTTGTACAGTGTAAATATTTGTACTGTGTATATATTTGTACTGTTTATATATTTGTACTGTGTATATAATTGTACTGTGTTTATAATTGTACTGTGTATATGTTTGTACTGTTTATATATTTGTACTGTGTATATAATTGTACTGTGTATACAATTGTACTGTGTATACATTTGTACAGTTTATATATTTGTACTGTTTATATATGTGTACTTTGCATATATTTGTACTATGTATATATTTATACTGTTTATATATTTGTACTGTGTATATATTTGTACTGTTTATATATTTGTACACTATATGTAGTTGTACTTTGTATATGTTTGTATTGTGCATATATTTGTAATGTTTATATATTTGTACTGTGTATATATTTGTAATATTTATATATTTGTAATTGTACTGTGTATATTTGTACTGTGTATATAGTTTATTGTGTATATGTTTGTATTGTGTATATATATGTACTAGGTACACAGTTAATGGAATAATGGTACTAGTATATTGCTTGATGTACAGTGTATATATTGGTACTCTGTATATAGTTGTACATTATATATATTTGTATTGTTTATATATTTGTACTGTGTATATATGTGTACTGTGTATATAGTTTACTGTGTTTATGTTTGTATTGTGTATATATATGTATTAGGTACACAGTTACTGGAATAATGGTACTAGTATATTGCTTGATATACAGTGTATATATTGGTACTCTGTATATAGTTGTACATTATATATATTTGTATTGTTTATATATTTGTACTGTGTATATATTTGTACTGTGTCTATAGATGTACAGTGTATATCTTTGTACTGTGTATATAGTTGCGCAGTATTTATATATGTGTACTGTTTATATAATGTATTCTGTATATATTTATACTGTGTATACAGTTGTACAGTGTAGATATTTGTACTGTATATATAGTTGTATATTATATATATTTTTACTGTTTATATATTTGTACTGTGAATATATCTGTACTGCGTCTATACTTGTACAATGTATATATTTGTACTATGCATATAGATATACAGTATAGATATGTGTACTGTGTTTTTAGTTGTACAAAATATATAGTTGTACAGTGTAGATATTTGTACTGTGTGTATATTTGTACTGTTTATATATATATATATATATGCTCTGTTTATATATTTTACTGTTTTTGTATTTGTACAGTGTAGATAGTTGTACTGTGTATATAGTTGTACAGTAGATATATTCGTACAGTTTATATAGGTGTCCTCATTAGATAGTTCTACTGTGTCTATATTCTTATATTGTAAATATTTGTACTGTGTATATAGTTGTACAGTGTATATAGTTTTACAGTACATATAGTTGTACAGTGTATATATTTGTACTATGTATATATATTAACTGTTTGTATATTTGTACTGTGTATATAGTTGTACAGTACATATAGTTGTACAGTGTATATATTTGTACTATGTATATATTTGTAATATGTATATATTTGTACTGTTTGTATATTTGTACTGTTTATATATTTTACTTTGTATATATTTGCACTGTGTATATATTTGTACTGTTTATATATTTGTACTGTGTTTATATTTGTATTGTGTATATAGTTGTACAGTGCATATATTTGTTCCATGTATATATTTGTACTGTGTATATCGTTGTAACGTGTAGATTTTTGTACTGTGTATATAGTTGTTCAGTATATATATCTGTACTGTTTATAAATTTATACTGTGTATATATTTGTACTGTGTATATATTTGTACTGTGTGTATATATTTGTACTGTTTATCAATTTGCACTGTTTATATATTTTATTATGTATATATTTGTACTATGTATATAGTTATAAAGAGTATATATTTGTAATTTGTATATAGTTGTACGGTACATATATTTGTACTGTGTATATAGTTGTACTGTGTGTAAATTTGTACTGTTTATATATTTCACCGTAAATATATTTGTACTTTGTATATAGATGTACAGTGTATATATTGGTTCTGTGTATAAAGTTGTACATTATACATATTTGTACAGTTTATATATTTGTACTGTGTATATATTTGTACTGTGTCTATAGTTGTACAGTGTGTATATTGCTGTATTGTGTATATAGTTGTGCAGTATAAACATATTTGTACTGTTTATATATTGTAATGTGTATATATTTGTACTGTGTTTATAGATGTATAGTGTAGATACTTGTAATGTGTATATAGTTGTACAGTATATATATTTGTACTGTTTACAAATTTGTAATGTTTAGATATTTGTGCTGTGTATATATTTTTTCAGTGTATATATTTGTACTGTTTATATATTTGTGCTGTATGTATGTTTGTACAGTGTATATATTTGTACTGCATCCATATTTGTACTGTGTATATATTTGTACTGCGTCTATAGTTGTACAATGTATATATTTGTACTGTGCATAAAGTTATACAGTGTAGATAGTTGAACTTTGTATATAGATGTACAGTATATATATTTGTACTGTTTATATATTTGTCCTTTGTATATAGCTGTACAGTGTATATATTGGTACTCTGTATGTTGTTGTACATTGTATATATTTGTACTGTTTATATATTTGTACAGTGTATATATTTGTACTTTGTATACAGATGTACAGTGTATATATTGGTACTCTGTATATAGTTGTACATTATATATATTTGTATTGTTTATATATTTGTACTGTGTATATATTTGTACTGTGTCTATAGATGTACAGTGAATATATTAGTACTATGTATATAGTTGCGCAGTATATATATATTTGTACTGTTTATATAGTGTATTCTGTATATATTTGTACTGTGTATACAGTTGTACTTTGTATACAGATGTACAGTATATATATTGGTACTCTGTATATAGTTGTACATTATATATATTTGTACTGTTTATATATTTGTACTGTGTATATATTTGTACTGTGTCTATAGATGTACAGTGAATATATTAGTACTATGTATATAGTTGCGCAGTATATATATATTTGTAATGTTTATATAGTGTATTCTGTATATATTTGTACTGTGTATACAGTTGTACAGTGTAGATATTTGTACTGTATATATAGTTGTATAGTATATATATTTTTACTGTTTATATATTTGTACTGCATCTATATTTGTACTGTGTATATATCTGAACCTCGTCTGTATGTACCACATTGTACGTTTGTACAATGTATATATTTGTACTGTGCATATAGATATACAGTATGGATATGTGTACTGTATTTTAATTTGTACAGTATATATAGTTGTACAGTGTAGATATTTGTACTGTGTATATATTTGTACTGTTTATATATTTGCACTGTTTATATATTTTACTGTTTATGTATTTGTACAGTGTAGATAGTTGTACTGTGTATATAGTTGTACAGTAGATATATTCGTACAGTTTATATAGGTGTCCTCTTTAGATATTTCTACTGTGTCTATATTCGTATATTGCAGATATTTGTACTGTGTATATACGTGTACTGTTTGTATATTTGTAATGTGTATATAGTTGTACAGTACATATAGGTGTACAGTGTATATAGTTGTACAGTACATATAGTTGTACAGTGTATATATTTGTACTATGTATATATGTGTACTGTTTGTATAGTTGTACTGTGTATATAGTTGTACAGTACATATAGTTGTCCAGTGTATATATTTGTAATATGTATATATTTGTATTGTTTGTATATTTGTACTGTTTATATCATTTACTTTGTATAAATTTGCACTGTGTATATAGTTGTACAGTTTATATATTTGTACTGTTTATGTATTTGTACTGTGTATATACTTGTATTGTGTATATAGTTGTACATTGCATATATTTGTACTGTGTAGATTTGTGTACTGTGTATATAGTTGAACAACATATATATTTGTACTGTTTATAAATTTGTTCTGTGTATATATTTGTACTGTGTATATTGATGTAAAGTGTAAATATTTGTACTGTGTATATAGTTATACAGTGTATATATTTGTACTGTGTATATGTTTGTACTGTTTATATTTTTGTACTGTTTATATATTTACTGAGTATATAATTATACAGTGTATATATTTGTACTGTGTATATAGCTGTACCGTGTATATGTTTGTACTGTTTATATATTGGTACTGTGTATATATTTGTGCTGTGTATTTATTTATAATGTGTATATAATTGTACAGTGTAGATATTTGTACTTTATCTATAGATGTACAGTGTATATATTTGTACTGTTTAGATATTTGTACTGTGTATATATTTGTATTGTGTCTATAATTTTACACTTTATATATTTGTACTGTGTATATATTTGTACAGTGTATATAGTTGTACATTGTATATACTTGTACAGTGTAGATATTTGTACTGTTTATATATTTAATGTGTATATAATTATACAGTGTATATAGTCGTACAGTATATATATATATTTGTACTGTTTATATATTTGTACTGTGTATATATTTGAACAGTTTATTAATTTATAATGTGTATATAGTTGTAAAGTGTAGATTTTTGTACTGTGTCTATAGTGCTCTGTATTTACTTGATATGTGTCTATAGTTGTACAGTGTATATATTTGTACTGTGTATACATTTGTACATTGTATGTATTTGAACTGTGTATGTATTTGTACAGTGTATATATTTGTAATGTTTCTATAATGTACAGTGTATATATTTGTATTGTGTCTATAGTTGTACAGTGTATATATATGTACTGTGTCTATAATTGTACAGTTTAGATATTTGTTCTTTTTATATAGTTGTACAGTGTATATATTTGTACTGTTTATATATTTGTATATTTGTACAGTGTAGATATTACTTTGTATATAGTTGTAAAGCGTATATATTTGTATTGTGTATATTGTTGTACAATGTATATAGTTTTACAGTATATATATAGTTGTACAGTGTGGATATTTGTACTTTGTATATTGTTGTACAGTTTAGATATTAGTACTGTTTATATTTTTGTACAGTATATATAGTTGTACAGTGTATATATTTGTACTGTGTATATTTTTGCACGGTGTAGATATTTGTACTGTTTATATATTTGTACTGTATATGTATATTTGTACTGTTTATATATATAACTGTGTCTATAGTTACACTGTCTGTATGTTTGTATTGAGCATATATTTGTACTAGGTGTGTATTTGCACTATTTATATATTTGTACTGTGTTTGTACTTTGACACGCACTATTCAAACTGTATTCTGTTTAACAGAATACACAGGGTAACAGCAATAAGAATATATAGGGTAACAGCAACAAGAATTCACGACATTTAAATGACATAGTCACTACAGCATGAAAGCAATCAATAAATATTAAATAAGTGTAGAGGCCGGTTTCGCATTGAAGACTGCGCCTGTGCGGGGGATGTCGTCATATACTTAATTTTAGAGATTGGTCGTAATATAGAATGATCTCATAGTATATTTTGAAAATGATCTGTTACTTTATTTATAGATAGAAGTAAGTACTATCACTTTTAATTTCTGTTTATTGAAGGAATTAAAGAAATAAGACATGTTCTTGAAATCAAATGTGTTTACGTTTTCTGTCATAGATGATACACACACAGACACACATTTTTTGAAAATAAGGACACATTTATCCAGTAAGGAGAGTTATGATACTTTCCAAATTAGAAATAGTCTGTAGTATCTACAGTAGTATTCTTATTGCTTTCACCCTGTGTAAACTTATTGCTGTCACACTGTGTATTCTTATTGCTGTCACCCTGTGTATTATTATTGCTGTCACCAAGTGTATTCTTATTACTGTCACCCTGTGTATTCTTATTGCTGTCAACCTGTGTATTCCCATTGCTCTCACCCTGTGTATTTTTATTACTGTTACCCTGTGATTTTTTTATTGCTGTCACCCTGTGTATTCTTATTACTCTCACCCTGTGAATTCTTATTGCTCTCACCCTGTGTATTCTTCTTACTGTTACCCTGTGAATTCTTATTGCTGTTACCCTGTGTATTCTTATTGCTGTCACCCTGTGTATTCTTATTGTTGTTACTCTGTGTATTCTTATTGCTGTCACCTTATGAATTCTTATTGCTGTTACCCTGTGTATTCTTATTGCTGTCACCCTATGTATTCTTATTGCTGTCACCCTATGTATTCTTATTTATGTTACCCTGTGTATCTTACTGCTGTTACCCTGTGTATTCTTATTGCTGTCACCATATGAATTCTTATTGCTGTCACCCTGTGTATTCTTATCGCTGTCACCCTGTGAATTCTTATTGCTGTCACCCTGTGTATTATTATTACTGTTATCCTGTGAATTCTTATTGCTGTTACCCTGTGAATTCTTATTGCTGTCACCCTGTGTATTAGTATTGCTGTCACCCTGTGTATTTTTATTGCTGTTACCCTGTCAATTCTTATTTCTGTTACCCTGTATATTCTTATTACTGTTAACCTGTGTATTCTTATTGCTGTGAACCTGAGTATTCGTAGTGTATTCTTATTGCTGTTACCCTATCTAATCTTATTGTTGTCATCCTGTGTATTCTTATTACTGTTACCTTGTGAATTCTTATTGCTGTGACCCTGTGTATTCGTAGTGTATTATTAATGCTATTATCATGTGTATTCTTATTGCAGTCACCCTGTTTATTCGTATTGCTGTCACCCTGTGTATTCTTATTGCTATTACCCTGTGTAAGCTTAGTGTATTCTTATTTCTGTTACCCTGTGAATTAATATTGCTGTTACCCTGTTTATTCTTATTGATGTTACCCTGTGTATTCTTATAGCTGTCACCGTCTGTATTCTTATTGCTATTACTCTGTGTATTCTTATTGCTGTCACCCTGTGTAT
This sequence comes from Panopea generosa, assembly GCA_029582155.1. NCBI lineage: Eukaryota > Metazoa > Mollusca > Bivalvia > Adapedonta > Hiatellidae > Panopea > Panopea generosa. The sequence goes on from CM055904.1 coordinate 61,247,766, forward strand.
TCTTTTTGCTATTACCCTTTGAATTATTATTGCTGTTACCGTGTGTATTCTTATTGTTGTCACCTTATGTATTCTTATTGCTGTCACCCTATGTATTCTTATTGTTGTCACTCTGTGTATTCTTATTGCTGTTACCTGTGTATTCTTATTGCTGTTACCCTGTGAATTCTCACTGATGTAACCCTGTATATTCTTATAACTGTTACCCTGTGTATTCTTATTGCTTTCACCCTGTGTATTCTTATTACTGTCACCCTGTGTATTCTTATTGCTGTCAACCTGTGTATTCCCATTGCTCTCACCCTGTGTATTTTTATTACTGTTACCCTGTGATTTTTTTATTGCTGTCACCCTGTGTATTCTTATTACTCTCACCCTGTGAATTCATATTGCTCTCACCCTGTGTATTCTTCTTACTGTTACCCTGTGAATTCTTATTGCTGTTACCCTGTGTATTCTTATTGCTGTCACCCTGTGTATTCTTATTGTTGTTACTCTGTGTATTCTTATTGCTGTCACCTTATGAATTCTTATTGCTGTTACCCTGTGTATTCTTATTGCTGTCACCCTATGTATTCTTATTGCTGTCACCCTATGTATTCTTATTTATGTTACCCTGTGTATCTTACTGCTGTTACCCTGTGTATTCTTATTGCTGTCACCATATGAATTCTTATTGCTGTCACCCTGTGTATTCTTATCGCTGTCACCCTGTGAATTCTTATTGCTGTCACCCTGTGTATTATTATTACTGTTATCCTGTGAATTCTTATTGCTGTTACCCTGTGAATTCTTATTGCTGTCACCCTGTGTATTAGTATTGCTGTCACCCTGTGTATTTTTATTGCTGTTACCCTGTCAATTCTTATTTCTGTTACCCTGTATATTCTTATTACTGTTAACCTGTGTATTCTTATTGCTGTGAACCTGAGTATTCGTAGTGTATTCTTATTGCTGTTACCCTATCTAATCTTATTGTTGTCATCCTGTGTATTCTTATTACTGTTACCTTGTGAATTCTTATTGCTGTGACCCTGTGTATTCGTAGTGTATTATTAATGCTATTATCCTGTGTATTCTTATTGCAGTCACCCTGTTTATTCGTATTGCTGTCACCCTGTGTATTCTTATTGCTATTACCCTGTGTAAGCTTAGTGTATTCTTATTTCTGTTACCCTGTGAATTAATATTGCTGTTACCCTGTTTATTCTTATTGATGTTACCCTGTGTATTCTTATAGCTGTCACCGTCTGTATTCTTATTGCTATTACTCTGTGTATTCTTATTGCTGTCACCCTGTGTATTCTTTTTGCTATTACCCTTTGAATTATTATTGCTGTTACCGTGTGTATTCTTATTGTTGTCACCTTATGTATTCTTATTGCTGTCACTCTATGTATTCTTATTGTTGTCACTCTGTGTATTCTTATTGCTGTTACCTGTGTATTCTTATTGCTGTTACCCTGTGAATTCTTACTGATGTAACCCTGTATATTCTTATAACTGTTACCCTGTGTATTCTTATTGCTTTCACCCTGTGTATTATTATTACTGTTACCTTGTGAATTCTTATTGATGTAACTCTGTGTATTCATGTGTATTCTTATTGCTGTTACCCTGTGTATTCTTATTGCTGTCACCCTGTGTATTCGTAGTGTATCTTATTGCTCTCTTCCTGTGAATTCTTATTGCTGTCACCCTGTGTATTCTTATTGCTGTAACCATGTGTATTCTAATTACTGTCTCCCTGTTAATTCTCATTGCTGTCACCCAGTGTATTCTTATTACTGTCACCCTGTGTATTCTTATTGCTGTCACCCTGTGTATTCTCATTGCTCTCACCCTGTGTATTCTGATTACTGTTACCCTGTGATTTTTTATTGCTGTCACACTGTGTATTCTTATTGCTCTCACCCTGTGAATTCTTATTGCTCTCAACCTGTGTATTCTTATTACTGTTACCCTGTGAATTCTTATTGCTGTCACCCTGTGTATTCCTTTTGCTGTCACCCTGTGTATTCTTATTGTTGTTACCCTGTGTATTATTATTGCTGTCACTCTGTGTATTCTTAATGCTGTCACCCTGTTTTTTCTAATTACTGTCACCCTGTTAATTCTCATTGCTGTCACCCTGTGTAATCTTATTGCTGTTACCCTGTGAATTATATTGCTGTCACTCTGTGTATTCTTATTGCTTTCACCCAGTGTATTCTTATTACTGTCACCCTGTGTATTCTTATTGCTGTCACCCTGTGTATTATCATTGCTCTCACCCTGTGTATTCTGATTACTGTTACCTTGTGATTTTTTATTACTGTCACCCTGTGTATTCTTATTACTCTCACCCTGTGAATTGTTATTGCTCTTACCCTGTGTATTCTTATTACTGTTACCCTGTGAATTTTTATTGCTGTTACCCTGTGTATTCTTATTGCTGTCACCCTGTGAATTCTTATTGCTGTCACCCTGTGTATTCTTATTACTGTTACCCTGTGAATTCTTATTGCTGTTACCCTATGAATTCTTATTGCTGTCACCCTGTGTAATCGTATTGCTGTGACCCTCTGTATTTTTATTGCTGTTATTCTGTGAATTCTTATTTCTGTTACCCTGTATATTCTTATTACTGTTAACCTGTGTATTCTTATTGCTGTGAACATGGGTATTCGTATTGTATTCTTATTGCTGTTACCCTATCTAATCTTATTGTTGTCATCCTGTGTATTCTTATTACTGTTACCTTGTGAATTCTTATTGCTGTGAGCCTGTGTATTCGTAGTGTATTCTTAATGCTGTTACCCTGTGTATTCTTATTGCTGTCACCCTGTGTATTCTTATTGCTGTCACCCTGTGTATTCTTATTACTGTTACCTTGTGAATTCTTATTGCTGTTACCCTGTGTAAGCTTAGTGTATTCTTATTTCTGTTACCCTGTAAACTATTATTGCTGTTACCCTGTTTATTCTTATTGATGTTACCCTGTGTATTCTTATAGCTGTCACCGTCTGTATTCTTATTGCTATCACTCTGTGTATTCTTATTGCTGTCACCCTGTGTATTCTTTTTGCTATTACCCTTTGAATTATTATTGCTGTTACCGTGTGTATTCTTATTGTTGTCACCCTATGCATTCTTATTGCTGTCACCCTATGTATTCTTATTGTTGTCACTCTGTGTATTCTTATTGCTGTTACCTGTGTATTCTTATTGATGTTACCCTGTGAATTCTTACTGCTGTAACCCTGTATATTCTTATAACTGTTACCCTGTGTATTCTTATTGCTGTCATCCTGTGTATTCTTATTACTGTTACCCTGTGAATTCTTATTGATGTTACCCTGTGTATTCATGTGTATTCTTATTGCTGTTACCCTGTGTATTCTTATTGCTGTCACTCTGTGTATTCGTAGTGTATTCTTATTGCTGTCACCCTGTGAATTCTTATTGCTGTCACCCTGTGTATACTTATTGCTGTCTTCCTGTGAATTCTTATTGCTGTCACCATGTGTATTCTTATTGCTGTCACCCTGTGTATTCTTATTACTGTCACCCTGTTAATTCTCATTGCTGTCACCCTGTGTAATCTAATTGCTGTTACCCTGTGAATTCTATTGCTGTCACTCTGTGTATTCATATTGCTGTCACTTTGTGTATTCTTATTGTTGTCACCCTGTGAATTCCTATTGCTGTCACCATGTTAATTATTATTGCTGTCACCCTGTGAATTCTTATTGCTGTCACCCTGTGTATTCTTATTGCTGTCACCCTGTGAATTCTTATTGCTGTCACCCTGTGTATTCTTATTGCTGTGACCCTGTGAATTCTTATTGCTGTCGCCCTGTATATTCTTATAACTGTTACCCTGTGATTTCTTATTGATGTTAACCTGTGTATTCGTAGTGTATTCTTATTGCTGTTACCCTGTGTATTCTAATTGCTTTCACTCTATGTATTCTTATTACTGTTACCTTGTGAATGCTTATTGCAGTGACCCTGTGAATTCGTAGTGTATTCCTATTGTTGTTACCCTGTGAATTCTTATTACTTTCACTGTGTGTATTCTTATTACTGTTCATTGTGAATTATTATTGCTGTCACCCTGTGTATTCTTATTGCTGTCACCATGTGAAATCTTATTGCTGTCACCCTGTGTATTTTAATTATTGTTACCCTGTGAATTCTTATTGATGTCACCCTGTGTATTCTTATTACTGTTACCCTGTGAATTCTTATTGCTCTCACCCAGGGAATTCTCATTGCTGTCACCCTGTGTATTCTCATTGCTGTCACCCTGTAAATTCTTATTGCTGTATTCCTGTGAATTCCTATTGCTGTCACCCTGTGTATCCTTATTGCTGTCACCCAATATATTCTTATTGTTGTCACCCTGTGAATTCTTATTGCTCTCACCCTGTGTATTCTTATTACTGTTACCCTGTGAATTCTTATTGCTGTTACCCTGTGTATTCTTATTGCTGTCACCCTGTGTATTCTTATTGTTGTTACCCTGTGTATTCTTATTGCTGTCACCCTATGAATTCTTATTGCTGTTACCCTGCGTATTCTTATAGCTGTCACCCTATGTATTCTTATTGCTGTCACCCTATGAATTCTTATTGTTGTTACCCTGTGTATCTTACTGCTGTTACCCTGTGTATTCTTATTGCTGTCACCATATGAATTCTTATTGCTGTCACCCTGTGTATTCTTATCACTGTCACCCTGTGAATTCTTATTGCTGTCACCCTGTGTATTATTATTACTGTTACCCTGTGAATTCTTATTGCTGTTACCCTGTGAATTCGTTTTGCTGTCACCCTGTGTATTCGTATTGCTGTCACCCTGTGTATTTTTATTGCTGTTACCCTGTGAATTCTTATTTCTGTTACCCTGTATATTCTTATTACTGTTAACCTGTGTATTCTTATTGCTGTGAACCTGAGTATTCGTAGTGTATTCTTATTGCTGTTACCCTATCTAATCTTATTGTTGTCATCCTGTGTATTCTTATTACTGTTACCTTGTGAATTCTTATTGCTGTGACCCTGTGTATTCGTAGTGTATTATTAATGCTGTTATCCTGTGTATTCTTATTGCAGTCACCCTGTTTATTCTTATTGCTGTCACCCTGTGTATTCTTATTACTATTACCCTTTGTAAGCTTAGTGTATTCTTATTTCTGTTACCCTGTGAATTAATATTGCTGTTACCCTGTTTATTCTTATTGATGTTACCCTGTGTATTCTTATAGCTGTCACCGTCTGTATTCTTATTGCTATCACTCTGTGTATTCTTATTGCTGTCAGCCTGTGTATTCTTTTTGCTATTACCCTTTGAATTATTATTGCTGTTACCGTGTGTATTCTTATTGTTGTCACCCTATGTATTCTTATAACTGTCACCCTATGTATTCTTATTGTTGTCACTCTGTGTATTCTTATTGCTGTTACCTGTGTATTTTTATTGCTGTTACCCTGTGAATTCTTACTGATGTAACCCTGTATATTTTTATAACTGTTACCCTGTGTATTCTTATTGCTCTCACCCTGTGTATTCTTATTACTGTTACCTTGTGAATTCTTATTGATGTAACTCTGTGTATTCATGTGTATTCTTATTGCTGTTACCCTGTGTATTCTTATTGCTGTCACCCTGTTTATTCGTAGTGTATCTTATAGTTCTCTTCCTATGAATTCTGATTGCTGTCACCCTGTGTATTCTTATTGCTGTAACCCTGTGTATTCTAATTACTGTCTCCCTGTTAATTCTCATTGCTGTCACCCTGTGTAATCTTATTGCTGTTACACTGTGCATTCTATTGCTGTCACCCTGAGTATTCTTATTGCTGTCACCCTGTGTATTCTTATTGCTGTCACCAAGTGTATTCTTATTACTGTCAGCCTGTGTATTCTTATTGCTGTCACCCTGTGTATTCTCATTGCTCTCACCCTGTGTATTCTGATTACTGTTACCCTGTGATTTTTTATTGCTGTCACCCTGTGTATTCTTATTGCTCTGACCCTGTGAATTCTTATTGCTCTCACCCTGTGTATTCTTATTACTGTTACCCTGTCAATTCTTATTGCTGTTACCCGTTGTATTCTTATTGCTGTCACCCTGTGTATTCCTATTGTTGTTACCCTGTGTATTATTATTGCTGTCACTCTGTGTATTCTTATTGCTGTCACCCTGTGTATTCTAATTACTGTCACCCTGTTAATTCTCATTGCTGTCACCCTGTGTAATCTTATTGCTGTAACCCTGTGAATTATATTGCTGTCACCCTGTGTATTCTTATTGCTGTCACCCAGTGTATTCTTATTACTGTCACCCTGTGTATTCTTATTGCTGTCACCCTGTGTATTCTCATTGCTCTCACCCTGTGTATTCTGATTACTGTTACCTTGTGATTTTCTATTACTGTCACCCTGTGTATTCTTATTACTCTCACCCTGTGAATTCTTATTGCTCTCACCCTCTGTATTCTTATTACTGTTACCCTGTGAATTTTTATTGCTGTTACCCTGTGTATTGTTATTGCTGTCACCCTGTGTATTCTTATTGTTGTTACCCTGTGTATTCTTATTGCTGTCACCCTATGAATTCTTATTGCTGTTACCTTGTCTATTCTTATTGCTGTCACACTATGTATTCTTATTTCTGTTACCCTGTGTATCTTACTGCTGTTACCCTGTTTATTTTTATTGCTGTCACCATGTGAATTCTTATTGCTGTCACCCTGTGTTTTCTTATTGCTGTCACCCTGTGAATTCTTATTGCTGTCACCCTGTGTATTTTTATTACTGTTACCCTGTGAATTCTTATTGCTGTTACCCTATGAATTCTTATTGCTGTCACCCTGTGTATTCGTATTGCTGTCACCCTGTGTATTTTTATTGCTGTTATTCTGTGAATTCTTATTTATGTTACCCTGTATATTCTTATTACTGTTAACCTGTGTATTCTTATTGCTGTGAACATGTGTATTCGTAGTGTATTCTTATTGCTGTTACCCTATCTAATCTTATTGTTGTCATCCTGTGTATTCTTATAACAGTTACCTTGTGAATTCTTATTGCTGTGACCCTGTGTATTCGTAGTGTATTCTTAATGCTGTTACCCTGTGTATTCTTATTGCTGTCACCCTGTGTATTCTTATTGCGGTTACCCTGTGTATTCTTATTACTGTTACCTTGTGAATTCTTATTGCTGTTACCATGTGTAAGCTTAGTGTATTTTTATTTCTGATACCCTGTAAACTATTATTGCTGTTACCCTGTTTATTCTTATTGATGTTACCCTATGTATTCTTATAGCTGTCACCGTCTGTATTCTTATTGCTATCACTCTGTGTATTCTTATTGCTGTCACCCTGTGTATTATTTTTGCTATTACCCTTTGAATTATTATTGCTGTTACCGTGTGTATTCTTATTGTTGTCACCCTATGCATTCTTATTGCTGTCACCCTATGTATTCTTATTGTTGTCACCCTGTGTATTCTTATTGCTGTTACCTGTGTATTCTTATTGATGTTACCCTGTGAATTCTTACTGTTGTAACCCCGTATATTCTTATAACTGTTACCCTGTGTATTCTTATTGCTGTCACCCTGTGTATTCTTATTACTGTTACCCTGTGAATTCTTATTGATGTTACCCTGTGTATTCATGTGTATTCTTATTGCTGTTACCCTGTGTATTCTTATTGCTGTCACCCTGTGCATTCGTAGTGTAGTCTTATTGCTGTCACCCTGTGAATTCTTATTGCTGTCACCCTGTGTATACTTATTACTGTCTTCCTGTGAATTCTTATTGCTGTCACCCTGTGTATTCTTATTGCTGTCACCCTGTGTATTCTTATTGCTGTCACCCTGTGTATTCTTATTGCTGTCACCCTGTGTATTCTTATTACTGTCACCCTGTTAATTATCATTGCTGTTACCCTGTGAATTCTATTGCTGTCACTCTGTGTATTCATATTAGCTGTCGCCTTGTGTATTCTTATTGCTGTCACCCTGTGAATTCCTATTGCTGTCACCCTGTGAATTCTTATTGCTGTCACCCTGTGTATTCTTATTGCTGTCACCCTGTGTATTTTTATTGCTGTCACCCTGTGTATTCTTATTGCTGTGACCCTGTGAATTCTTATTGCTGTCGCCCTGTATATTCTTATAACTGTTACCCTGTGATTTCTTATTGCTGTTACCCTGTGTATTCGTAGTGTATTCTTATTGCTGTTACCCTGTGTATTCTTATTGCTGTCACTCTATGTATTCTTATTACTGTTACCTTGTGAATGCTTATTGCAGTGACCCTGTGAATTCGTAGTGTATTCCTATTGTTGTTACCCTGTGAATTCTTATTACTTTCACTGTGTGTATTCTTATTACTGTTCATTGTGAATTATTATTGCTGTCACCCGGTGTATTCTTATTGCTGTCACCATGTGAAATCTTATTGCTGTCACCCTGTGTATTTTAATTACTGTTACCCTGTGAATTCTTATTGATGTCACCCTGTGTATTCTTATTACTGTTACCCTGTGAATTCTTATTGCTCTCACCCTGTGAATTCTTATTTCTGTCACCCTGTGTATTCTCATTGCGGTCACCCTGTAAATTCTTATTGCTGTATTCCTGTGAATTCCTATTGCTGTCACCCTGTGTATCCTTATTGCTGTCACACTTTGAATTCTTATTGCTGTTAGAATGTGTATACTTATTGTTGTCACCCTGTGTATTCTTATTGCTGTCACCCTGTGAATTTTTATTGCTCTCACCCTGTGTATATTTATTGCTGTTACCCTGTGCATTCTTATTGCTGTTACCCTGTATATTCTTATTACTGTTACCCTGTGTATTCTTATTGCTGTCACCGTGTGTTTTCTTATTGCTGCTACCGAGTGCATTCTTATTGCTGTCATCCTGTGTATTCTTATTGTTGTCAACCTGTGTATTCTTATTGCTGTCACCCTGTGTATTCTTATAACTGTTACCTTCTGAATTCTTATTGCTGTGACCGAGTGTATTCGTAGTGTATATTTATTGCTGTCACCCTGTGTATTATTATTGCTGTCACCCTTTGTATTCTTATTACTGTTACCCTGTGAATTCTTATAGCTGTGAACCTCTGTTTTCGTAGTGTATTCTTATTGCTGTTACCCTGTGTGTTCTTATTGCTGTCACCCTGTGAATTATTATTGCTGTTACCCTGTTGATTATTATTGCTGTCACCCTGTGTATTTTCATTGTTGTTACCATGTGTATTCTTATTGCTGTCACCCTGTGAATTTTTATTGCTGTCACCCTTTGTAATCTTATTGCTGTTACACTGTGAATTCTATTGCTGTCACCCTGAGTATTCTTATTGCTGTCACCCTGTGTATTCTTATTGCTGTCACCCAGTGTATTCTTATTACTGTCACCCTGTGTATTCTTATTGCTGTCACCCTGTGTATTCTTATTGCTGTCACCCAGTGTATTCTTATTGCTGTCACCCTGTGTATTCTTAATGCTGTCACCCTGTGTATTCTTATTGCTGTTACCCTGTGTATTCTTATTGCTGTCACCCAGTGTATTCTTATTGTTGTCATCCTGTGTATTCTAATTGCTGTCACCCTGTGAATTTTTATTGCTGTCACCCAGTGTATTCTTATTGCTGTTACCCTGTGAATTCGTATTGCTGTGATCCTGTATATTTTTAGTGTATTCTTATTGCTGTTACCCTATGAATTATTATTGCTGTTACCCTGTATATTCTTATTACTATTACCCTGTGTATTCTTATTGCTTTCACTCTGTGTATTCTTATTACTGTTACCCTGTGAATTCTTATTGATGTTACCCTGTGTATTCGTAGTGTATTCTTATTGCTGTCACCCTGTGTATTCTTATTGCTGTCACCCTGTGAATTCGTATTGATGTTACCCTGTATATTCTTATTACTGTTACCCTGTGTATTCTTATTGTATTCTTATAGCTGTTACCCTGTGTATTCTTACTGATGTCTTCGTGTGTATTCTTATTGCTGTCACCCTGTGTATTCTTATTGCTGTCACCCTGTGTATTCTTATTGCTGTCACCCTATGTATTCATCCTGCTGTCACCCTGTGTATTTTTATTGCTGTCACCCTGTGTATTCTTATTACTGTTACTCTTTGTAATCTTATTACTGTTACCATGTGTTTTTATGCTAAACAGAATGCAGTTTGAATCGTGCGTGAGTCTTTGTTTGGGTCGTGCCGAGCTATGTCTAAGTATTTCCATAAAATGACGCGGAGTTGTTAACCTCTAATGACCTGAAACGATATTGAACCTCACTAAAAATATAGTTGCATAAAATGTAAAGATATCCTCTACAGTATAAATTTAATGTGTTAGCTTTGTTTAAAGGTAGTATAACAAATATAATGCTATAAGTGACTTAAAAAATAAAATCATTTTTAAATTATTATTAATAAATAAATACCGAATGGTTTGGTATGTCAAATTCACCGAAACTTGACAAAATCGATATTTTAAATTAGAGTGGTAAACGTGAAACGAAATCCCCATTCTAAAAATAGACAACATTTAAATACTGCTTGACGACCTTCTATCGTTTTATGGAATTTTTCTAAGATAAAACAAAGCTCACAATGTGTAAACCTGTATGATGGATCAAAAAGGAAAATATATTCATGTGACTCATTTAATACGTCACAAAATATGTTGCAATTTTAAGCCGGAAATCTATTTCAGCCTAAACTAAGTCTAAGTTAGGAACTCCATTTTCAATATATTATTTTTGTATGTTTAAATAGATATCATTTTGGCAATACGGGTTGAGTGAGTCTATATAAGCATGATTTACTGGGTTGGTGGGGGAGGGGGGGGGGGGGTTTAAACCAATTCTAAAATCATGAAAAATCCTGATATATTCCCTTTAAATACTCCTTCACAAATATTTCTAAACATAACTACCATAGCGCGGAAGTTATGTTTAATCACATGACCTCCTTACACAGACGTGTTATATTTAGTTGTAATTTAATTAGTTATACTCTACACACAAAACATGTATATATAGATAACTGATCAATCTGTGTTTACTTGAGAACAATTGTAAATATAACATTTACCGATACAGGTAAGACAATTGATGAATTGGTTGCTTAACCAACTGTAATTTCTAGCTGTACCTACACCTATTCCGTGCATTGATGAACTTGCCCAATTAACTTTGATTCGATTAAAGCTGATCAAATTCTAACTCATGTCAACATATGGAATCGCTCAGAAACAACGAGAAAAAGTATTAACATCTACTGGCGTAGAAATTCCATATAACGTTTAACCGTTACATAAATCTATATAACAAATTATATACATTCAGAAATGAACATATTCGTATAGAGTTTACTCCAAACTGCTGAGTTATGTTTTAGACAAATAATTATTACATATTTCTTCAGACCTAATATACACCTGGAAAAAAATAAACACATCCTGAAATCCTTCCCCAATTTTACCGCTTCCACAATTGCAAACTCTAAAATCAAGATACAGAAAATGGACCCAACAATATCCAATCTGCAATTACATAGGAATACTATGAAAAAAACAGAAAACTTCTTTTTTTATGGCCATTTGTGTAAATATGTTGTTAAGTTTGAGATCTAAAGCATTGTCTAATGTTATCACTCACTTTGATATTTATACAACATAATTAAAAATTATCTGCATCAGTTATGGAGTTGTGAATAAAATGTGGCCAACTTAGCAGAGGAAAAGTGCCAAGGCGTGTTTTTTGTTGTTGTTGTTGTTGTTGTTATTTTTGTAATTGCACAACTCCATACCATTACACAAAACACCGTTGAAATATTTGCGAAAAATACACGTGTTCATGGTCACTTTTTATCACCAGTGGTTCGTCTTTATACAGAGACGGCGTTCGTCTTTATTTCGTGAATTTCATGAAGTTATCTGTAAAAATGTTACCTTGAGCGGGGACATTTTTGTCGATTTTTTGCACCACTCCATAGCATAAAGTCACATGAGTTCGCCACCGTGTCACATGGGAGTAAACTACTCTAAAATGATATAAAAATAAATTACCTTTGTCAAAACGAAACTGCAACAGAGAATTACGTTTCACCGAATGACTTCCGAACACAGACGTCCTATCCTTAATAACTGCGTAATATGTTGTACTTTACACGCGTGTAACAATGACACCCGGAAGTCTACATTGATAACAAACAATATTTATCGTGTACAAACACATGTGAGGTTATGCTGGGGCGATAGTCAACCTTGACTATGTCACTACAATTATATAGATAAACAACAGTTTAATATATATGATGGTAAATATAAAGCTAAGTAACTATATGGCATATATGAATAACTTTTCCTAAATATCCAGTGTTTATTTTTAGTTTATCAGTTTAGCATTCGTGAGTGATTTGTTTTCAAGTCCTCAGTTATTTTTTAATTAAATTACTTCCAATCATGCCCATTTTGGGTAAAACCTCCATTGAAAAAAGAAGTGATTCTATTTTAGTGGCGTCATGATTGAGTGGAATAACTTTTTTATCTTATAACTGTCATCTTGTGACTTGAATGGCATAGTTGATCTATTAAGAACACTTTTGAAAACATTATCCTTTTTGAACATGGTGTTGTTGGTAATGATGATGATTATGATGATGATAATTATAACGATGATATCGATGATATCGATAATAGTGATTATGATGATGATGATGATGAAAATGATGATGATGATGATGCTACTGATTATGATACTGATAATGATGCTTATAATGATGATGAAAATGATGATGATTATGATGATGATGGTGGTGATGAAAATGATGATGCTGATGATTATCAAGCGTTGATAACAGTCTACAACTGGGTCTCTTCGGCATTTTTGCAGATAGTTTTGCAGAGATAATGTCACATAGTTTACACCCGTTAACTAGGCAAATTCCGTATAATCAACTCGGATATATCTATTATTATTATTATTATTATTATCAACTTTTATTCCCCATTTCTGGAGATTTTTCAAACATTTGGATTTTATACAAATAATATTACAATATAAATACTATGATCGCATTGTGAATTACAAAATAATAGTATATATTTACAAAGTCAATGGTTTTATCATCGGTGTAGATATAAATAACTGTCTTTATTCGTGGAATTAAATCTGTTGTCCTGTTGTAGGACTCTAGTTTGAATGATTTATATGCACATTTAGGTTATTTCACCGAAACGAAACATGAAAATGTTTAAAGTGTGTATATCTTGTTTCAGGTTTTAATTCATTTTAATACCAGTCTCTAAATGTAAATCATACAGACATGCATTTATTAGCAAGCGTATATTGATCTCAGCAATGCAGCATGGAAGTTCATAAATTCTGAGATTTGCTTTAATGTTAACAGTGAAGATAAAAATATATCTACATATCCAATCAAGAAAAGTAACTGAATGTCTTTGGAACTGTTCCGTAGAAATGAGCATAAATCACTTGGAAACTGAATATTGAGAGAGTTCCAGTACGCTAGCCTCGTGGATTGATGTTTATTACTGTTACAATCAAAAACTTTATGAAACAGTTCATCTGTATATTGTGCCTCGCATGTTCAACAGTTCTTTATTTGGTTTGATTTTGGTGCACAACATAATTTGGCTAAGAATGTCATGGACTCGATGGAAGACGGATTCTCTAATGCATTTAGCCAGACTTTTCCAGGAGATAGTTTATTGTGGACCCTTCGAAACCGGAAGCAATAATCGTTTGCGTTAATTCGTAATAACCAGTGCTGCTCTTCGAAGTTTATTACTGTTTTTTTACACACACTTTTCCATGGTTCTTTTGCAGGAAATGTGGTTGATAACATGAATTGCTCGATGTACTGTTCCAGTTTGTATTTTCTGAGTATTTGTAAGATATCGTTTATAAAGCCATTGTTTCGTTTTGTACACGTGTTTTTGCATTGGTAAAGTCTATTGAGGAATAGCTGGAGCGTAATGTCTGTTGCTTTAAGTCTACAAATCGTACCAAGGAACGATAACTTTTGTAAGTCTATGTATGCTTCTAATGACGTGAACCCAAGTAAGCCGGTGACCATGTCTGAGCGGGGTAGATGGGGTAGGTTTTGGATGCGTTTTAGACAGAAATGGTGAGTAGCTTCTAGGTGAGATATGTCAGTTTTTGTTATATTATTCCATAGTTCATAACCAAATAGAGCTCGTGTTAGGACAATGGACGTATAAAGTTTTGTTGCCGTTATAGGGTTGACGCCATTACTATGGATACCGCAGTTTATTAACGAGAACAGCGATCCCCGCGTAGTTTGACGCACCGTATCTACATTTGCAGGGGATTTCTGTCTGTTATTTGGATTATTCCAAAATGTTTGTATTCTTTGACGACTGGAAGTGGTTGATTTGCATAACACAGATTATTGTCTTCTGGCCGATGACGTTGTTTCTGATTATGTATAAGTACAGCACAATTTGAGGCATTATACGAATAATGCCATTTGTTTGCGTAAGTGCTGCAAATTTTTATTAGTTCATTAAGTCTGTTTTTCGACAATGACATCAGAACAATATCACCTGCTTGTGCAGGCGCGCAGAAAGACACGGTGTTTATTTTCAGTCCGTGGTTTGAAGCCTCGAGAGTATGTAAAAGTTCATCAATGAGAACGATATATAAGAACGGGGACCAAATGCTTCCTTGTCTGGTTCCCTGGTGGATTTGAAATCTAGCTGACAAATGCCCACAGGCATACACACGACTTGACCCTCCACGTAACATGTCGTTAAATATGCGCAATGCTTTACCACATATTCCGAGGTGATACATTTTGTAGAGAACCCCGGAGATCCAAGTACGGTCGAACGCTTTCATAGCGTCCATAAATAGTCGAGTCAGTCTGTTAATATACCTAAAACTAATTGCAAAAGAAATGGTTTTGCATAAATAATGTTGAACTTGATCCTGTGATCAACATATAAAAAGTCTAGAAAAAATCTAGATAGGGAAAATACGGTTTATTTCTATTTAAAAATCTCTAGTTTCTGTCAAATTCTACTGACGCTTTCAAGCCACCGTAGCATAACGCTGTAAGATGAGAGTATGCATATCGTGACGTTTCATGACGTAATCGACTGTTCTCTAGCTACTGTACTGAAATGAAAATGTCAACAAACATAAGAGAAGTCGGATATAGATTGGATTTAGATAGGTAAGATGTGATTATTTAAATGTTTTTCATAATTGAAATATTTTAATATATTAATGGAGATTTAAATGCCAGGCTTTTATATGATAATAATTCCAATCTCATTATCATATATGTATTTAAAGCATTTTTATTGGACAACGTCAATTTTTAAAGACTTTCATTTTTCGATAAAACCCTGGAACCGGACTACTTTTACGTTTCTCGCGTAAACAAAGAAGCATCGACATTTTGATGGTCGGTTTAACAATATACGAACTTAAATGACGTTCACAACGGTTCCACGCGTTTTTTAATAATAAAATACCCATTGTCGGAAAAACTATTGTAATCCTAATGTGATTGAAAGAGATAGGAAAACTCCGATAGAACCGATCACAAGTCCACAAGTCCACGAAGCTCTAAGATAAAAAACTGAACAATTCAGCTTTAGCGAACGGTGCATGTTTTGTGGCCAATTTGCAAAACTATCTGACAAAAAGCGTGGCATTGACGTGTTCCCTGTCAGGACTTTAGACTTTCAATCTTGCATTTTCAAACTATGCAGATATCGAAGTGATGAGTGGGCGGACGATGTTCGGGCACGGCTTGAATGTGTAAGCGACTTGCCGGCAGCGGATACAGTTTATCAACAGTCGTGTAACGTGAATTTACGGACAATGAAAAACCTTCCTCGGACATTTTCGCCTGGAAAAAAAATCAGTAAACTAACTCGCGGCAGGCCTGCAGATCTTTAGGTCACAGAAGCTTTCATCACTGCCATACACTATTTCGAGGAAAATGACAATGAACACTTCAGATATCAGATCTTGTGTACAAAATGAACGGAATTTGTGGAGACGATGCTTTTAGCAAAACATACATGAAAAAGAAATTAATAGAACATTTTGGCACTGCAATAATTATTTCTGAGTTGAATGGCAAAAGTAATATTGTAGTAAACTTTGTTAATTGTATTTTTTTCAATATAATGTTATTATTTAAACGTATAAACTCTGTAGGATCGAGAGAAGCGACCCTGCTCCACCACCCCCCAAAGTACGTTTATGAGATTTAAATATATAAAAAATAGCAATATTTTAAAGTGAAAATAACGAAACATATCCGCTTGGACTCTGACAAATGATAACCTTCGTGTTTTTTTTAAAGTTAATGGTTTATATTTCGTTTACGATTTCACTCCAGTCTTAAACATACCTCCAGTCCCCTGGTTCGAGCTAATGAGATGTATTTTGACTCCCGGAAGAAAATTAAATTAAATTTGATAACATACCTGTCCGGTATACGGTAGCTATAACTGTATCTCTCTCATCTAGAACGAGATACCTGAAGATGCCGCCTCAACCTTCTCAGTTGCTGTAGCAGTCAGTGCAAGCATGGGGCTGTCAATAATACTTCTGATATATGGTATTTCCCGAAACTCTGGTCGGAAACTTTCGCCCCTGTAAATTTAAAAGTATTAAAAATACAGATATAAGCGCAGCACTTGTATGTCATTTACGTTTTTATTGACAATATTTATTGCACCATAAATTCTATTAAATACACACTTTTATAAAAATATAACTACCTAATCGCATGAAATCATTGCATTTATTTATTTATCTTTATTATATGATTTATTCAATATATATGTGTATATGTATATAATTTTATTATGTATGTGCGTTTTACAGTGGTAATAAAAATTGTTTCATAGGTCGTAATAAAAAGTATGATTGTATTTATATGACTATTACTGCAACGTTTGTATGTGAATAAAATATTAAAGTCTAAAAGCTATGTAAACTTTTCAAAACTTAACTTATAAAGTATGGATAAACATACCACTCGGACAACAATGGGCTTCGTCACATACTAGCAAACACAAATCGTTCCTTAAATCTGTCATCTGGAACCAAATTCCACCAGTGGGATGTCTGTAACTGCTTTGGAGAAGTGAAAATAATGGACACTTCGGCATGATATAACTTTAAAATATGTAAATAATAAAATTAATTTATAATGAAATTGATCACATGCACAAAAAGACAGACAGGCAGGGGCAGGCAGGCAGGCAGGCAGGCAGGCAGGCAGGCAGACAGACAGACAGACAGACGGACAATACCATATCCATCCGTCCCTGGAAGAGGTTAATAAACAACTAAATATGTAATAAAATATATTGATATATATGATTGACTGGCCGGCTTTTCTATCGATATTTTAAATTTAGAATAATTACCTGAAATAACTGACTTAGCCGTTTCGTTGGTGACTGAAATACTCTTGATGCTATGTGTTTGTAACTGAATCTTTTGGTCTTCCATGAGGCTTAACAGCTATATGATTTTGCTCAGGGTGTTCCTGCAAAAGATCAAAGGTATAAATTAGAAAATCGTCGTCAACGTATTGCCTCATATATAACACAACATAGACTAAACATTATCATGCACAAAAGAGAAAACAATGAGAGAGAGAGAGAGAGAGAGAGAGAGAGAGAGAGAGAGAGAGAGAGAGATCCAACGTGAAGAAAAATATACCGCATACAATACATTTTTTGTACAAATATAATTATTATTGATGAAATTAATGAATACACAATTAAATCAAACAGACTTAACTCATCAAGGATAATTGGTGGTAGAGCAAAGCACAGACTCTTTCCAAATCCTGCCGGTAAAATTCCAACAACATCCTTAGAATGCAAAATAGCATTTAAAACATCAACTTGTTCTTTCTTTAAAGAAATATCAAAATTATATTTATGCTTTATGGCTTCGAACACATTTTCTGCGCCATCTCTCATTCGAACCACCTCGCCAATTATAATTAATACCGAAGGATGACGTAATCGGTCGAAAATGTACGCCAGCTCTGTGTTAAAACACGCGCTGTACCACATCAAAGGGACTACATTGGCGTGTGTTGCGTAATGGTTGTCTGTGCTGGTCAGTTAAAGATATTACTTATAGAATGGTTATATATATCTGATAGTATTGGGACAAATGGTTAGTTATTATGACATTACTATTGGATTACATTAAAGTGATAATGTTTTAAAGTCGAGATGGATTTCTATCAGGAAAAATGAATTAATTATGTTGTGCGAAAACTGTAATAAAAAAATTGACGCTAGAGTTGGAGAGCATGTCTCTTTATTGACAATTTACTTGATTGTGAAGTGTGTATAGTTTTTGTAAGTCGATTTCATTAAATTGATGATATGTATTGTTTGTTGAATAGAAATAGTTTTCTGTTCTTTTGGAGAAAATTGATTTAAGTAATTATGCAGGGCGTAAACTGTAATAAGATACACTAAATTTTGCGTGATATATATATATGTGTAAAAGGTGACTGGTTATTGATATTTATGATTAAGGTTATATCAGAAAACTGTATATTGATGTTTACACCGTATGTTAAATCAAAAATTTAAAACGTCAACGAATCTTAATGTTTACCACTAATGTTATAAGAAAATGTTAAAAGGCTACAGTTATTGATCGTTACCACATTACATGTATATTCAAAATTTTACAACCTATGCTTATTGATTATTATTTCGAGTAGGCTGTACGGAGATGAAAAGTCTCAACGATTATTTATGTTTACAACTTATGCAATCGTACATACTTGGCCAATTCCGTCATCTTCGGTATTAGACCTCGTAGGTAGTCCAAGAATCCACCAAATTGGAAATGTGATTAGGTTTTCCCCGGCGAATAACACAACAGGAACTTTTTTGGGGGTTTCATTCGGATTGTTGTTGGTGTCTTCGCCTAATGTTTGTAAACAAATATGGCGTCGTCTGTTGACAGGGACGCTGAACCATTTGAAGGCGATTTGGAATATGGCCAATACCAAATCATGTTAAAATATATGTTTTGATTTAAGTGCTAATCATATAAGTGTCAAATTCTGTACAACATACATGATACAGTAGCGGTTTTGCCTACGAGCTCGGGAGGAAAAGTTTGATTTTCCAGCTTTTACTTTGTTATTTCTTTGTATTTCTCCTCTTATTAATACGTCAATGGAAGACTCGGTTACCCAATTGTGTGAAAGGGGAAAAACTGCCTGCTATGTCAACAATGATGCTTCAAAGGTTCATACTGCTGCCGAAGACGACGATGAAAGGTACTGTAGTAAATATTTGTTTTTTGTTAGATCTAGTCTATGATGTTGTTGAAGCCTTATAAAGGGTCATAATTAGTCCAAGACTTGCTGTATATTTGTTTCGTTACATGGATTTTTCTATGTTTAGTTAACCTTTCTTGTGATCATGGAAGAACCAATACTCGAGCACACCCCATCTCCACAAGTAACTGATACCTTTCCCACTTGAATCAGCAGTGAGAGATAAATGATAATGAAAAGCAATGTCATATATCAACCATCACAGAGATTCAGACTGGGCAGAGATTCAAACTCACGACCCTTGGATTGATAATCAGACGCGCTAACGACTGAGCTAATCAGGCCCTGCTGTCTCTGGGATTCTAAACCAAATACTACACCTTGAATATTCGTTGGGTTACTTAAACAGTCTATATCAAAGAAAACGCCATTCTTTGTGTACTGTTCTGACCCTTTTGCTTAGAAAGGTCACATTGTCTCCCTGTCATAGTTGGTAATAATTAGACAATGGTAACCGGTCTATCAGTCAAAACATATAGCTGTAATTAAATCATTTTCAATGACCAAGATCATAAAGTGCGCCATATACCATTTCATTGTGATGACGGCATTGTTTTGACCTAAATGAATATCATATAATGGATATTCACTAAGTTGTTATACAAAGTATAGTAGATAGTTTAACAATGCTGTACTGGCTTATAATAACCATTGGATTTTTTTTTCAATTTCACAATATAAAGCTAATTTTCGGTAATTTTTTAATTCATTCTAACATTTAACAAAATCAAATGTAAAAAATGCAAATTATGATGTTGTCTATACAAAAGTTCTGATATCATATTTTCATATTTGCAAATTAAGAGGCAAACTTTCCAGGTTCTTTAGTAAATTTATTAATTCTGAGTTTTTTTATGTATTTTGTATCAAATACCAGTAAGTTATACAATAACTGTACAAACCAATGTGTTTCAGTTTGTTCTAACATTAAGAAAAACAAAATTTACTAGCAAGGAAAGTTTGCTCTTTAAATTCAGTCAAAAAACATATGAGCAGAGAGCAGGCTAACGCCTCATCAACACAAACTCGGTCATTCTCACTTGTACATCAAGGAAACATAAGTTTACAGAAACATATTCTAGGTTACAGTGTTTTTGGATTGGATTCTGTAGAATTGCAATTGTCCAACTGGTTACAGAATAGGCAAACCACCATTCTAAAATCAGTTAAGACTAGTAATTCAAAGAAGGTGTTGGTGAAACAAAAACCCTTCCTCAGTGCATTGAAAAAACTAAATAAGATTACTTCATAGAAGTATTCATCATAACCATATAATTATGTTGTATGTTACATACTTGTATACTATATTTTAATCTCAAAGAAAGACTATGCAGTATTATCTGTTTTGATTTAAAGAATTTATGTTACATATACTTATTTACAGACATCAACATCATCTGAAACTGCTTTAACTGCTTGTTTTTTCTCATGTTCTTTCAATACTTTAAAGCACTAAATATTTGCATTTTTCATAATAATAATAATTGTATGGGAAAAATAGATGGAAACAATAAAGTCTACTTAAATATTTAGAACAGTTTAACTACAAAACCTGTAAAAAAACTTCTGTGTTTTTTTAATCCACTGTATTTTTTTTTCAAATGTCAAACTATAATTGTCATGAAAATTATAAATTGAACATCTTAATAAAAGAAAAAGTTCAATACAAAAAACACAGAATAATGTCATAAGCCCATCACCCTTCCCATTTAAGCCGTTTAACTTTTTTTGGTCCATCCTGGACATTTATGGGAATATAATCTTCTTTATAAAAATGAACCAAGTCTAATTATTTTGAATTGTTATCATACAATGGTTCAAATTGAACATTTCTTTTTACATAAATGAAATGAATGACAAAATGAGAATATTGTAATCGGCCGTATGTAACTGTATATTTACGTAATCTTTATTCGGGGAATGTTCAGTTATTACTATAACACTTGAATTCAATTTACATCATTTTGATTTCCATTTAGTCATCAAGTTCATATCTCACAGTTCACTTTAACATTAACTTCTTAATTCTTCTTCACTTCAAATGTTCCCTATTTAACTTTCTTTCTCCTTATTTCCTAACTATCTTAACTTTCACTTCTCAACCTACTTTCACCTTTTAACCCCTCACTCTTTTTTTCCTTACTTAACCTTTCAACCTCCCTTTTCTTACTACCTACATAATTTCATATTTCACACTCTTTCTTCTCAGACTCCTCCCATATTTAGTATCACTCAATCATCTCTCTCATAGTCTTTAAACTCCCTAACAACCTAATGAATCCTTTCTTTCATTGGTCAGTTCCATTCATTAACTACTAATACCCATCCCTCAAACAACTTATCATTTACACTATACAGGATGTACCCAATTTGTGACAACTACTGTGCAAACATTCTAGCACTTATATTTCCTTCCAGCCCAGGATGTACAACATATGTGACACCTCATGACTATAAACTTATTTACTTGCACACATTGATAAAACTTAGGATTGTTTATATACAAGTGATTATTCATCTAATCTTAATAACTGTATTAATTACAATAAATTCTAATATGGTACAAAATTAAATATTATTCATAAAAAATATTATAAGAATTATTACATGGTTACAATATTTTCTATTTTCCACAAGTATTCCTGTGTAATGTACCTTTAAGGGGCCCCTTTACTCCCCTGCATCTTGATTTGAACTTTAAACCCCTACTCATGGGAATGATTAATCACGCATTAAATTTATAAAGGGTCCTTTAGAAGGCCTAAGGCCTTACTCATTACTCATTATAGTGAGGCACAGGATGAATAAAATTAATGCAAGTAAATTTGTAAAAAAAAAACCATCTATATTATTCAAGTTTTTAAGTGCAGCTTTAGCTTTGATTGTCAAATAATAATACAGTTTTTATGAATTGATGTTGAGTTCATGTCCTGGGTAGATCCAGTATTGGGTGTTGATTTTGAGAGGCCATAATGCTAAAACAGCAGACCAAACTTGCAACCCATGGCTTGATAGATAAACACCTTGGCTACGTTTTACAAATAAATGTGTATGTTCAAATATTTATCAATATTTAAAATGATTGTATTTCCAGAAATATACCATTTTTAATGGTTTTTAATGCTATTGTCAATACGTTCAGTATATATAATGGCATAATATACAGTTTAATCGGTGGAGGAAGACCTCAGAATGAATTGGAGTTAAACTACCGCACTTCCGCAAGTAACAGGCCAACTTTCTCGTATGAAGTTTTTGGAGCAAGCGTGACTCTAACCTACAACCTTAGCAGTGAGAGATAAGCGATCATCATCTTGAGAGGATCATAGGAAAATGATATTCTGCATGGGCCAACTCTGGGTTCATTTGGATGAATATTGACAATATTATGATTAATTTTTTTTATGTTTACATTGATATCTGTTGTATGAGTATAAAACACGCAAATGCTGTTTTATGTCTAATCAAATATTTGTTTGTTTCTATGTTTTTTTTGTGAAAACTATCCATTATCCATATATTTGTTTAGATACTTTAATGTGAATTTATTAATTAAGTAAACTGTGATAATTTTTTCATAGTATGGCTTCATGCAACAAAACTAA
Source organism: Panopea generosa (assembly GCA_029582155.1). Lineage (NCBI taxonomy): Eukaryota > Metazoa > Mollusca > Bivalvia > Adapedonta > Hiatellidae > Panopea > Panopea generosa. Next base: position 61,270,798 of record CM055904.1, read on the forward strand.
ATTACACAGAATACAACTGGTAAGTCATGATATAATAATACCTTAAAATAGTAGTCAAGAGTTTCATTTTAAATATATTAATGTATACAAATGTAACATGACTATTGTGCATGCTGCAATTATTCATAAAATTGGACTGGCATTATTTATACCCAAATCAATAGGAGTGGGATGTACTGGTTTTGCAATCACTTTTGGGTCATGCTTTGTTCAAATGGCTTTTGCAGAATTATTGTTTCTCAACAAATTATGTTTTTTTTTCAGCAGCCAGTGAAAACAGGGTTATATTTATAATAAGTGTGCAGTGCTTAAATGTATCTTCAAGATGCATCCTTATAGTACAATGAAGTACATCCATCTTTAAGATGGTAGATGTTGGTTCAATTCCAACTACGGATATCTGTTGGAGGCTTCTTACAATGCAATGCAACTATGTTTTGAATTAATGAAATGAAGGTAGTAAAATTGTTTTGATCTGTTATTTGGGGCATGTTTATTTCTGGAAGGGAAGAACAATTTTGAGTTTTCATGACAGTTAATGAGAAACTTTAGGCTAGTTCAATGTCTGTTAGCATTCATGTAATAGTTATGCCTGATAAAATTAAGTGTTTATGTTGGTCAATGATTGAAAGTGTTGAGGTCTTCACCAGGATTTGAACCTGGAGCTCTTTTCATATAGAAAAGTGTGCTACATTACACTATAAAGATATACTCAACACCAGGAACCAATGTGTTTATAAGTAAATATTGTGTTATAATTTTAGCTGAATATATAAAGAAACAGCCCAAACTTGAGAATGAATGCACGTGTATTATATTAATTATACTAATAATGTTACTAATTAATTATACTAGTAAACAAACCTCTGTCAGCTACCTCTCTAATGTTTAACTTTTCTTATTTCTACATTAACATTTTGGGACCGATGTTGAGTCCCAACTGGTTTGTAACTGTTTGGGAAACTATTTGTTGTCTCGGTTCGGAGCAACTGGCAACATACACAGGCATTTTTTGCACTTTACAGTTGATGTCATTTAACTAATATAACTTGTCGAGAGACCTCTTGTTTGGAATGGGTGGTATTGTGAACTTTCATGGCATTTGATATCCGCAAGTAACCAATGATTTCTCCCACTTGAATCAGCTGTGAGAGACGAAAGAAAATAATAGATAATGTCAGGGTTCTCCACAGGAAGGAATGCAAGCACTAGCCTAGTAGGGTAAGAACACTTAAACACATTTTTAAGCTCTGTGAAAGGCATTCATTGAAATATATTTCAGTTATAAAACTTAATAATCAGGTTAAGTCATCATATTACTGTTTTTCATTTTAAATAAAATTTACAATGAGAAAATATATCCAAAGAAAAAAAAGCATGATTTAGAAGAAAGTAAGCTTTTGCAAAATTCTGTTAAAGAATGTAAGTGCTAAGTGAATACCATTTAAATGCTGGGGTGCCCCTGTTCTTAAATGACCTGTGGAGAAGCCTGAACATCTTATATCAATTATCAGAGACTGTTGCTGGAAGGTTGATGAATAAAAATATAACAAGCATTTCAATTCACAAATATATATATATCTTATAGTAAAATCAATGCCGACAGTGTAAATTTAGAAACTATAAACTACTGGTAATAAAATTGAAGGGTTATACTCTCAAATATATTTAAAACATCGCTAATTTACAAGGGATATGTACCTGATATAAAATATCTTATACTGATATCAACTGTTCTAGAATTAAAAAAATTAATAGATGAGTATGGAAATTTATCATCGACCAGGACTAGGGTACGAATCAACCAGGTTATGAAACCACTAATTGAAAGCAATTAAGCATTGTAGAGTCCAATAACACCTTTTGAACAATGCGATAACACACACAAATACACAATTTACAGTGTATACACTGCAACTGTATTGGAGATCGCCATGTACTCTACATTTAAGCTTATGCAGTAAACTTTACACAAATTATAGAAGTGTGATAAAGGGGAAATTGAAGCACTGCGAGCATTAAATTCAACCGCAGTACTTAGTGAAATAGGCACCAACCAGTTAACCACTCTTTGAGTATGAGATTCAAGTACCGCTAATCATATGTTAGATGTTGATGGCATAAAAATGACACTAAACATTCAATTAATCAATTTAAACTTGGATAATCATATTTTCCATTATCAATCATTATTTATATATTCACTGAAGCTGTATAATTTGGACTTGGAGTAGTATTTAAACAGTTGCATTAACACGTGACGTTATCAATTACACTTAATTGAAATAACTGGATGTTTACAAAGTGTATGGAATTAGAGCTTGTCTACGTTTACGCGAAAACCGGTTAGTCTACGACAAAATTTACCTCTAGAACTTATAAAAAATGAGTAGTCTATTCCAGCAGTTCCTGCACACTGTATCAATCTGTTGTATGATGGTCTCGAAATAAAACCGCCTTCAACTGTTCATGCTTTCTTCCATCCGTTAACAGATTGTCGCGATTATCATTAATCATCACACAAAACTACAGTTTCTACCCAATATATGCATATTTTTATTTACCCTCGCGCTTTGAACCAGTCATTTTGGCGAGCAGGATAGGATGATTATTAAAAACATAAAAGATGATTACACATTTCTGTGATGATTAATGAGTGATGAATGAAGATGATTCACATAATGAGTCGTGTCTATATTCAACCTTGAAGTTTGTTATTAACTAAGTTGTTTAATACTACAACTATTTTATATTTTTGGATTCGGTGCTTACTAATTACTAACATTGTTTATACTCATGATAAGTTTAAGTGTCTTAAGTGTAGATTAATTGGCTAAGAATATTATTATTTCTTTTTGTATTTACCGATTGCAGACATATATTGCATGTAAATGATTATTTTAAATAAGGTGCACCTATGGTTGTTTATCAATATTTTAAGTCAAACAACGCTGCTCATAGCGCAAATTGCTTTGCTTGTATTGTCAGCGATATTCGACCTAACTATAAACTTTAGATAAAATTTAATTCTATCTAAAATGTTATCTGTACACATTAATTGTGTGTGGTTACAATGGTAAAATATAATTAGTAGTTATCTTATGTAACCATATATCCAGCGTACCACCAATAATTGTCAATAGTATAACCATCAACAAATTATGGTGTGCTGTAAAACCCCAATCATAATGTTTGGTGGTGGAAATGAACTGACCTATAATGGTTTGGCTGCAATGGAATACAAATACAAATACATGACATTTATATAGCGCAAAAAATATAAAATATTCTATTGCGCTTCACAATTACATAACACAGATTTAAAACATATACATTCAATATATTAACATGATTCTAGAGCTTAGATTTAGACATGTATATATATATATATATATATATATATATATATATATATATATATATATATATCAATACTGTTTTATATTGCTACAGGTATTTTGTATTTAACCAGAGCCCACTCATTGTTCATGAAACTGACTATATAAATGTGTTTTCAGTTTTGATCTAAAACTGGATTCAGATTGAATGTTTTTAAGATAACTCAGTAGATTATTCCACCATTTGGGACCAACAACGGCCATTGATCTGTCTGCTAGTTTTGTTCGCCGTCTAGGTATGTTAAAGTTAATGTCACCTTGTGATCGTAATTTGTACCGTAGTCGAGTAGGTACAAACATTTCCCTCAGACATACTGGAGCTGTACCATTGATTACACGGAAAACCATTACTAAGACTTTGAACATGACTCTAGCTTTAACTGGAAGCCAGTGTAATTCTTTTAGTAGTTCCACACTTGGTTGAGCATAGGAAGCATTCATGACAACTCTGGCGGCATGATTTTGGACTCGCTGTAATTTGTTGATTTGATAGGCTGGAATTTCAGCAAATAAACCGTTGCAGAAGTCAATGTGGGAATGAACCAATCCATGCACTAATGATTCAGTTGACTTTTGTGTGAGATGTTTACGTATGGCTCGAAGATTTCGTAACTGCACATGAGCTATCCGACACTTTTTTTGGATGTGATGGTCAAAGTTGTGTGTATTGGTCATGATTACACCCAGATCTCTGACATGATCAACACATTTTACGTCACACCCACCAACGTTTACACTTGTGATGTTCAATTTCGCTAACTGTTGTCTGGATCCATATATAATTATTTCAGTTTTAGACTGATTCATTTTCAGTTTGAAGGTTGTCATCCATTGTATGATTTCATTGAGGCAACTGTTAAGTTGTTGAAGAACAGTTGTCTCGTTTTGAGCATTTCCCGATTGAATTTTTAATGCAATCTTGTGATCATCCGCATATCCATAGAGATCGGCTGGATATTTCTGCACAACTCGATTGAAAGCCGATATATACAGGGTGAAAATCACCGGTCCGGCACAAGAACCCTGCGGAACACCGAACCTCACTAATTCAGTGTCAGATGCTGAATGTTCGACTAAGACTTTCATAGTTCTGTTCGTGAGATAAGATTCGATCCATTTCAACGGAGTGCTATGAATACCAAATTCATCTTGAAGGATTCGAGTCAGTATTGTGATATCGATGGTATCGAACGCTGCACTCAAGTCGATCATGACCACGATTGTAACTTGATTTTTATCTATGGTTTCTAAAAGATCATTATACATTTTGACCATTGCCGTTTCAACCCCGTGGTATTTTCTATAGGCACTTTGATAAGCTGGGAGGAGATTGTTAGTTTCAATATATGGGATATGACTTATATTTGAACGTATTTTAATTGTTAAAGCTACTTATCATGCTATTTGTATATATGAATAGTATCAGCTGAAAAGGGTATTATCCATCAGCATATCGCATTTTATTATAAAAAACTGACCAGTCACTGTTAATCGTTCCATTCTGCATCAATAATGGTAAAGAATGGTTTAAGAGTGTATTAAAATAAAATGACGTTAAACTGTGAAATAAGTATAATGGGCCACCCGGCAGTTCGCGCATACCTTAAAAGCGTCAATAGTAAAAAATATTTTAAGAAATCAGATATCATCTCAGATCAGATCTGAAATGAACTGATTAACAATAACTGGTCCCTAATATTTAGAATAAAATAATAGTCTTGTGTAACTCTATACTGAATATCAGGATGGTTGTATCCATAATATTCCCTACAACCGCTCTCATTAGTGTATATTGAGTGCGATATGCCATATAATCCCGTACCAACAGGTCGGCGCTCTGCATTGGAGATGTCAGGCTAGTTAATGTGAATAGTATGTTTGCAGAACCGTGAGATGAAAAAAAGTAATTCACTGGTGTATCCAGTGTATTTAGATGGAGTTACACAGAATACCTATAAAAGTATGCGATATGGGATAACAGGCTGTCACTCTGGTGCAGAAACATCATATTAAAACAATATACATGTAAAAAGTTATTAAAAATATTTGGAAAATCTTCCTATTCCCCGTTTACTGTAACGGCCCAGTTTAGGGTATTGTTAAAATAGTATATTATTAATATAATAAAATTTGTACAGTATGTACATTATATTTACAATAAAATATTTTATACTTCTGCACCAGAGGGGCTGCCTGCCTCCACTTGAGCTTATATTGGCTCAAGCCTAATGAATAATGTTAATTTATGTTATTCCACTGGAGGCGGGGGCCCTAATTGTTGTAACATTCCCCATATCTGTCGCACTGGGCCAAGTTCCCAGGTAATATATGATATATCACCTGTTCCAGGATCAGCCATTATTATATTTATTATTGATTTTTTTTTTAAATTTATGTATAAATTTAGATATATATTTACCCCGTTCTAGTTAAACAACTAGTACTCTGGGGACTTTAAACAAAATTTATTGGAAGGTCTTATTATGCATTTCAATTATGCATATTTATTTATACTTTAAAAGATAGTTTGGTTAATTGCTAAAAATAAGCAATAAAAACCATAAAGGTATTGAAAACATTTCAATACATTATATTCAACGATATGACTTTTCATTGAATAATATTATTTTTAAACATTATTAAAAGCAAATATTATAAATCTGATGCTTGAAGTCATATCTGAAATATGTTTACAAGGCTTGATAGTGGGTAGCAGGTTAAAATCACAACCCAGGCCACATATAATTATATGTGGACTGCATTGTGATGTCCAACCCGCCCCCCACTAAAAGAACAGTTCACAGAACGCCTGCCATCTGTAATTAATTAATCAAGTCATGTAAATTATTGTTGTTTGGGCTGACCACATGGAAAGCTAGGGAGGTGGGTAAATGTATTAGGGCTGTGCTACATCTATTATATTTTGTCTGACATTTCACAGTCAATGATGTAGCACTCCAGTGCCCTAAATACTGAGACTCGGACTGCCTTGCTGGGATTCAATATGTTTGTTATATTAAATTCCAAACTATGTCCAGCAAGTGCAGTCTTTAATTTGGTTCTGTGAACCCTGTGAATTGGACAGTCTAGCAGAAAGTGGTTTGTTGTATATTTTACCTTGCACAGGGTGCAATCTGTCCCTTGTTTGATGATAAATTGCCCTTTATTTCCTGGCAGGAGATTGACACCCAATCTCAGACGGGTAATGCATTTATCTATTCTCTTATTGTTAGAGTAGTTTGTTGGCCGTCTGAAATTTACCGAGGTTCTAGGAAACGTTTGTTTGAAAGTTTTATTATTAATATAATTTGTCCATTTTTTAACATGTTTCCTAGATCAAGAGTATACCTCGGTAGGTGCAAGGGGAATTGAATTAGAGATATTTGTGTATTGTAATGCGTCTTTAGCCGCCCTGTCAGCTTCTTTATTTCCTGATATGTCTACATGTGCTGGACACCATTCCATTGTGACCTGTAATCCTAATTCAAGGCACTGGTTATATTGAGAAAAGATTTTTGCCAAAAGATCTGGCATTGATCTGCTATTATTGTTTTTAATTGACGTTAGAGCAGAGAGGGAATCCGAGAGAATATCAGTTTTTGTTGGTTTATTTTCTAGTATCCAGCACATAGATTTTTTAATCGCGACCAGTTCAGCTGTGTATATTGACAAATTGTTGCTGAGTCTCTCAGAATACTGTATTTGAAGGGACGGAATGACATATGCAGCTGCAACTTTCCCGTCATCGGGATTTTTACTACCATCAGTGTAAATTTGTGTGTGTTCAGCATAATGCCGATCAATACGGTTTGCCGTAATGGATCTTATAAGTGCTGGCAAATCATTTTTATTGAACTCCTCGGCTAGGGTTAACCTAATATCAGGTTTTTGAGCGTCCAGGGCGATTCTAATTTAGGTCTAAAATCTGCTAGACTGACATTTTTGAGAACGTACTCCTCCACCAAGTCCTGGGTATGAGCCCCGAAAGGAAGCGAAGCATGGGCTTTTTTGTATATTTTGACTTGATGTAGTACCCGGTCCCAATGAGCTTGTTCACAGGGTTCCCCTCCTTCCTAGTTTGAGCCCTGGCCCAGTACTTAACTGACTGTTCTTCCCGTCTCAATTTAAGTGGAATGATTCCCGCCTCCGCTTCTAGTATATGGCCTAGTGTGGAATGGAGCGCTCTTAGGGCTAACTTGAGGGCCTTATTTTGAATGGTATCTAATTTTTTAAGTATAGAAGGGGGTGCACAAGAATAGATTTGAGCCCCATAGTCTATTTTTGGACGTATGAAAGACTTATATAGAAGTAAGAAGCTATTTTTATCAGAGCCAAAATCTGTACCGCTTAGCATTATCATCAAATTTAAGTCTTTCTCACACCTGATCATGATGTCCTTTATGTGACAGTGAAAATTTAGTTTCCTATCTAAAAGCATGCCTAAATATTTGATGATTTTTTTGAATATGATCAGTGTACCACCTAAGTGTACATCTAAACTGTGCTGATTTAATTTTCCAAAAATAATACCCACTGTTTCAGTCTGACTAATTTTAAACCCCAATTCTTTGGCCAATCCCCATATTAGGTCAAGTTCTGTTTGAGCTCTAGTTTGTAACAGGTGTAAGTTGACCCCTTTTACCCATGTGCCAGAATCATCAGCAAATTGACTATAAACCATGCCTGTCCCCTCTAGTGTAGCAGGCAGATCATTTATTAAAATTGAAAATAGTAGAGGAGATAGTATAGCCCCTTGTGGGGTTCCTCTTTCTATTGATTCAGTATCTGAGAGGGATCCCCCTACTTTAACTTGAATTTTGCGGCCCTCTAGGAAGTTCCTCAGATATAGGTAGCAGTTTCCTGTTATACCATGTTCTTTAAGTTTAAATAAGACGCCTGAGTGCCAGGTTAAATCAAAAGCTGCTTGTAGGTCTAAAAAGATTGCTAGGACTGAGTGTCCCCTATTTTTTGCTGAATTTACGTCATGTTGCAGACGTGCGAGCTGGTCCAAAGTGCTCATCCCCTTTCGAAAGCCAGATTGAAAGGGTTTAATTATATTTTTTGATTCAAGCAGATGTTCTAATCTTGCCTTTACCATCCACTCCAATTAATTTGTCAGAATGGGAGGTAAGGCTAATTGGTCTGTATGACTGGTTCATTTGGGGTTTTCCCTTGTTTTAATTATGGGATAACACAAGCCTGCTTCCACGCTATTGGGTATATACACCACCATTCCACACCTGGTCATACAGTTCAAGCCATAATTTCAGTGCTGAACCGGGCATAGGCTTGAACATTTGATAGGACAAATTATTAAGTCCCGAGGCGGAATTCTTCCTGCTTTCTATTATTAATCTTAGTTCAAAAATTGAGAAGCTTTTATTCAGTGGTGACCTGTTGGTTTCTGGGGTATCTAAATGATTTTTGTACAGTGATTCAAAATGTGTTTGGTAATTTAAAGCACCAATGTCTACATTTGATTCACTGCTAGCTTTAAAGTAGTGCTTAACTAAAAAGTTATTTTTTTCTATTTCTGTGACCGCTAAAGCTGTATTTTTTTTAGGTAATGAATTGGGCGATGCAAATTTCCTTTAATTCTGCGGATTTTAGTCCAAAATTCTTTACAGTTTGAGTCTTTATGAATACAATTCTCGCAGAATTCTTCCAAGTTAAGCTTTTTAGCATTAAAGATGACATTTTTTCTTCTCGTTTGGCTTCCTTGTAATCATATAGATTACCTAGACAAGGGTGCCGCTTTAGTTTATTTAATGTTTTTTTCCGCCCATTTATAGCATTTTGGCAGGATTCACTCCACCACGGGACATTTTTTCCTTTTTTTTTGTTTTGGATTGGAGACGGGAATACATTGTTGTGCTATCAGTAGGAATATCTCAGATAAATTTAGATAAAAATATTGACGTCATCAGAGTGGACCTCATCTAGGGTTATCTCACTGCATTTACTACAAAAAAAGATCCCAGTCTGCTTTTTCAAATTTAAATTTTGGAGTTATATAATGATTTTGGCATTTCTGAATTTTAATTTTTTATTGTTGTGCAGATTGGGTAGTAATCAGATCCCAAATTGTCATCATGTACCCACCAAGTTGAAATAGCCGAAAATTTTGGACTAGTGAAAGTTAGATCAATACAGGAGCCCTTGCCTGAGTCCTAGTCTACTCTGGTTATGGAACCGTCATTGAGTAGAACTTTATTACTTTTGCCCGCCCATTCCAAAACATCCCTCCCTTGACGGTTCGCGTATGAAGATCCCCACATGGGGTGGTGTGCGTTGAAATCTCCATGTATAATACAGTCCCTAAGTCCATCCTCGGCGTTTAGAGTTGAACTTATATGGTATAAAGCCTCCAGATCACACCCCCTGGAGTATAAATTAATGAGAATGAAGGGGAATCTCCCTATATGAACTCTAAACACTTGAGATTCAAGTGTATAGTTCCCCAGATGGTCTTGAGGATCATCCTCTCTGACTTCTTCGTAATCAATATTATGTTTAAAATAAACAATATATATATATATTCAGCATGTTAACCATGGGTCTTCCTCTCTTGATTAGTTTCGAGTTTGGTTTCTTGCACACAGAAGATATCAATATTAGGGTTTAAATCCAATAATACCTTAATCTCTGTGTGCCTAAGAGAGGTCCTGTGCATCCCTGTGCATTAAAAGAAATGACTGTGATATCCCTTTTGAAAGCAGATATTATTATTCAGACGGTTTCGAACAGCCAGTGCCTTGTGTCGTGGGGACTGAGACAGTATTTTTTTAGGTGTTTTGGAATCTCTCATTATACCTGCCACTATGTGTTTTTTTCTAACAATTTCCGTAAGCTGTGCACGTGTCGGGTTTTGTTTGTGTTTGATTTGTTGTGTCACTCCATTTCCCTTGTCAGTCACACTGGTTTTGTTTATAAATTTTAGATTGAGATTTGAAATAAATTCTCTTTTTAGATATTCATTTAGTCGATTTCCGGTGATTTTAGATTTATTAAGTATTAATTTTTTGGTTATTTCCACAATCTTATCTAAAGAAATTGAGTAAATTTCTGAGTTTGTTTCTAAAATGATTGTGGGCTCTTTGTTTATATATTTTTCTTCAGTTGCATTTTTTGAAATAGTCACCGGTGAAGTTTGTTGGTAAGTATATACCAGTGTGACATTTTTTGTCGGGTGGCTGATTAGAGGAGCCTCCCCCACCCCTACAAGGTCAGCAAGCGTCACTGTCTCTAAAATAGAGACATGTTTACTTATGTTGCTGTCCCTGTCTGAGTGATAGAAGCTCGAGTGTATTGAGACCAAAGACTCCTCTCCGGTGACATCAAACTCGCTCCCATCACTGACTGAGGTTTCTGAGAACCGAGTCCGTGATGAGCCAATGCTCTCTGTAACCGGAGATGAAATGGAGTAAGGGGTAGATGTGTGTTTTATAGGAGTGTTGTTTGGTGTGATCATACCCCTTTCTTGTTTAATGTTTGTTGAATGGAGAAGGAGAGCTGGGTCTTTTAACCTTATTATCCTGATTTATCACATTTTTTTACTTTTTAGGTGTGTTCCTAATTATAACACAGTCTGAGTTGTCGGACTGTGTTGATTTATTGATTGTGTCCCCCTTTTTATATTTAAATAACTCACAGGCTCCATTTAATCTTTTTGTTTCTCTAATTAGGTGACCTTTTGGAGACATAAAGAATTTTGATGCTATATTCCCTGAAATTTGAACCTCTATCTGAATTTTTGGTTCCTGGTTTCCCTTCAACAAGGATCCTGGGGATCCTTGTGAGTCAGCAGATATCATAGAGATTTCTGCTTGTACACAGGTAATAGCACCCTCTGGGAGTTTTGGATATCCCAGTATATTGTTTTTTGTAGGATTAGACCCATGGCTCTTACCTACCCTCTCCATACTGGGATTTAATGGTACATTTGGCTGCAATGTTTGATTATTTCGGGTGCCGGCATGGACTTCCGTTCTGTGATCCTGTGGGGAGGAGTGGCGGAACTGGCCAAAAACCTTTTTCCGCCACATTCCAGGGGATCCCGTCCCTGAGGGCCACCTTTGATATCAAAGCTTCTTTAATAAAGGACGGGCAACCCCTGAATCGCATAGTGTGTCCCCCCCCCCCCCCCCCACACACACACACACACACAGTTCACACAGGTCGGTATACCGAAATACCGGCACTCTCTTATGTTGTGCGACTCCGCACATCGTGCACATCTGGCTTCGAATTTACAGCACGAGCTCCCATGTCCGAACCTCTGACAGACGTAGCACCTAAGCGGGGCGGTGAGAATTTTTCCACCTTGAAATATGTAGGTGTTTTGGCCACTTGGACCATCTCAGGCAATGAATTACCTGAGAATGTAATCTTCACCGCCCCCGATAGGTGCCCAAACGTATCCTTCAGCCTGTCGGCCTTGAGGAGCCCTACACACCCACCAGCTTCCGGTAATATTGGTCGCAGGTGAGAGCAGAGGTCCCCAACGTTTACCCGCAACCCTTGCGGCAAGGGTACATTATGTATTACCCCGGCCACTGTGTTTCTTCCTTGTGGAATATAGGCCACGACTGGTATATTTGCCAGGGTGAAAGGTCTTATTTTGAGGATGCCTGTCACAGATTCGGCTGATGCCAGCTCGAGCATGAATGCCCCCGACCTCAGCGGAATATTTTTTTTAGCTTATTGGCCAGCTCCCGGTGTATTGCTTTCGTAAAGTTAACTAACGATGTTCTTTCCAATATGGGAGCTGATCCAGCTGATTTTATGATCAGCCTGTATGCCCACGGGTTTTTAGATAGATAATGCATATTCGTGTGCACCCGAGGCTGATCATGTTGGTACGACACTCTCGAGTTTGTATCACTACTTGTGAAAGTGCTAGGAACATTATTTTGCACCGAATCCATTTGACGATTAGATTTTTACATGTGAACAACAATGGCAATGAACATGATCTATATAATTCTGTAATGAACATGAGATATATACTTAGGGTGATTATGATTATGATTGATAAGATGATTGATAAAATGAGATATTTCTTCCTGTTTCAAAAATGACCGGTTCAAAACTGGGGCAAATAACACTTAATTATAATTTACTTATATTGTGTTGTTCTATGCTAACACATTTTAGTGGGGGCAATTTTGGTACACACAGTATAATAAAAAGTGGGTGGGGTAAGCCAAACGGTAAATAAACGTAAACGTAAAATTGAAATTTTGATAGAGCCTAAACAAAATGACAAGACGAGCTAGAGGTTTCTTCTGGTAGTTACCAATAATGTGAGTGTTCCGCCGTCGATATAAATAATTTCCGTTTTCCCTCGTCGGGAATAAGAATTAAAATTTCAGATTTTAAATCTTTATTTGCATTAAAATGGAGCTGTAAAATGGCTGACTCCATTGGCACCGGAACAGAAAGTTGGAATGGAATGACTTCCTACGCAATCTGATCACCTCGGCCTTTATGCTACGCAATAGACCTGTGACCTAAGAGGTATAATAGCTGCTTGATTTTTTTAACCATAGCCTCAAACGTTAGCTTCTGTTGAAATTTTAACTGGGGACCAGTTTGTAATTGTTCTGTGTGCTCTTCAATTGGAGGTACAGAAAACATACAATTTTATAGTCATGATCATTGGCTGCTTACATTTGAATTAAAAGCAAATACTATGCCGAATACTGGTACGAAAAAATGCAAGAAAGAGGGGAAAACAAAAGTAAGATAACATGTTTTTAAATTTATAATCGATGAATTAAATATTCGAAAAAATGATATCACATAGTTGAAACTAATAAGTGATATCATTTATTCAAGAAGTTGATATCACTTATTCATTTCAGATAGTTGATATCACTTATTCATTTAAAAAAATGTGATATCACTTATTCAAATGTGTGATAAGAACTATATGTGATTTTACTTGTTAATTGTTTCAAATAGGTGATATCACCTATGCAAAAAGGTTGATATAACTTGATTGAATAAATTATATCATTTATTTCAAATTATCAGGTGATATCACATATTTAATAACTGATATAATATAATTTCCTATTTGAAACTAATGTATGGGGTGCCGTTTTACTATTTAACTTCAATAAGTGATATCATTTATTCGAATAGGTGATGTCACTCATTTGTATAGGTGATATCACTCATTCGAATAAGTGCTATCACTTATTCGAATGAGTGATATCACCTTTTCGAATAAGTGATATTTAATAAGGGATATCATCTAATTTCCTATTTGAAACTAATATATTGGGTGCCGTTTTACTATTTAACCTCGATAAGTGGTATCACTTATTGAAATAGGTGATATCACTCATTTAAAAAGATGATATCACTCAATCAAATAAGTGATGTCACTTATTCGAATGAGTCATATCACCTGTTCCATTAAGTCACTTATTCGAGTAATTGATATCATTAATTCGTTTCAAATAGGTGGTATGACTTATTCGAGTAAGTGATATAACTTTTTCAAATAGGTGATATCTTTATTCGAATGAGTGATATCACCTTATTCGAATTAGTGATATCACCTATTAGAATAAGAGATATTTGATAAGGGATATCATTTAATTTCCTATTTGAAACTAATGTATGGGGTGCCGTTTTAATATTCAACCTCGATAACTGGTATCACTCAATTGAATATATGATATCACTCGTCGAATAAGTGATATAACTTATTTGATTGAGTAATATCATCTATTCGAGTAAGTTATATCACTTATTCGTTCAAAATAGGTTATATGACTTATTGGATTAAGTGATATCACCCAATTAAATAGATGATATCACTCATTCGAATAAATGATAAACATATTCGATTAAGTGATATCATCTATTCAATTGAGTGATATCACCTATTCGAATGAGTGATATCACCTATTCGAATAAGCGATATTTAATAAGGGATATCATCTAATTTCCTATTTGAAACTAATGTATAAGGTGCCGTTTTACTATTTAACCTCGATAAGTGGTATCACTTATTCGAAAAGGTGATATCACTCATTTGAAAAGGTGATATCACTCAATCGAATAATTGATATCACTTATTCGAATCAGTGATAGCACCTATTCAAATAGGTGATATGACTTATTCAATTAAGTGATATCATTCAATTGAATAGATGATATCATTCATCGAATAAGTCATATCACTTATTCGAATAGGTGATATCACTCATTTGGAAAGGTGATATCACTCAATCGAATAAGTTATAACACTTATTCAAATGAGTGATATCACGTATTCGACTAAATGATATCACTTAATCGAGTAAGTGATATCACTATTTAGTTTCAAATAAGTGATATGACTTATTCGATTAAGTGATATCACCCACTTGAATAGATGATATCACTCATTCGAATAAGTGATATTACTTATTTGATTGAGTTATATGATTTATTAAATTGAGTGATATCACCTTTTAAAATGAGTGATATTACTTATTCGAATAGGTGATATCACTTATTCGAATGAGTGATATCACTATTCAAATTAGTGATATCACCTATTCGTATAAATGATATTTGATAAGGGATATCATTTAATTTCCTATTTGAAACTAATGTATCGGGTGCCGTTTAACTATTTAACATCGATAAGTGGTATCACTCAATTGAATAGATAAATCACTCATTCGAATAAGTGACATCACAGGGTTCCAATGGACAACGCGGTTGTCTGCTACACCTTCTGGCCTATCCAGGGAGACCAAGTTTTTGAGCGTGGTTCATCTAGAAGTCGGTCATCGAGGCTCGGTAACATGGGCGCAAACACCAGACTGCAGTCTGTAGGCTGTTTTGGCCGACTAAAGGCGAAAAGACGGCCTCTCGCCCCGGCGCCAATTTCCGCCGTTGCATAACAACAGGGTTCCAATGGACAACGCATGTGTCTGTTACACCATCTGGCCTGCCCAGGGAGACGAAGTTTTTGAGAGTGGTTCATCTAAAAGTCGGTCATCGAGGCTCAGCAACATGGGCACAAACACCAGACTGCAGTCTGTAGGCTGTTTGGGCCGACTAAAGGCGAAAAGACGGCCTCTCGCCCCGGCGCCAATTTTCGCCGTTGCAAAACAACAGGATTCCTATCGACAACGCAGGTGTCTGCTACACCCTCTGGCCTGCCCAGGGAGACCAAGTTTTTGAGCGTGGTTCATCAAGAAGTCGGTCATCGAGGCTCGGTAACATGGGCGCAAACACCAGACTGCAGTTTGTAGGCTGTTTAGGCCGACTAAAGGCGAAAAGACGGCCTCTCGCCCCGGCGCCAATTTTCGCCGTTGCAAAACAACTAGGATTCCTATGGACAACGCAGGTGTCTGCTACACCCTCTGGCCTGCCCAGGGAGACCAAGTTTTTGAGCGTGGTTCATCAAGAAGTCGGTCATCGAGGCTCGGTAACATGGGCGCAAACACCAGACTGCAGTTTGTAGGCTGTTTAGGCCGACTAAAGGCGAAAAGACGGCCTCTTCGCCCCGGCGCCAATTTCAGTCGTTGCAAAACAACAGGGTTCCAATGGACAACGCATGTGTCTGCTACACCATCTGGCCTGCCCAGGGAGACCAAGTGTTTGAGCGTGGTTTATCTAGAAGTCGGTCATCGAGGCTCGGCAACATGGGCGCAAACACCAGACTGCAGTCTGTAGGCTGTTTGGGCCGACTAAAGGCGAAAAGACGGCCTCTCGCCCCGGCGCCAATTTTCGCCGTTGCAAAACAACAGGGTTCCAATGGACAACGCAGGTGTCTGCTACACCCTCTGGCATGCCAAGGGAGATCAAGTTTTTGAGCGTGGTTCATCTAGAAGTCGGTCATCGAGGCTCGGCAACATGGGCGCAAACACCAGACTGCAGTCTGTAGGCTGTTTGGGCCGACTAAAGGCGAAAAGACGGCCTCTCGCCCCGGCGCCAATTTTCGCCGTTGCAAAACAACAGGGTTCCAATGGACAACGCAGGTGTCTGCTACACCCTCTGGCCTGCCCAGGGAGACCTAGTTTTTGAGCGTGGTTCATTTCATCTAGAAGTCGGTCATCGAGGCTCGGCAACATGGGCGCAAACACCAGACTGCAGTCTGTAGGCTGTTTGGGCCGACTATTGGCGAAAAGACGGCCTCTCGCCCCGGCGCCAATTTTCGCCGTTGCAAAACAACAGGGTTCCAATGGACAACGCATGTGTCTGCTACACCCTCTGGCCTGCCTAGGGAGACCAAGTTTTTGAGCGTGGTTTATCTAAAAGTCGGTCATTGAGGCTCTACAACATGGGCGCAAACACCAGACTGCAGTCTGTAGGCTGTTTGGGCCGACTAAAGGCGAAAAGACGGCCTCTCGCCCAGCCGCCAATTTCCGCCGTTGCATAACAACAGGGTTTCAATGGACACCGCAAGTGTCTGCTACACTCTCTGGCCTGCCCAGGGAGACCAAGTTTTTGAGCGTGGCTCATCTAGAAGTCGGTCATCGAGGGTCGGTAACATGCCGCCCCCTCCCCCCCCAAAAAAAAAAAATGTTTTGGGGTAGCATATAGTAATCGCAGCGTCCGTCCGTCCTTCTGTCCGGTATTTCGTTTCCGGCCTGTATCTTTGTCATGCATAGATAGATTTTGTTGATACTTTGTACCAATGATCAACATAACATGACGCCATGTCGCGAGTAAGACCCACACCCGTACCTTTAAGGTCAAGGTCACAATTTGAAAACACTTTGAGCCTGAGTGAGATTTCGTGCCCGGCCTGTAACTTTGTCATGCATAGATGGATATTAATGATACTTGCTACAAATGGTCAACATAACATGACGATGTGTTGCGAGTGAAACCTACACCCGTAATTCAAAGGTCAAGGTCACTATTTGAGTTTGTTTGACAACACTTTGAGTTTGTGTGAGATTTCGTGTCCGGGCTGTAACTTTGTCATGCATAGATGGATTTTATAAAAAAATCTTGCTACAAATGATCAACATAACATGACGACGTGTCGCGAGTAAGACCCACACCTGTACCTCAAAGGTCAAGGTCACAATTTGAGTTTGTTTAACAACACTTTGAGTCTGTGAGAATTCGTGTCCGGCCTGTAACTTTGTCATGCATAGATGGATTTTAATGATACTTGCTACAATTGATCAACTTAACATGACGACGTGTTGCGAGTAAGACCCACACCCGTACCTCAAAGGTCAAGGTAACAATTTGAGTCTGACAACACTTTGAGTCTGTGTGAGATTTCGTGTCTGGCCTGCAACTTTGTCATGCATAGATGGATTTTTATAAAAACTTGTTATAAATGACCAACATACATGACGACGTGTTACACTTAATACCCAAACTCCCACTTCAAAGGTCAAGGTCACAATTTTTACTTTGTTTGACAACACTTTCAGTCAATTTGACATTTCTTGTCCGGTCTGTCATCTATGGATACATTTTAAAAACACTTGGCTCAGTTGATCAACATGACATAATTAAGTGTCGCATATAAGACCCAGAACCTTTCCTCAAAGATCAAGGTCACACTTTCGATTTGTTTGATATTGTGTGTCTGGTCTATGACTTTGCCTTTAACTTGGCTCAATTTATCAAGATGACATGACGACGTGCCATAAGTAAGATCTAGACCCATACCACAATGGTTAAGGTCACACTTTTAGTATGTATGACAACACTCTGAATCTGTTTGAGATTTCAAGTCCGTCCTTTAACTTTATCATACATGGATGGATTTCAAAAACACTTGGCTCAATTTATCAACAATTGATCTGTAACTTTGTCTTACATTTAGGGATTTTAAAATAGCTTGACACAAGTGATCAGCATGTCATGATGATGTTTCAGCAGTATTTTACTGTTGAAATACACAGACCATTGCATCAGATGTCAAGGTCAAGGTTACAAAAAGGTCAAGGTCACGCTTAAAAATCATGAAATTGCATGTCTAGTCTGAAACATCAGTCCATTACTCTTTATATTCATTGATACATCGCTACCTATTATAACATAGTTATATTGTTATTTTTCAACGACCATTTGGGGGACATGCGACACTTACCAGTGACATTTCTTGTTTATAATATGTGGCTTGGTTAGCAAAGGTCCGAGACGCATATGACTTTTGAGATATAACCATCAATATCAAAACATTTCAAGCACATGCTTTTTTTTTAACTGTTGATTGGTTAATTCCGGTACGATTTTGTTAACATGTTTGTTTCGATCTATGGCTATAAGGTATGGGTTTAAATCACAATTTTCTCAAGTAGATTACCAATGGATTCGATCCTCAGCTCAATCATGTGTAGTGATTATGAGAAAAAAACACTTCATCTGCATATACCTAGTACTCGTCCTGCAAAGGAAGATATCAAGCGAGATTTGTCAAATATTATTAACATAGTTGCACGATCGATAAAATATGTTTTAACAACCTAATAAAGTATAAACAACTTGACATTCATCAAAATAACCAAGAATTTCTATTTACGGACTTCAACAGAAACAAAACAGGATATAATTTGGTTCAGAATAATTTATCGCCCTATAATCATATAATGCATGACATGTTGTCGATATTTATCAGCTACGATTGTTGTCGAACTTTTCGTTTCAAATATATTTTACAATATTAAAGTTGGCTATACTGAAAATACATTTAAGGCAAAACAAATATAATGAATCGCACACATGTACGTACATACAAAACTATACACGCATGTAACTTAATTATATCCATTATTTATATAACATGATATAAATGTGTTTATGAAGTTTAGTCACTATAACATAAGTTGTTTGTTCTGAAACAGAAAATCTTGAGATGAACATAAAACTTGAACCGGACAACAACGTCAGGGCTGGTCGAGAAAACAGCTCTTTTTTTCTTCAAAAATACAAGCTAATAAAATCATCATCATTCATTATATAAATATAATGTAGCAATCAGCATTTTTTTTCACAAAATCCTTTTCAATGTCTATACATCAACATGTTATTTAGACAGACACATATATCAACCAAATGTGATGAACATTTTACTACCGATTATACATAGAAACATAGAAATGGATTAACGTTGTGTACAACACACATCACAAGACATTTTCTGCTTGCTCCAAACGTGCTTTTCATAGTTTCAGCAACATGGCTTGAATCATCAACAGCTCTTACAGCATCTTCTGGCTACACGGCAACATTTGATTGCTTATTCCCTTACTTACCATCAGAAAGGGACGTTATAATAGTTTCGTAGCATTTATATTTAGAAAGTACGATAGGCGAATGATTAGATGTGTGGGCATAAATACAAAGTGCCTGGGACAAGCCATGTACAAGTATTCTATAGTGAATAAAAATAAAATTTAAATATGCTTTGACAAAACATCATTACAAACGTAACGGTAATGTCCTTTTTCACATTTGTATATTTATATATATATATATATATACATATATATATATAATTTACATTATGTACATATGAATTTGCTTGTTTGAATTTTGTTGCGTCATTGTCATGCTATCGAGGGTTAAAAGGCGATTAGATATAGATCAGCGGTGACAGACGAATGTTGAAGTCACGGATGAGCATGCCGATTCCATTGTTCACGAGTGAATCACGTTGATAATTAACTGAAACCAATAAAGTGTATCATTATTTCATGGGAAAGAGCATGCAATTGAATATAACTATGTTTAACTACGAAATTACTGATAATAATTCACTTATAAATTGCCATAATTAATCAAAAAATAAAATATAGGTTTTACATGTAGCAAAGGTTTAGTTTAGATTGATTAGCCTTTTAAACAACCATTTGCAAAACACAATAATTAAACTGGCAACAATTCGTATATATATATATAGATCCCAAAAATCGTCAATTCCGTTGTTGTGAATTTAATTATCTCCCTTTATATATATATATATATATATATATATATATATATATATTGTATATATTATTATTATTATTATTATTATTATTATTATTATTATTATTATTATTATTATTATGTCATTCCTACATATTTCAACTTTTTAATTTCTCGACAAAAATCCATTGCCAAGTTTTCAGTACGCAGCTGCACATCTGTTGCAAACTTATAATTCTAGTATGGTTACCTTTACCTCGATATATATTGCTCCCGGTTTAAAACAAATATCAGTATTAAGGTTTGATTTTCATAAATCATTTATAGGTATTTCTTTTAAAGGCCCAAAACTTTCTGCCAGGGCAGAGAGATCTGTAGGAGTGGCTTATGTGCAACATCTGCTTCTTTACCTGTCAGTTATGGTACAGTGTTCTAAAAATACACAATTTTTTGGCTATGTGTATATATACATGTGTATTTGTTTACAATTTAAAGTGCATGACTTTAAAAGCTCCTCTCTAGAATTTTAAATTTTTGGCAGTTGGTGTTTACCTTTTTATTTCAGACTGCATAAAACACACACTTTTTGAAAAATATCATTTCGCTGTTTAAATGTATTAACATTTATCTTGAAGTATGAAAATAATAACAAAAACAATGCAGTAGTGTCTGTGAAAATTTGAAAAAAAAGAGTTCTTTGATGTGAGCCATGTATATAATTATATAAAACCTGCCCCAGAGCTATCTTGTTGCTTTTATGTCACAGTTGGGGGTTTAAAGGCCCATGCAAGTTTAAAAAGATATTTAATTGGACAATGATCATCAATTTATGGCCACACCACATTTTATAATTCTTTAATGACAGTTTCACTACAACATTTGACAATTGTTCTACTTTCAACATTTTTTTTATTATTATTGCTATTTCATGATACATACTTTTTGCAAATATATTCAATATAATACATACAGTTAACGTTTTGGATCCGAATGTATTATATGAAATAATATCATAATAAATAAAGACGAGGAAAAAATGAAAAAGAAAAAAGACGTGGATAGAAGAAGGAAAAGAGATTAGGATGTTTGACACTGTCAATTTGAAATAAAGTTGTGAGTTTTTATTAGATAAATGCATTCTATTTATGTTCATGTTGTGTCACTTTATCTTTGTTATTTGCTATGATTTTGTTTCTAATTTTTCATGATATTTTAAATCTACTTTATAAACTTGGAATATATCTTTAATGCAATCAAAATTAGAAGTTACACAGTAATATAGATACAATCTTCTATAATTTATACAATGATTTACATTATAAAATGTGCCTATGCAGTTTTATTGTCATTTTAATTAGACACCTCTTATATTAGTATCATACTATTTAAAGAGCATGTATTGTGTAATGTTTTATAGAACATGTAACATCATTTTAATTTTACAGATTTTTAAACATGTCCAAGGAAGGTCAATCTAAATCCGGTCCAATGTCAGGTGGATGGTCTTATCTAAAGAAAGCAGATGTTAACGTGCAGATGGTTGTTGACAAGGTAAGAACAAAAACAGAAATACTTTGTATTGTTTGGCAAACAGAAAACGTAACGAAATACACATACACCAACTAAACATAAACATTACGGAGGGACTCATTTATAATTTTGCTAAACTCCGTAATTTAGGGAATATCTACTCGCTTGCTGTTAGGCAGTGATGTCATCGTATCTGTTTGACTCATTAAAAGTAATCACTTCATAATTTACTAACTTTAACAATAACGTTAATCGTTCGAAATAAAACATTGCCGGCCATTAAACAATCCATAACACGTTACACTAAAATATTTTAATAAGTATTATCCATATTTCTACACATCTTAAACTGTTAGAGTGCGCACTGGATAAGTTTTTATTTTGTTTATCTCAAACCTACATTGACAAGTGGTCTATTGTAAACTTAAACCTGCAATGCCAACAAACTTTCCCCATATAAATATATTATTGTATTATTACTTGGTAACGCACGTGATAATCCTGTCATCGTTTCTTACTGGTTACTCCTGGTTGTATGTTACTTGCTTATTTATATTTATGCATTGCAGTACATATGTATGTTGTAATATCATTAACATGTGTTTATATTAGCGCTATACACTCAGATACACAATGAGTTACTCTCTTCGCCAAAATATACACATAAATTTATTAAGTTGTTATCCACTTCAATTTAATTATCCCCTTTAAATGAATATAATCAATATACAGATTAGCAAAACACACTGGATACGTTTAGTTACATTATCTCGTCCTATGTGTGGATGACGCGGGGAAAACGAGGTTGGTGTACCCGTTAACCAGGTTAAAGCTCCCCTTTGTTGATTTTTGTTTCAATTGATCATTCCAAAGGCGGCGAGTTCTGTTGTCACGTCTTCTTTATATTAATATGTATTATATTTTATTTATTTTATATATGTATCGTGCTGTGTATTATATCATTTAACCTCATCATTCCTTTAAGGTGAAACCAGCTATTATTTCCCGTTTGGGACTGGATTCGTGTTGTAATATAACTGTCTTGGTGTACATGACTCAGGTTGTGGAGCGAAGAAACTACGTCATTAAGGTATATTCTAAAGATATTTCAACTGATATTTGTTGTTTCTGTAAATAAAAAAGTATATACAACAAACCTTTACAATCTTGCAAGTATGTATAATAAAAGAACAAAATTGGAACGAAAAGCGAGCTAACTATGTCATTTTTCTCAGAATGGGATATTTAACACTTCTTTGGAATTACAATACTCAACACATTAAATTTGTCATAATTATACAAATTATTGAAAATGTGTTAGTATGTAGTTTGAAAAGCCCTTCAATACATGTTGTGGATATTCCTAAAATTTATATTTTTCAATGGTAGATCGAATTAATATTAAGTTTCATAAAAACTTGTCTAGGATATCTATACATCTATGTGCATTGGATAGTGTATCATGAAATGTTTATTCACTAAGTTAATATAGAAAATGTTTAATAGGTTTATAAGTCTGAAAGGAATTAACCGATTTTTTTCCTCATAAAATTGAATTAATAGAAGAATTTACAAATTTGATTTTGAAACAAAACTAATGTTTATCCAATGGATATTAATGACATTTTCATCAAGGAATCCCATCTTCACGAATCTAAAATAGTACATAACAACAAAACTCCAGAATGAGAAAATGCATTTGGTGTTCAGGACAGCAAATATAACTAATATTTTGTTTTCTAAAACAAGCACAGGCTATTTTCTTCAGGTGGTAATACAATCTCTGACTCACATGTACTACGACATTTATGTTTATGAAAGTCTGCCTAAACCCAAGGCTGCACCAATGATCCCGCCAAAGTAAACTTTTATGTTTGTGTAGTTATGAATCGTTATGAGGATTCAACTGATATAAGCTATCATTGCATGTATAAAAATTCTCACTTCCGTTTTCATGTGTTAAATCCTAGTGTATTAGATGTGACTGAAAAAATTGTATTTCTGTATTACTGTTTATATTATCATACTGTCTATACTTATATCAATACTATTGCTTATACTACAGCATATACTACACTTTAATGTATCATGGAATGTTATAATACTATCAGTCATACTATTAATAAGTCAACGTGGTCTATCCTAGAACCTGATATCTCCCGAATCGGGTATATTAACCCCCAATGAAAAATATCAGGGGATTCTATACTCCTATATTTTATAGCAATTGAACGCTTACTAAACTATGACATAAAGCAAACTTAACCTGAAGCAAATAGCCAATCAACGTGCTCAAAATTGCTGCTATTGAACGGATCAAATTTGAAGAGCTGAGTCTAGACACTAAGGTCAAAATGACGTGATGACTAATGACACTACCCGGTAAGGAAGAACAGAACATTTTCAACGAGCACGCTCACGTCCCTCCCACCTGCTTAATCAGTATTTTATTTTCGAACAGTACTTAGTAAGCTCCATGATCCCAAGGAGTCAAACATAATGACAACTCTGAGTCATTATTAGGGGCGACATTTTCATTAATATATGTTCAAAAGACTACTTTTCACACTATGTCCAAGAAAAATCAAATAGCACAGTATTATTAAATATGTTCATGAGAGTCAAGTCGTTTTCCTTAGTACGACAGAACTGAGATTTGAGCAAATGCGCATTATCACAAATCTATGGATTAGACTATGCTTGATAATGTCATCGACAACACTTGACAACACCATTCTATACGTCCTGGTTAGAAACTACAGAGAAGTACTGAGATCTCTTATAGTGTTATATACCTTAATTGAATTGTGTTCATTTTAAACAATAGCACACAACAACTACTATTATACATCCATTATTGTATAATATACAAGATTAATATTAATTTCCAGCGTACTAGCCCCAGCCTTACTTACAATAGGTGGGTATACACCTGTTCAAAAGGCAGACGAAAGTACACAGGAAATCGTACAAAAGGTAAGGATGTTAATAATATATTAATATGTGTAACCATTGTATGTTTATCAATATTAGAAAATCTGATTGCATTGTTTGCACCGTTTGATAACTTTAAATACAATAAGGATATAAAGAGCATTTGAAATTATCATCAATAATCGGATATTAAAATATGAAATTAGTTCAATTATCATTACTTTTTCAAATAAAGGGATTCTTATATTAAGATTTTATTTTATTTATAAGATATTTTAATAAGAAACAAATATGAAAAATATAAATCATTCATTGTTTTAAATTACCTGAGCAAAGCTGAGCTTTTCTGATTGACCCGTTTCAGTTGTCAATTAACTGTTGTTAAAAAATCTTTACACTACAATTGAATACACTACACTAAATAATTATAGTACACTACACTACACTACGCAACACTATACTACATTACGTTACGCTACGCTACACAACACAATACTACACTACGCATCACTATATATCACTACACTACACTACACTAAACTAAACTAAACTACACAACACTACACAACACTACACTACACTACACAACACAACACTACACTACACTACACTACACTACACAACACAACACTACACTACACATCACTACACTACGCAACACTATATATCACTACACTACACTACACTAAACTACACTACACAACACTACACTACACTACACTACACTACACTACACTACACTACCAACACTACACTACACTACACTACACAACACAACACAACACTACACTACACTACACAACACAACACTACACTTACACATCACTACACTACTCAACACTACACTACGCAACACAACACTACACTTCGCATCACTATACTACACCACACTACTCTACGCTACACAACACAACACAACACAAAACTGCACAACACTACACTACAGACCACACAACACTACACTACGCATCACTATACTACACTACACTACACTACACAACACTACACTACACTACACTACGCTACGATGCGCAACACAACACTACACTACACATCACTATACTACACAACACTACACTACACTACGCTACACAACACAACGCTACACAACACGACACTACACTACGCCTCACTACACTACACTACACTACACTACACACACTACACTACACTACACTACATTACACTACACTACACTACACTACACTACTCTACGTGAAGCAACACTACACTACGCATCACTGTACTACACTGCACTATACTACACTACACTACACTACACTACACTACACTACAATACACTACGCAACACAACACTACACTACACTACACAACACAACACAACACTACACTACACTACACAACACTACACTACACTACACTACAATACACTACACTACACTACACTACACTAAGCTACTCTATGCTACGCTATGGTGCGCTACGCTACACTACACTACACTACACTACACTACTCCACGCTACACTACTAATTTTGATATTTAACTGCAACAACTTTACGGTCAAATGTCATGCTTTAAAGGGTTAATCGATGAAAACAATGCATTATTGTTCATGTTCAGAGAACTGTTGGTACGGTCTGATTGAAATTGTGTAGATATGTGGAATACACAATCTCACTGGGGTTTTTTTATATTCTGTAATAAATACTAGAAAAAAAGATTTGAGTTTTTCAGTTTTTTAATGTCCAAATATTAATTTCTTTCATATTCTTCAGCCTATTGGAATTGTATTGCTACTTAAACGGATAAAGATAATCGGTTGCAACATGCAATTTACTTTTCATTTTTTTCAAGCGAACACGTGGAATTGTTCAGTTTATATGACACATTGTATGTGTTGCTATAGGTTTGGAATGTGATACAAACTGCATTAAAAATCAACTTGAATATACGTTGTTCTTGGTTTTAAACAGTGATTGTACAACGATACAGATGTACATAAAGTATATTTACTTCGTTTACAACACAGCGCAGGTTAGGAAGCCGTCAGAGGTATAATGATATTACACAATTTAGGTTGTGAAACAAACGACCTTCATACAGACAGTTTAACTCAGCTAAGATTCCACACATGGCATTAGCAAACCCGCACGCCCGCACAACCGCTCGTCCACCTGTCTGTCTGTTTTCTATTTGTCCCTAAAGTACAAATGTTTGTTCGTCAATCCTACTGATATTCAACACAAAATTGGTAATAAAATATAAACAAGCTTAGATGTAATTATAATGATATATTACGTCATAAACAACTAATACATTAGTGTAAAGCAAATTAATAAACGTCGTCTAATGGTCCCGTATCACTCAAAGTCAAGGCGTTTTTATGTGTGATAAAGGTATACCCTTTAGACTAAAATTAACACGCAACGTACCAAGTGATCTATGATCAATCTTTGTCCTTAAGCGCTCGATTTTTTATTGGAACTTCCCCAAACCTACACAGTAATTAACTTTGATATATCGGAAAAGTTATTTCGGTTGAATAATTTCTACGGGTACCATGCCATAATATGTTTTAGCATATAACAAATATTTACGTTTAGAAAGAAAACTTTCATAATTATATAGAATCTCTTTTCCACGATTAAACCCGAGTTTCTAATCCTACAAAAAGTGTTTGCCAGTTACACCACGGAATCACTATATGTTCTGGACTTTACACTATTAAGCAAACCAAATATTGTCAATTAACGAAAAACTAGCCCGGCAGGCACAATTTGATTGAAATAGTAGGAACCGTTTTCAAATTATATTGAAAATAAGGGAAAGGCCAACCAAGCATTGGCAAAAGTATGCATAATCCTAAGTAAATTATTAAGTTTTTTACTTAAAACATCCCATTAGGAAAACAAAACAAAACAAAACAAAACAAAACAAAACAAATCAAAACAAAACAAAACAACAACAACAACAACAACAACAAAACAACAACAACAACAACAACAATACAACACGACAACAATAAAAACAACAGTACAAAAACAAAGGCAATAGGTAAGCTACAATTATGCAGATCTTAGCTAATCTTCGCAGTATAATAGAACTAGAATAATCATACAAATGATTGTGGAATATTGTAGATTTTGGTTTTTAAATTTAATTTTTATTTCAAAAACCGGATTTTTATCTTCAAAAAAAAAAGCAACAACACATCCCCCCCCCCCCTCTCCCCTACCCCTCACCCCACACAACAACACACTCTCCTTGCGGGGTGGGGTCAACTAACTGGATTCTAGTAAGCATATACCATACGTACAATATAAGAAAATGTGTTGCATGTTTTGTGTTAACATAGACATATGTATACGTCATGTTGTCCTTAACATTTTACACTCATCAAATCACTAATCAAACTTCTTAATTAAGAATATATGAAACCCTGACAATTCAAACAGATCTAACCTATGTTAAGGTTCTCTGTTAGATACGTCAATGAACAAAAAGGTACAATTTTCTTTAAATAGATATTATAATAATCTATTTTTTTCTTTTCAATACAACATTCAGATAAAATGGCGTCTTCTGTACGATATTATACGTGCACTGTTCAATTGTTTGTGCCACTGTAATGACTTTTCGTGTGTAAGTAAAATGACACAAAATAAATCATAATTTACCATTTCGTCGATAAAAGTCATAACACATGATTACTTTTTTATAACAGTTACGTTTTGCATTTCAGTTGCATAAATGGAAAGTCTCGCAGATACACCAGTTTGCACTTCCTTTTGTCGTCGGCTGGTAAATGTCTACTCAAAGTCAGAAGATCGGCACTTCCCTTTCCTATCTCGGTTGGTAGGTCTGGTACCACCTTATTGCCCGAACTTGCCCTCATGTTTTTTTTATCGCCGATTCCAGGACATGGTCACGATCGATAAGAGTATTAAATCTAACAATGATGTTTTTGCCGTCCTCCTGTCCCTTGGAAAGGCGATGAATACAAAGTGCCGACCCAATCACGGTCAATTTTAAGTTATACGTTGCTTTAAAAAATACTTTTATCACTAAATGACATACTGCCTATTCTTATTGAATGCTTATAAGTCCTTCACACTATTTTTTCAAACATATAGTCCGTTGAAAAGAAGGAAAACAATGCAAGAAATCACAGACACGAAACTCGACTTTTACTCGTCCATGACGTCGGAAGACCTTTTTATTGTTTTTATTGATCCTGTTCATGAGGGATACTATTAAGTACATCAGGTGTGTGTGATACATTGACATGTTCTAATTTTGATAAAGTATTGTTTGTAAATTGAATTTTACTTTCGACAATTATGTGCGTTCAACAAAAATAGTTCAAACAAGCTTTGATGAGGCAATGACCTGTGCAGTAAGATCAACTTATATAGACTTTGTCGGAGCACGTTATAGCAATAAATTGCATTTAACTCCCTCACAACGAAATACTATTTAACTGATTACGTATGTTTCACATTTAACTAACAAAAAGAGAGGTAACTCTTACAAGGCTATGTGTTTTCTATCACTGTGTGTTATAGTTCTTATAATTATATCAACGCGGGATTGGTATTGTTTGGTATTGTTCGAAACATTTAAATGACATACTGACTGCAATAATCAGTTTATTCCTTTTAATCACTAGCAAAAGTGAAATAAATGCCTTTTGTTGATATTAATATAAAATACTTATACAGGTACAATGTACATATGAGCAGTAAACAATACAGCATAAAGTCATATATGTAAAGTCATATATTTAACAAATTATTTGGAAAAGATACAGAACAAATGCTTTAGAAGCTTGTATAAATCTGCTTCTATAACAGTTATTTTATATTTAATATAGACTTTATCGTATTGTTGTGTAATAATTTCAATTTGGCAAAATATGCAAAAATTGATAAATGAAAGCATTATGGTTTATTCAGAATATTTTAATTGAAAACGTGTATTGGTTGAAGAGAATGAAAAAAAGAGACTTTACTGATTTTATCTTCTTTTATCGGTTTATTCCGATACAGTGGATAAGTGTTTTGCAAGTTTATCTCACCCATTGGCAATGGAATGATGTTTATCTCAACAAGTGTGTTCATGCATGTCGAATGTTTATATCAACTATTGTATGAATTATTTCTGTCTTAACCCAACTATGGATGTCGTGATACGACAACTTGATCACACTACGGAATAGAACAAAATATTCTTTTAATTTGGCTTAACCCTTTACTTCACATGGACACCTTTGAACACCTCTAATTTAAAAGGCTTTTGAAAACAGTGTAGAAACAATTCTGCACTGTTTTCTTCTCTATCAGAATAAATAGGTAAAATGGAAATTGACTATGTGCAGCGTTTTAGTTTGGAAGAGTCCAGTTAAAATGCATATGGAGTAAAGAGTTAAGCATTATAATACATTTCACTATAAATAACATATTCAAATACATTAGGCACATTCAAAAGTACATATCAATATTAACTAAATATTTTTAAAAAAATATGGTTGTATAAGTGATAATAAAAAAAATGGCTGATTGACTTGTTATTCACATATGATTAAATGTCTAATTGAAAAGTGTTTTGTGTTTGTTTCTAATAATAGTTATGCACCTATAAATGTGTTGTTGCTACTTTTTAATTAATGTTATCATGACTGCTTGATAAAAGGTCAATCAAAGTTTGATAACGGTATTAATTTCGTTGTTGTTACTATTTCATTAATGCCAGCATTAATGTTTGGAAAAGGACACAGTTTGATAATGATATTATTAATATAATACAGAAACGTCGATAATAACTTAACGTACGGAACATATGGATAATATTACATTGCAAAGTCAACATCCACAACAAAGGGAAGCATCCAATTCAGCAGCATGTACCAGGACTCAGAATTTCATTTGTCCACGATTGGCAATTATACACCAAATAATCATACATTGCCATAGCCTTTTTTTAAAAAAAATGTGTGATACTTATTAATTATCAGATTAACGATATGCAGATAAACCTCGCACGATGCGATTTTCAGCAGTCAACTCTTAAAGACACAGTACTGGAAAGCAATCTGCATTAACACGTCTAAAATGATATGTCTGGAATTAACAAATTACTGCAATGTACAGTCCTAAAGATCATTCACTTGTAAGTGGAGATGATAGTACAGAGAGTCAAAGTTGGATCCTCCGTGGCTGAGTGGTCAACGGCGCCAGCTTCCGTCCAAATACCAATTACTTTTCACCGATGAGGCCATTGGTTGGAACCAAGCTCGTTCCAAAACATTTTACGCGAGAAAGTTTACCAGTTGCATGCGGAAGTACGGCAGTTCTGCTCAGATTCATTCTGAGAGCTTCTTCCACCTGTAAACCTGAAACTATAAATAACTTCATGTGTTGAAAATGAGGGATTTGCGAGACCGTGTTACCTTTTACGTACATCAGTATATATTTCCTCATAATTTATGGTTTTAAGGCAAGTAAATAATGTTGAAACTCGATTCTGGTTAAGCATTTATTTTATTATGATCAATAACTCCGTCACTTCTTTTCGATTATATTTGGAAAATGGAAAATAAAAAATACATTTCACCAAAGTTATAGTGTGTGTAATATAGTTTAGGGTTTCAGGTTCTGGAAGAATATCAGGAACAGAAATATGTTTTAAAGTCAGCATCTTATATTTTTGTAACAATAAAGTTGTATATAGAGCATCGCCCAAAGTTACAATAACGCTGAACATCGCACAAGTATCTTCATCAATGTATTGCATCTCCCAAAGTTACAATAACGCTATACATCGCACAAGTATCTTCAACAATGTATGGCATCTCCCAAAGTTACAATAACGCTATACATCGCACAAGTATCTTCAACAATGTATGGCATCTCCCAAAGTTACAATAACGCTATACATCGCACAAGTATCTTCAACAATGTATGGCATCTCCCAAAGTTACAATAACGCTTTACATCGCACAAGTATCTTCAACAATGTATGGCATCTCCCAAAGTTACAATAACGCTATACATCGGACAAGTATCTTCATCAATGTAACGTGAACATTTATGGCACTTTCCAATTTAAACGGTGTTATATCGGTTCAGTAACTGTGAAGCACACCGACCTGTTTCCTTGTTTCTTTTCGTCTTTACATTCTATTCGTTTTTTGAGGCCCTGAAAAATAAATAGTGATAAGCTGATATGAAGTCCATGCCGTCTTTTGGCAAGTGCAATATATATAGCATTTATATATAAAATCATGAGCGTTGTCGTGCCTTTCTGTGCATAATCAAAACCGATCAAGTAAATCAAGTAAGTAAAGAGATGTACCACATCTGGCAATTTCTATTTAACTCTGGTTTAATGTTGATGTTACATATTCCAAAATAAAAACAACACGTAGCAATTAAAACCATATCCGTGTACAGCTTATCATACAATAGAAAAGCCCGCGTTTATTCATCTATGTCCTTGACAAAAAAACGGATATATCTTACTAAGTTCATCTGGTTCTTTTTTAGGTTATCAGGCTTCTTAAGTTGAGTATTTCCTCAAACTCAAAGTTCAACTCAACTGAGATTTCTCAAGATTTCTGTTTCACGAAATTTCTCAACTCGGATTTGAGGATCCTCAACTGAGTGAAATATTTGAGATTTGTTATTAAAATCGCAAGCGGCCTAACGCGAAGTTTTCAACGCGGAGGTACGAAAGTCGATGTTTCTGTTGACAGTTCACGCGAAAACGCGGTAAATTTCAAATTTCATGATCAGATCAAAGGTCACATGATCAATTTTTGTATCAGTCATCCAATCAGAATATAGGTTCCATCCAAAGTGTCACGTGATCTATCATGGAGTGAAAATGCAAGAACGGATAGCGAGAAAGACAAAATACGCGTATTCTTCGCCGATAGAGCTTTCCAAGGTTGGTAATTGTTTACAGTTAGTGTATTTATTAACATTCTTATTAATTATAACCTGTTTCAGCAAGTTCTACCGCTATTTATTGCCGTTTACTCTTGGACACGACCGTGTCAATGCTTTACGCGATCGTGTCCGACTTGCAAACACAACCGTTTCGGTATATAGAAAATCATAATTTACGAGTTTGTGATACATTTTAAAGTGGTAAAAGTATACATTTTCTGTTAGTATTATTCTTTGCCCATGTAGTTGAGTAGTTATGAGTCGGATATTATGAAAATGTGGCGCGATAGCATGGGGTACAAGAACGTTTGGGTCAAAATTGAAATTATCTATCTTCTTCCCCTTGTCTCTATATATGGTTTATGTGTGTATATATTTTTTTTTACATATAAGTACTTGAATTTCATAAAAAAGCATGTGATGGATCCCTGTGCTCCCATCGTGATCTATCTAAATCGTTTGCGTCTTAGTTTAAATGTATCATGTAACCGATAATCAATTTTAACACTACGTCATCACTTCACCCCAGTCGCAAATATTGGATCCGCTCGCTTGATATAATTACAAGAAATATGACGTAGCCAATACGAAATAGTGTACACGTCTTACAACTGAGTAAGGTGAACTGCGTATTTATTGTTGTGGCGATGCTCCTTGTTAATGTATATTTATGCTGATCTTCCTTTGCTATTGCGATGGGATCGAGAGGGTCATCTTTAACCTAGTGGAGAGCTTTACAACGCTTGATGCCGTGGGTCCGAGTCATTCTCGGTCCAAACACTTTGGGGGAGAAAATAGATCTATAAGTTTACTCTGGTAGAACCCTTGTACAACAATGAATCCACTAATAAAACGTAGAATCTTGGAGGACTGGTTGTGTTAACATTTAAAATAACTCTACAGATCTATCACTGTAGCTTCAGCAATGTATGATTTGGATGGGGCAGATGGTTCCGTACCTGCTACACTGAACATCTTTTAGTGAAAACAGACCCTTGGAATCAAGAGACTCCACATCCAACCTCCTTGTGATTTACAAAATCCACATAATACCCCACCCAACAGATTGCAAATACAGAATTCCCTTGTGCTACATGATATAAAAATAATTAAGACAACATTATTATTCAACTCAGTCAAACCCCACTCCCACTCGAGATATTCAAATATTTTCGCATGAATGTGATGTGTCAGAAGTCATCAATTGGCATTTTAGTATAAAGGAAAACACAGAACTACCAAGTATGTGGTAAAGTTCAAAAGTTTCTTTATTGAAAGAGAAAATATCAAATTAGTCATGCTGAATTTATAAAAACAGCACAGAATGAGATTATTAATTGTATGTAATTCTTAATAAATCTGAATTATTGTTTTCTAATTCTTAATAAGGCAATCCTTAAAAAAATATTTGTTTGCTGTGCTCCGACCCAGTATTTTTCAAGTGGGTAGGTAGTAGCTATTTTTTGGGGGACAAATTTTGATTTTGCATTGTCATTATAAAGAAAAATGGACAAAAATAATTAAAAACAAATTAAATGCTTTGAAAGTCAATAAAACGGTTTGGGTAGCTGTTATTTTGAGTGAATAGGTAGGAGCACGTCGAACCATATATATTTTAAGGACGGCCTAAGTCTGAATTATTGTTTTCTGTTATCAGTAGAAATAAAATGATTTACATGAACTTTGTGTGTTTATTTATATACGTTTAAGATATTCTTTCCAACTAATTCAGGAACTACATTTTGTAGGATTCTAATAATGCAATATAAAATGCACAGCAAAATGTTCTTATATTAACTTGATCAGTCATAAAATAAAGAAAAAATGAATATTTTATGGAAGTAGTCATAAACATTACATTCCTTCTTTTTTCTGTCAAATGTTAAGTAATAATTTATTTCTTGCAAAAGGCCTGAGGCCCCACCAGTAAACAAACATAAAATCATAAACATACATGCAAAACAAACAAGTAATCAATGGCACCGTTTTACCAAAATTTACACATTGATCATGAATAAACTAAAAATTCAAACCTTAAAAAACAAAAAAATGTTAAATTAAGACAGCCTCAACATATTTATCATGAACAGATTAACAATATCAAAACTGAACAAATGTTAAACTAATCCAATCGTCCGAGATGAATAATAAACATAAATCCAAAACCCAAATATTAAACAGAAATTACAAAGCAATATTATACACTTTACTAAATAATGCATATCATTAGCTATCAAATATAAAAAATGAAATACAGGTCTATTAAAATTTTACTTTAGAGAATGAAGATCTAGTATCTCTGCAAACAATACTTTCTTATAGCAGCCAACCATGCTATTACTACATCATCTTCTGCTTCACTTTACTGCCTTTTTTACATTTTTTATAAACAAGGTTAAAATGAATCAATACCGTCAGTGTCTTCTCATATAAGTAATCCAAGCAATTGATTGAATATTTAGCATCAGTTTTATGTCATCGAGGGCTAACAGACGATCAGTTAACCTAACCACTGTTTCCGTGGATCCTGAAAGGTTATCCAGTACTCAAGCACACCCGATCTTTGCAAGTAACTGGTAACTGATAACTTTACCCCTTGAATCAGTGGTGAGAGAGAAGAATGATAATGAGACACAATGTCATATATGTATCATCACAGAGAGAGTAGCCGGGCACGGATTCAAACTCACAATCCCTGGATTGATAGTCAGATGCGTAACCAACTGAGCTAATCAGGCACGGCATTTCCAAGCAAGTAATCCATTGAAGTTATGAAATGCCAGATTGCATTATCTTAGGTAGGTGACTGACCCCAGCAGCAAAACAAAATAGATCTGCAAAATAAAAACATCATTTCATTGATAAATATAGTTAAATTAAGATGCAGGACTAAAACTATTGACATTTCTGTTGATTTCAAAGTAAATTTTTTACTATGATATATTTATAGCTCAAGTTATACTTCTTAAGATTTTGATTGTTGTTTATATAGATATTACAAAATTAATTGAAGGTTTAACAATTGTATAACTTTGTGTTTCTCAAAACAACAGCTACAGTATTCCCCCATGTAAAAGCTCCCACCATTTAAGGTCCAAAAAAAATCCTAATTGTAGTGTGTCATTGCTTATTAATTATATATCCAACAAAATATTATTCGTAAAACTCTTAAACATATATATTTTTTTTGCTGACTCTTTTGAAAAATGCATCGCTTGAAGTTGTTGGCGAATACGGTAGTCAGGAATCAATATCTCCTGGAGTGCCCTTAATGGTAGTGAAGAAACATGTGAAGATGTATTGTATGGGTAGTAGTAATTATGAATGGGTTTTAAATACCATTTTAGCAACACATTTCAGGTTATATATGGCATATCCAGTTTAACTGGTGGAGGACAACCTCAGACTGGGTAGAACCACTATCCTTCCACAAGTAACTGGCAAACTTTCTCACATAAAGTTTTTGGAGCGAGAAAAATTCGAACCTACGACCTTATCAGTGAGAGGTAAGTGATCTTGAGATGGCGTCTTAGACCACTTGGCCACGGAGGACCTTTAGTAATTATTAAAGCAACACATACACGTTTGAACTTTTTAAAAAAAAATTTAATTGAGTTATGAGCACATTTCCCATACAAACATATGATCAATTAGCTGTATATGAGCATATAAACACAATCCCGAACAAAATGATGCCCAAATTATAATGCGTGACTAACACTTTATAAAACAACCGTGTAACTCACCCGAGTCAAAAAAAATTTGTCAAAATGATTTTCAAGGCAGGTAAAGTACACTACGCACTAAAACGTGTTTTTAAAGTTTTTTAATACGACTCGCATAATTCAATTTGAAGCCAAGTTGGAATCCTCGGCAATTTAAAAAAAATTTTTAAGCGTTTGTCACGGTTTATAATTTGGACATCTTTTTTTATAACTTAAAGCGTTCTGGATAGTGTTTGTTAGCACATATACAGCTCACTGACCATATATTTATGTATGGGAAATGTGCTCACAACTCAATTGAAAAACTTTTTAAAAAAGTTTAAACGTGGATGTGTTGCTTTAACTGACTAGTGTCTAACTGCATATTTTCGCATGGGTGCTGAAATGCTCACCTTGTATCAAAGCTTCCATATCATCAAAAACCCGTTTTGTATACAACCATGAAGATGTTTGTTACTGACCAGAGATAACTCGACTGATGTTAGATATCTGCTGAAATAAGACAAATACATAAAATCACGAAAACATGCTATAAATATCTGTTGAAAATAATTTTAAAATGGATGAAAAGCATCTCATTATCATAAATAAATAAAATAAAATCCAGATGATCATCCAATATATC
This sequence comes from Panopea generosa, assembly GCA_029582155.1. Classification (NCBI taxonomy): domain Eukaryota; kingdom Metazoa; phylum Mollusca; class Bivalvia; order Adapedonta; family Hiatellidae; genus Panopea; species Panopea generosa. The sequence goes on from CM055904.1 coordinate 61,307,815, forward strand.
AAAACGTGACAAAATCAATGTTTCAATCGGAGTGGTAAACCTGAAACAAATCCCAATTTAGCATTTATATCAAATATTATATATGAACTGTAGCATATCATATTTTTAAAAAATTGTGAGCACACAGTATTGTAAGTTTGGAATACCCTTACCTTGCCATTTAAGAAAATTGAATATGGCTGAAACACAGACTTAATTTATCTTTTTAAAAACTATTTTTAGCTATAGTTAGGAATTTAATAAAAAACAACAATGATGTAGGTCAATCCATATAGGTTACCGTTTTACTATTTAACCATAATAAGTGATATCACTTATTTAAAAAGGTGATATCACTTATTCAAATAGGTGATATCACTTATTCAAATAGGTGATATCACTTCTTCAAACAAGTAATACCACCTGTTCAAATATGAATAAGATATATTGACTTTTCAACTAAGTGATATCACCTACTTGAATAAGTGATATCACCTTTTCGAACAAGTGATATCACTAGTCCATTTTGAATAAGTGATATCACTATATTTACTAGGTGATATTGCTTATTTGAAATGAACAAGTGATATTGCTTATCATGGTTAAATAGTAAAACGACACCCCATAACCCCAAGGGATAGAATTTTAGTGACTGCATCGGTGTTAGTTGTCCATTTAACCTGACCTACAAAAGCAAAAAATAAATCCTCACCCTAGCCCCCCTCACATACCACACACAATAAAAAAACATAATCCTACCCCATCATTTTTTTATATGCTTTGTATCAATATGTTATATTCTTTAAAAAAATGAGTCGATGGAGTTTAAGATAATAGATTTTGCAGTCTTAAAATAATAAAGTGATTTAATAGATAGACTGTAGAGGACTGTAGGACACGATAGTCTACTGACAAATTGACAACATACAGCCGGTATATAGATCTATTTGATACACCTCGAAGTTGGTCACAAAATGTTTACCTATGGTTTGTGAGATGGAGAGTCTTCAGTATGAGGTGATTGTTGACACACTCATAAGATTCAAGTTTTTGCTACTGTTCAACCGCCGTTGGCTACCCTGTCGGTGATGGACGAAGAGTTTCGACAAAGACAAATGTGTGTTTCGACGATAAATTTTTATGACAAACAAAAAATAATTAAATAAAAATTAGATCCACAAACTATATCTATTGAGAAGTAGAAGTTAGCGAAACAAAATATATTAAAATGCACGAACCTTGCAAGTTTCCAGTCGTCAGTCATATTTCCAATCCTCCAGTATGAGCGTATCTAGCAGAATTTAAAAACATATATAGGCCTATGCGATCCAAATAGGCTCCATGTTTGCGCAAACAGTGATAATTCAACATCTGAAAATCCAACTTGTCTAACAATCGTGTAGACGTTTCGTACACAGTGACATCAGCTACTCCATCACCTTGTGTAAACGAAAACCACACTTTTGGAGATAGTTCGCGTGAAATATCGATGTTTCTGTCCGAAGCCGGCTTTGTTGATATCGGCGCCATATTTGAGGAAATGATTTGAGATAGATAGGGAAGAGCCTCAAATATTTGAGGACATACTCAAGAATTGAGTTGAGAAATTTCTCAAAAACGTTTCGTGAAACAGGATTTGAGGAAATCTCAATCTATTTATGGAAAATCTCAGATTTGAGTTTGAGGACAGACTTAAGAAGTTTAGTGAAACCGGGCCTGATCAGTTAATCTCGACTTAATAATCATGTGACCAGTTGTCAGTTTAGCGAGCACGCTGAAATTATAGTCATTCAACGGTGGACATTACACGTACACAGTAGTACTAGATTAATAGTAATTGATTAAAACAAATTTAAAGTTCAAGTTTACCGGATAATTCGGGATGTTTATTATTATAATTATAGTGCTGAACCGATATGCAACAGCATATTTTGACATTGAAGTGTAATGTTTTGATTTGACATACGTTATGTGTAAGGCTATTATTTAGACATTTGCTAAGTATAATGAATGATAAAATGTACTATTTATGCACACAGCATTATCCAAAACGCCTGCTTGCAATTTGTTATTTAATCAATAATACTATCTGGGTTTAGTATTGTAAGGTACCACCGACCTTAAACAGGAATTAATAAGCTAACAACGACGATTTAGATTTATCAACAACACGCTTTATTTATCGCACTTAGAGATCTAATAATTATTTGTTTTATTATATCTTGCTATCTGTCAGATGGACACGAGCTACTTAAATTTACTTTTATGTTATAATAATGATCTACCTGCAAGATCGCTAAGATATGTAAATGAATGAATATATAATCCTGGAGATTCAAAAACTCCCGGTGACCGGAGTTTTTGTTTACAGCAACCGGCTGGTTACCCTCTTTGCTTACTTGGAAAGTCCCCGAATGAGAGCCAAGCTCTTATTTATAACCTCTTGGAAATGTCCACCTGACCTAATACGACCAATGGCTGAGGACTCGGAGGGGTATGGCAGCTGGGCTAACTGAGAGTACCTGCTCACCGGAACTGTCAAAAATCAGCAGCCCTTGATACACAAATAAAATAACATGTAACGTAAGTTAAAATACACAATATTGCATTTAGTATAAACTTTCAGCAATTTCATCATAACAAGAATATAATATAGTTTTATGAATATAGGTCTCGCTTTCATGAAAGTTACCATCAAGTGAGACCGGTTCAGACGATCACCGTGACCTCTGATCCACATGTTGTGTATCAAATCTCTTTATACAAATATGTAATCTGTCTACAATAGTTATATCAATAACCATACGATTTACACAGCAATACTCATCAACTGGTATGACAATAGACAATTGTATAGGAATAACATAACTCAGTTATCGATACTTTTAACAACAACAACAACAACAAAAAATATGGCGGACAACTGTCAAACTGAGAATTTTACTCCTAAAATATATATTAAGTAAACTGTTTAATAGTGACCTTCAGTATAGTAAGACGTGGTTTAATTATTCATTAGTTGGGTGTATAAATATTGACTTTAATTTATTATTGTAAGTTATTTTATTAAATTAGTTATAGTTCCTACAGTATTTACTTATTTAGTACTTCATCGTAGGCTTATCCAGAAGCCTGAAGGATATGGCATTACTGGTAATTTATTGAAATGGTTAAAAAGTTTTCTTAGTGTTACGCAGCAAAGAGTAGTAGTTAATGGTAACTCGTCAGAATGGAATGAAGTAATATCAGGTATCCCTCAGGGTTCCATACTAGGACCAGTTATATTTATTATATTTATAAACGATCTAACGGAAGTAGCTGGGAATACATGTCTATTGTTTGCAGATGAACTGGAGGAGTTGCAAGATGTTATTTTGAAACTATGTAAATGGAGCAAGGACTGGTTATTGAGTTTTAATGTAAAAATGTGTAAGATTGTGAGTTTTGGCAATAAACACTTTGTTTTTTATTATAACATGACAGATGCAGATAATAAAAGACAGACATTAGCTGAGGAAGAGTCAGAAAGGGACCTAGGAATGGAATTAAGAGGAAATTTGAACTTTGAGGACCATGTAAATAAAACTGTGAACAAAGTGAATAACATCATTGGATTGATAAAACGGAAATTTACATATTTGAACAAGGACGTATTCTTAACATTGTATAAGGCACTAGTGAGATCCCATTAAGACTATGGAAATTTAATATTACCCAAGCACAAAAAATGTTAAGCAACTGATCGAAAATGCACAAAGGAGAGCAACACGATTACTAAGTGAACTTTAAGGACTGACATATCAGAAAAGATTTGCTGAACTTAATCTACCATCTTTTGAATATCGTAGAAAACGTTTTGATATGATACAAGTTTTTAAAATTGTGCATAAAATAGATAACATTACTATGGAAAAATTCTTCACCTATTAAGATGATAATCATTTAAGGGGACACAATTATAAACTATGCAAACCTAGAGCTAAGAAATCTGTAAGGCTACGGTCTTTTGCTCATCGTACCGTTGACCAGTGGAATAACATACCACAGGATTTGGTTAATGCAAAGAATGTTATAATATTGAAAACGGGACTGTATAGGCTATGGAAGGAGAAAAGATATGATTTATCAGAAGTTTACTGATTTACAGTTTAGAGACCCTCATTAAAACTATTATATAAATTAAGGAATAGTACACAGACCGGATCGGCGAATATAAATGAGAAGAAGTTGAAGGGGATGATAAGCAATAAGTGCCCCAGAAGACAAAAGGTAGACAAAAGGTAGGTAGACGGGCAGGTCAATGGAATTTGTCACTCATTCGAAACTGAGACGTATTAAGCTGTCGTTGGCATTTTGTTTTCCCGTCTCATTGTCTTGAATAAAATATGATTTTGTTTTATTTTATTGATGAATTAACCTATTTTCCTATGTTCTCGATTAATTTTCAGTGAAAATAGGGAATATTAAACGTGTGAGCACAATATTTTATAATTGCACACTTGAATATTTATTTCATCCTAAATGGAAAATTCACCATTGTTAAAGCAAAGCAATATTTTTTCTCATTGACCATGACTGAAGGTCCAGGATTTCTTATCTTACATGTGTGTTATCAGCATGCAGCTGTTTCTGATTCTTGGATAGTTTGTTTTGGTGGAGACGTCAGAGTTTTAGCAGCCGCACTCAGACCTAGCATGGGTTTCTAATATCATGTTTGAACAATCGCGTTTCCTGAATATAAACCCTCCCCACCCACACTCTACAAAAAGTAGTTCCTTGGCTTTTAACAATTATATCAATATGTGAAGATTTAAACAAGAGTTAACCTAGCAAATAAATAGTTAAACATATATTTAGTATAAATTGACGTATACCCGCGGCATTAGACAACAACATTATGCTTTGTGCACAGTGATATAATTTACCGCGATCATTAATACACTACGAACAGATAACCATCAGTGTTATTCGGCAGCATTAACTAATGGAAGCGTCCTAAAGTTGCCAATCACGGTCACGATATAAACTATATCGCTTCTTCGCCATTGCACAATTTTATTACAGGACTTTGATAAAGATCGTTGCAGCTACATATATTTCGGCTTTTTCCTACCATTTTAAACGTTTGCATTGAATAATGAAGGAAAAAATTATCCCTGTACCTCCGTTCGTCCGTGTTTCGTCCGAGGTAAAAAACTGATTCAGATTAAAAACGTTTAAAGTGGTCTACGTTTTTAATTGATATGTCGTTTGTTGTTGTATAATGAGTTATGACCCTCTTTTACTTAAACTCTTCAGTAAAGAAAACGATTTCAAACCAATAACAGTACATGAGCTCAAGTTTATCAATAGTAATGTCGTAAATAAATCTGATATAAGAAACTTTGGGGCTTTACAAACATATACAAGAAATTAGAATAGCAGACTCGGTATTATTGAGTTTGTTCATGAGAGATAATGCTGAATGCGACCACAATAAAACTGGAAATGCTATATATAACCTGACATGTTCAGGTGGTAATGTTTTATAAGGCTTTCTTCTATAGCCAGTATAATGATTTATGGTGAATGTTATGTAACAGCCATTATAGACTTCAGATTTCTTAAATATTGATTATTTTGCTATATCGAATGATCAATCTTGTACATGTTTGATATATTTATGCAGCACAAGAGGAGTAGAAACTACGCCGGCATATTTCGTAAAATGTGTGCTTTGAAGGGCCAGAACTCCACATGAATGGGGTTTAACGTCATTTTTCAACACATTCCAAGTTGTATAAGACATATTTAGTTTAAATGGCGGAGAAAAAAACACTGTTCTTCCGCAATGATCTGGCTTTCTTTAAGGTTTCGGATCGAACTTGGCTCGAACTGCAGAAGCGAGTCGTTACTGATCTTGAAACGACGCCATGACGCCATAGGCCGGTCGGTCACGGAGGACTCGTTTTAGATTTACTTATTTGAGTCAGTGAGTTGAAACTCTTTATGTAAAAACAAAAAGTTCACATTCACTGGGTCATCTGTGGATCCGGGTTGATTTAGATATATAAATATAATAATATAAAAATGAAGATCAATTAACCGGATTGAAATAAATTTGGTGATGATAATATCTTATCTGATATAAGATTAATTGGTATTTCTCAGTTTGAAGGGTTAGTCCAGGATCTTGAGATCTAATCTGTTTAATGAAGTCAATCAGACAAGAATATGTGATTAATATCACGTTAGATAGACACATCTGGTATAGTTATTATTTTATCTTTCTGCGCTCCCAACATATCACTTTAGTTAATATTATTGACTATCACAACATCAAACAAATATTCATTTGCCTTCTTAATTTGATTGAAATTATCGCAGAGTTTGGGTTTATTATGCAACATATTTTCTTATCAAATGACATAATACAATGTCTGCAATGTGTTTTTATCGATTGAATTGTTACTGCTTGAATACATGAACAAATAAAATTCGATGAATGAAAAGTAGCCCCTGTCGCATATGATCATTTTGGCGGTGAACAGCACTGTAAAGCTTCATCACGACGACTTAAGCAGGGCTATGCCCTTAATTTCGTTTCTATATTGAAAGTGAGGCAAACATTGGCTTACTAAGTGAAATGCATCTTTTTTCCTCCAACACTTGATGTTATTTGAAGAAAACAGTGTTAAATGTATCACTTTCATAAGCTTCTGACCGTATGAAGAAGCATGACTGGAGAAATATCAAATTTAAAAATATTCAATTTTATTTGAAAGATTTTAACTAGCGCAAAATCGCAAATTACGGATTTTTTTTTTTATCAATTTCTTAAATAAGAATTTCCAATAGCAAATCTTAAGAATTACTACATTGTATATTATCCCATTTCTTCTTATATATAAAAGATACGGGTTTCCCCCATGAAGGAATATAAGAATCTATACGAGTATGAGGATCGGATTGAAAATTCCGTCTTTAGGGGTAGTCTTGATCATATGCGACGCTTGCTTTTCTAAAATAAAACGTTTTGATTTGTTGTGCAGAAGAAATGTTCGGATCTGGAAGTAAGATCTGATTGACTGAAACAAATACACCTTTGCAATGGTTATGTTATTATAAAATTTAAAGATATTTTTTTGGACGGAAGTCATGGCAGTTATCTTGTACAAGATCTTTGTCATAGAAAATATCTAATAATATAAAAATAATGAATATAGAAATAAACATCCAAACGATACTCTTTTTGTCTTTTAGAAAAGCAAGCGTCGCATATGATCAAGACTATCCGAGGGGTAACTCTTTTGGCGAGAACGAGTCCCAAGGGACAGAATTTTCTATCTATTATCTTTCTTGCATACCAAACACATTGAATATATTATTCACTTTAAATTATATTTTACCACGTTGACTTCAAGGACGTCAAATTAGATATAATACACCATACATTTTAACACGTCACTTCATAAAATGTTCCAACGTCTTAGCAGGATAGAATGAGCACGTGAAGATGAATATTTCATACCCGTTAAAATAAAAAATAGAACACTTAAAAACACACAACGTTTTGCCTGCTATATCGGAAGACGTCGTATATTACGTTAGTAATATGAACTAAGGCATTGCCTCTCTAGAGGTCGAACTTCAATTTTATAAGTATTATAAACAAACAAAAATTGAATAAACTGTATATGTTTCGGATGACGTTGCAGATGTTTCCATTATATATTTTATATGTTTTACTTTTATCATTAATAAATCACTTATTACATGATTGTAACTTTATTCAAGGAACTATATCTCTAATCCTTTGGTGTGCAAAACAAAAGCAAACAATACTAGTACTTATAACAACATTAATGCGACATATTATAGGTCCAAGGAGCCTTTTAACGATTTTTATTATTTTGCTTTCCCGAGTTATAGACAGCAGATTAGATATTCAAATAATAAAGAAACTGTCCAATCATGCCTTATTTAATCAGGCTAAATAAATGGATGCTGGTCACAAAAAGTTTTCAGAACCTCTTGACATGGGTTTTTCTTCTGTTATTAATGTTTCTTGCATAATTTAAATGTCACAGTGTGTACCTGACCTGTTAGGAGAGAAGCATATGTCAACGATCTGGTTAGCTCAGTCGGTTCAGCACTTGTCCTGTAAGTGAAAAGCCCGGGTTCGAGTCCCACAATGGCTGCATTTATTTCTTGTCCTGTTACATAACTATAATACATATCTATACTATGATTTACACTCTGCCGATAGCCAGAATGTATTTTTTACTACGGTTTAACGCCAATTTCAAAACAAACCTAGAAGATATCTCAGAACAGCCACCGTCCTTCTGCAAGTAACCAACTTGTTTTCTCACAAAATGTTTTTGGACTGCTGCAGCGAGGAATGAACCAACAACCTTGGCAGTGAGAAGTTAGTGGTGATTTGATAACACCTTGGACAACTCTGCCTATGTATATAAAATATATTTTGCAAATGTAAGGCAGTCAGAAAAAGAAAGCATAAAAGACCCTGATGCCTCATAAAATTTAAAATATTAAAAGTGAAATTGCAAATATGAGCAGCATTGCTAAAATTTCTAAAACAAAATATTGCACTAGCATTTTATCAAAGCAGCAATTTAAAAAAAAAAACATTTTTAAGAGATTGTTTCATTAAAAAAAAACAGAGGTTTCTTTTTCACCATATTTAAGCCATCTTTTTTATGTTGTTTGCAACTGCTGGGATTCGAACCCAGAATTTCTACAAAAGTGTAGATGTGTTTGCCAGTTACACCACAGAAGCATATCATGTTGTACTAAAATAATGGTCTTAAATATTTATCAAATAAAATTATGTAAATAAATATTTAAAATAGCCAAATATTCTTTTTATAAAATACACTCTTGAAACACACACTCACAGCACTACATGTTTTCTAATACTACATGTATATAGAATAACATCTAATTTTGCGAAATTAAAAATCAGATTGACCCCTTTTTTATGGGAGAAAAATGCTTTAAACAATCTGGAAACTAATCTTTAATCAAAATAAACACATTGATTTCAAGTCTGGTTGAAACATTTAAAGCATCAGCTGTATGTTTTATGGCATTTTTCACATAAATACATCGTCTGTTAGCCCTCGTTGGCATAAAAATGACGCTAAATATTCAATCAATCAATCAATTATATAAATACATGTACTTTATAAAATGGTTAAATTTTGATTTCTCGGTTCCAAATAAATGCCACTCTTTGTAAAATGAATTACACCTTGAAAGTTTATTCGGGTTATAAATTAAGTCAGTTATGTGTCTGGCTGTCAATTGAAGGGTTGAGTTCCAATTGCCATCTAGCCATAGCTTCTGTGATGATTAGTCTTGTACTTTGAACATCCATAATCCTCCCAAAGTGCGTTTAGAACTGTTATCAGTGAACCCTAGTATGATGATTAGGTGTACAAACCGACATTAAGTAACTGATATACTGTTACCCCTCCCCATCCATAAAACATACAAACATAAACAGAACAAGAGCTGCCAGTAAGACCGGGCGCCAGGCTATTTGGATTTATGTCACAAGAGTACACATTTGACTGAGACTGATGAGAAATCCAAACAAAGAAGAGTTATATAACTTACTAAATTGAGTAGGTCTTACAACTGCAATACCTTGTAAGAAGTTTCAAACAAATACATTGAATGGTTGGTGAGACATGGACTTGATGGTACTTGCAGGCAAAACTTTTACCAGAATTTCTTAGTCAAACAAGGGCAATAATTTACATTATATTCATGCAAGAGTTATCTTACTAACTTATTGTAGGTTCATGACTGGGGAGTCTTGTGTAAAAATTCAAGGCAATACATGCAATGGTTACTGGGATAGTGATTTGCACACAAAACTTTAACCAAGGTGTGATGTCGATGCCTGGGTGCGTAGGGTAGCTCTCTTTATTTCTTCGAATAGTCGTGCTTAAGAAAACAATTTGAAAAATGTTTACTGTAACACAGACAACTCTGTTAGAATTTACAAGGTATTTACCTAAATTCTAATGAAAACAAAGCAAAGGCCAACTCATCATTGGCAATAAATGTACGTTATAAATACTGTTCTCTGATTGAAATAATTATATATTAGTACAAACATAGTTGGGAACTGTAATGTAAGTGTTTTTTAAACATGAGACTTTGGACCTTAACAGTCACCACAGATTATCGAAAAAAACATTTACAGAAGTCTATTCAGTCATAAGAAATAACATTTTGTGTTAAATTCTCGTATATAGATTTAGTAAAATAGGCCCTTATCCAGGGCCAAACCGTGATACCCAGGGACATGCAATTCACAATTTTTATAAAGGACCCATATATGTTCCATATTCATGCTTACCATTTGTATTCTAGTGTTTCTTATGTTGAGAAGAAGATTTTCAACCTTGAATTCGCTGTTTTGGCCCGGCCCTGAAGACCCCCTGGGTATGGGGACCATGCAATTATAATATTCACAATTTTGATTCACCATAAGGTACCAAAACTGCGTACAAAATTTCATTACGTTTGAGCTTACAGTTTTTGAAAAGAAGATGAAAATGTCAATTATTTATGGACGCACGATGGACAAAAGGTGATCGCAAAAGGTCCCTTGAGACAAAGTCTCAGGTGATCTAAAAAGACTGACTGAGATTGTATTTGAGGGCATTATGGTAGATTGAATGCATTTAAATCACGTCTCATATTAAGTCTTTTTAATTATTATATCAACCTCTATATGCATCACCATGTGTATCAATATAATTGTTTGATATCATCCAGATTAACCAAGCTATTTGCCATATTTTGCCTGGCCATACTTATAAAAATGTTTGTTTTTTCATATGGGTAGGTAGGTAGCTAAAAAGATTTTTGCCAGATTTTGATTTTGCATAGTCATTTAAAAGAAGAATGGACAGAAATCATAAAAAATAAAAAAATAAACGATTTGAAAGGTAATAAAACTTTTTGGGTAGCTGCAATTTTCAGTAAGTAGGAGCTCGGCAAACACGTTTTATTTAAGGACGGCCCCGCTTGTTTTATTTTTTTTGCCAGGGTAAAACCCTCCATTTCTAAGAGCACTTCTGCGCTATTAGTAAATATCACGTAAGTCTCGTGTGAAGTTGTTGGTTCAAGTCAAGCTATTATCAAAATTGCCATTTTAAAAAACAACTAATCAACACTGAAATTCAGAATAACATATGCTTATTTTAACCCTTAATCTAAATTTCATTGCTTTATTCAGAAATTTCAATGCTTGCATACCCCAAATAGTGCTTATCTGGAGCACTGCATACAATCTATCAAGAATTAACAAATTTCTCCTGGAATGTTCTACTCAGACGGTTTTACTTTTGGAAATTTCAGGAGATCTCCCAAAACCATTTTAAGGTCATGTTCATTATTGCATAAAGAGTATTGTATTGCATTGTCACTACAAGGCACTGTTCACCCATTATCAACTTCTAATTTATTTTCACATGCTCACTTTTTTCCCCCATGACATAAACTCTTGCCCGGGTCTGTTATCAAAGTTAGGATTCTGGGTAGTGATAGTGCTCGGTCTAAATGAATTCTGGGTAGTGATAATGCCCTTCTCATGGAAATTATACAAGGCAAGGTTTCAGTCTGTACCCTGCACTATCCCCCTGAAATCTAAAAAGATTAACACTCTTCTTGGGTTATCGCCAATACGGGATGTTTATGTTAGACTGTAAATGTTAGAACCATGTCAACTACATATATAAAAAAATTGTTGATGTTTACAAGAACTTGAATTATTGCATCTCCTGACTAAATGTACACTGAATAGCACACAAAGGATTACTAATTTGGCAAATTAATCATTCATAATTCACAGACAATTTATTTCTTGTACATAAACTGTAAGTTGTAGGTAATCTTAGATGATTAAACATATTTTGATCACACAAAAATTATGATCTTGAATTAGATATTCAATTGGGGTTTGAAGGAAAATTTCTAGTAATATGAGCTATTTCAGCTGCAGTATACAAAAAAAATGTTGAGGTCTATGTTCGCTCCACACACTGCGAATTTGGGTCTGACGCCTATCATTTCCGCTCAGCCAAACATTAAAAGTGATGTCGGAGTGGTGTAGTAGTCTAATGGATAGAGTATACGCCGCTCATGCCAGAGGTTGAGGGTTCGATCTCCCGGTCGACCCGATGCTTCGCATAAAACAACACTCAGTACTGGTTCTATCCAGGAAACGGAATTGAGAGCAGTTCATATAAGCTCTGAGCTTTCATCGCAATCGAGCAAAAATAAATTAGTATAAAGTATAGTCGAGAACGTTGGACGCAGCTTCAGTTTCACACGTTGTGGCCCACAATATTATTTTCTGCTCTCGCAAGATTTCGGTTTCAACCCCTATTATAATTATGGCGTTTTCTTGACGTCGTCTAAAATCACAAGCAAACGTCGGATTTTCTTAAGTGTTTCATTTTAACTTAAATTAAATTCATGAAAAAACTAGCGTCAATATCCACTCTTTTTATTCGATCATATTTTAGTGAAATCAATACAGTTTACCATATATGAAATTAAGAACTGGTACCAGAGTGTTTTGGCCATGGAGTGGTGCAAAATTCAGAGGTAAAGTGTTCACTTCTAGTAACATCTTTGTAGATAACCTTCTTAATATTTCAAAATAATTCACGAAATAAGGATGAACACTATCTCCGTGCGAAAATGAACAACTGGTGCTACCAAGAGGCCATGCAAAACTCGTATTTTTTTTAAAAGTTCAATGGCGCATTCCTACCATAATTGTTTCAATTGAACACATTATGCCGTTGCACTTTTTGCAAAAGAATCGAGATTTCCATGACCACCTGACAGCAACGATGATTCATCTCTTTACAGAGACGTCGTCCACATTTATTGTGTGAATTTTCCACAGTTTTGTACACTTCGGGTAATCCATTATCTAAATAGACAGTGGTAACCAGTCAGAAATTGTCAAAATACAGTATTTCTGTCAATAATGTGTGTATCCACTTTGGTGTTTGTCAATTATTGTATTCATCTGTATTTTAGCTATTTTTGTCCGATGACCCCTGTATACACGTGCGCAAGAATACTTATGAACTAATGAATGAATTTTCATTCTCTTTTCGCATGTTTATTAAGTTTATTAAGAATTATTGTTTATTACGATAAATAAAACATATCCGTATTAAAATACACTTTTCTTTTTATAACCCAAATACTCCAAGTGTATATATTCAGGGTTGAACTAGTTTTGGACTGAACCCTCGGTCTCACCTCATGAACTTTCACACAGAATCCTCTCATTTATAAACAATTAAACAAAAAAACAGATGGATGCTCCCCCAAGTGAGTGTTTGACTCTGTTCCATATGGTTATGATATTGAACGGGGGAAGTAATGTGAGAGTTCTAAAGAGAAGTCAATATATTATTTTTTATTTTGTGATATAACATTGTACAACATACTTTGAAATAGGTCATTATGATGCATCATAATATTTTAAGGATAAGTTTTATCAAATTCCAACATGGGGTTGTAGAGAAATAGCACGGACAATAATTTGGTCAGACAAAATCAAAGGGCCATAACTCCGCGAAAGATCATCAAACCAGAACACAAAGACAATATGCGCATCTCCACTTGGTAGTGATGCATCCTAGCAAGTTTCATAAAAGTCCAACATGGGGTTGTAGATAAATAGACTGGACAAGAATTTGGTCACAGACAGAATCAAAGGGCCATAACTCCGCGAAAAATCATCGAACCAGACCACAAAGCCAATATGGGCATCTGCACTTGGTAGTGATGAATCTTAGCAAGTTTCATAAAATTCCAACCTAAGATTGTAGAGAAATAGCGCGGACAAGAATTTGGTCACAGACAGAATCAAAGGGCCATAACTCCGCGAAAAATCAAGAACCAGAACACAAAGACAATATGCGCATCTCCACTTAGTAATGATGCATCCTAGCAAGTTTCATATAATTCCACCGTGGGGTTGAAGAGAAATAGCGAGGACAAGAATTTGGTCACAGACTCAATTAAAGGGCCATAACTCTGTGAAAAATCATCGAACCGGAACACAAAGACAATATGCTTATCTGCACTTGGTAATGATGCAGCCTATTAAGTTTCATAAAATTCCAACCTGAGGTTGTAGAGAAATAGCACGGACAAAAATTTGGTCACAGACTAAATCAAAGGTCCATAACACCATGAAAAAATCATCGGACCGTAATGTACTTAAGATTTTCATTTGGAACACATGGAATTGCCCCTCTACCCTCACACACATACACTGTTCTTATATAGTAAATTAAATGTCTTCTTTTAGAATGTATTTTCAAAATATCTCTTGAAATCTTGAAAATTTGCCACTAAATTAACAAAATCTTATCCTCATACAACGGCTCTTTTCTTTAATATCTCTACATTTACGTCACTCTAAATCACTCTCCATTTCTCTACATAATTCTCCTATTCCTACACCCGCTATATGAAATCAAGGTTTCTCTGCCACAATCACGAATTTCACATCCTTACCTCACACACGTCTTTCTTACTCTCTTATTTTCAATCCACTTAACTATTGTTTTTCATATACGTAGTGTAAGACACAACATATATCATTGCACTATCACATACATGTGAGACACTGCCAAAATAAATTATTGCAGTATCATATACGTGACAGAATACTGCGTCCGAGGCTATGCATGTTTGTTCCATGTTTAACTCCAAAATAATGTGATTACCCGTATTTTTCGAGGATAATCAAGCGATTGAGCTTTGAATTTGTGATTTTTTTCTAAAAACTAAGAACTTAAACCGAACATGAAACAAGTTCTATACCACGGGCCCAGGTCATTTAGACCGAGAGCCATACGCTAAATATTTAGAGCATAACACATTTTAGAATAAAGCATTTAAGCAGAGCAATGGTTCATCTAACCTTACCGATAGTATCCTAAATATTTATCTACTGAGCTTGACGTTTTGTTGACCTACTCGTTGCTAAATGATGCATTTGTGAGCACAAAAGTCATGGGTATGAATCGCATTTATTTAGCAACAGTAATTTCGTTTTCATCATTTCCAAATTAATAGTAATCAAAATTATCAATTCTTAATTTGAACTGTTTTTAAACTCATCTATAAATGCATTTGCGTTTTGAAACTTGTTTTAACACAGGCGTTTACAGACAACAAGCGTTGACAGACAACAAATGACTATAAAAGTATACAGAATACAGAATCAGTCGTCAGAAATTATCAGATTGCAGTAGTTTTATAACCGCAATATCTCGCACAGTTTTGTGTTTTTTCTAAAACAAAAACCTGATCGTATTGGATAATTTATGAGTAATACAATTAATTGCTGTATTTTATATTTAAATCTTGTGTTTTAGGTACGTTTGACAGCCAGGCAAATCTAGCAGTAAGAAACTACAGAAAGATGGAAAGTGAAACTCCTTTTACAATTGAAGAAGGTAAAGTACCGTTAAATCATTTCTGAGGCTAAATACATTAATATTATTCAAATAAACTACGAACTCGGGGACAGAAGACGTGTCGAACAGATTAGCTATAAATATCAGATTTATATATTTAGGTATTTGTGGCATTTTCTACAATCTCCAGCCCAAGTGGTTGTGGTACGACTAGCAACACTGTTGAAATCACAGGTATAACCATCATTCTGATTTTGTCATGTTACTCTGGTGTGGGGAGTGTGTATGTGAGTAACTGAGTATGCAATGCTACGCGCCTGTTAGGTTTATCATTATGTAGTCCGTTGTTGTCCATGTTTCACTCTACATCTGCATGAGAAAGTATAAATGTAAATATATCACACTGTAAAAAACATATAACATAAAATGCTTACCAACAGCCTCACATAGAACATATTTCCGTTTGAACATAGTTGAGTGTTACAGCATGTGCACATTGTTGCATTTGTAAGATGGTATACGGTTTCCATTAATAATATGATGATGCGGGAATAGCGAGGTTGTGTGCACTCGTTAAACCCAAGTTTATTTGGTTGAACAAATACTTCCCCGGTTTTATTACTAAGCGTTTCAAGGCAGCCACCGCCGTTATATCGTCACCTGTATAGCTGTATTGTTCCTTTCACGATATAGACGTACGAGATATAGAGGATCTTACATGAGTGCTACTTTATTAATAATTCATTAAACGAGTTATCAAACATATATTATGCTAGGCTCTATCAAGCATTTTATCAATTTTTCCGAGTTTAATAAATGCAATAATAAATGTGCACGAATGTACGATTTATCACATAACTCAGGAGAAAAAATTACGTTAACCATTTCTTAAACAGATCACCTCTATAAGGAACGATATTAAATCGGACATGTTAATTTCCGTCTGTCGTCGTATCACGTAACATCTCAAAATAACACAATTTTACACAGACAAATCGGCTTTATTTATTTGAGTAAGACGGAAAGTACTTCGGTATTTTACGTACAAGAGCCGAGTTATACACGGAAAATGCGAATGAGGATTCTAAAGTGGTATTACACTAAGTTAATACAAAAATATGCACTGTGTTGTTTCCACTCTTCCACCGTTAATTATGTGATCAATGTATATGCATAGCGTTTATGCTATCGAGATGGCAGTGTCCATTGATATTATACTTCGTTCTTTACACTGTAGTTTATGAAAACATAATGTTGCCAAATTTTTAACAATTTCAGCTTAGCTTATTATTTTATACTTTAAGTGAGCGTGGAGGATGTCATTAGCAAGGGGATCAGGGAATTTAAGAGGATATCGGCTGAAGACGACTATGACATCTTGTTTGATGAAGATTCAGGTAAAATTTTACTTATTACATTTCATCCTTGTAAATGGATCGAATTATCTCCACAGTGCAGCATACATAAACTCCATATTGTGTTCATCAGGGCTGTAAACGTTATAATACCTTGCAGGCTAACGGCACGGTATGAAAAAAATATTGAATGCAATACTGGTCATATGCTATGGATAGTACACGCCATGTATGTAACTTGATTGTTCCCACGTTTAAACTATGTATATACACAAAATCATATTTTTGCGAGTTTTGAAATACATGTATCATAAGATGAAATTTCGTCTCACTTACCACTTAAATTTGTACTATTTTATTTTCCCTCTGCAAGAGGTTCACACCAAGGCCATTTGAAAATTTGAATCAACAAGCAATAGTGGATTGTGTCTAAAAAATATCATATATTCATAAATAAATGCTTGAAAACATGTCACCTCCATCATATTGCTTTATCAATAGTTTCAACTGAGTGGTTTCCTTAATGTCTTGGGCAAACATTGTATTACAGAGGCATCACCTGTAATGCGAGTTTTACAATCATAATGTGAAGTGTTGTTGTTGTCGATTAAATCGCGTCCCGCTTAATGCTAAAACAACACCTATCCTAAATTCAATAATTCTCGAGAGACAATAACAAATCTTCTGATTTCCGGAAATCATCGTTCCGAATTTATCCCGAGAAGGTTTAACTAAAATCAATCACGAATACTATTTTTTAAAGATGACCTTTTTAAACACTTATTTCCAGAAAGTAACATGAGTTGTAGAAAATCGCACCATGGGTTTCTTTCAGACTGGTTTTAGTTGGATCGTTTCGTGGACATAAAATATATAGGCGAGCCTTCTTGAATAAACATTTCAATCTATCACATCTTCATCACTGAACATGCAAACCAGGAAGAATGTATAGTCTGGTTCCATTCTTAGTACATATTAACAGAAATATTAAACACTATTGATTTTTTTAAAAAAAAACACTTAACACAGGTCGAGTGTTTCGTTGCAAGAATTGTCATGCCATCACCAATTGTAAACTTATTTAAAGACACGCTTCGTGTTTATTTTCTTACATATGTCTGCTACTGATTTTTTTTTAACTCAGTGCCATATTAAAACTAATTTATGTAAAGAGTTTATTTAGGTGGAATTATATGTACATACATCTCAACAACCTTTTTCTTTTAATGTAATACTATGCTTACCTCAGGTATAATTGGTCATAATAGATACACCTTACGCATTTCCGTGATTTAATTGCAGATATATTGAAAGCAGTTAGAAAACAGGCTGAAAACGATGCTCAGCTTAACCGCAAGCTGGCTCCATTGGTAGCCAAGGAAGCAAGTTCGGCAGAACTAGAAGCCGCGATGTCAACCGTCTTGTCAGCAGAAGAGATCCAATTGATAAAGGACACTTTTCTGATTGATACGTATCAAGTTGAGGTTTACACATGTAGCAAACCGGGTCCCAAATCTTTTGTCAAGTTTTTACGGGAGGGGGAAGAGATCTTTCCAGATATAACACTGGATTCATCAAGTAAAATACTGGAAGCAAAAATGTTTCAATGGGCTAGCATAGTTGTTGAAGTATTTATGCTTGCACTGAGTGCCATTGGTATCAAAGTTGCACTAAAACAACGCGAAATGGCCAAAGTATGCAAAAAAAACAGCGAAGATACTTAAAACTTCGGCATTTCGTGGTGCAATGAATGCATTTAAAAACGCCTGGGCAAAGGGAAGCAAAGCAGGCAGGGCTAAGGCTATTTTTATATTCTTAAAAGACAGTATGACTGCTGGAATCTTTTGGAAAGTGATGAAATCAATTGTGGCCGAGATGTCTTGGTGGTCTCGTGCTAAAAGCATGGCTATGATTGCAACCATGATAGTTGCTGCCTTTGCAACTGGGGGATAGGCTCTTATTGCAACCGTTTCACTTGATACTATATCTTATGTTACCGTCTACAGACTATCAGCTAAATGAAGTAATTCATTGACAGAAACTATTCCACCAATAACCATAACATTGAAAACAGATGAAATATGCATGTGTGTGTGTATGCGTGCGTACGTGCATACTTTATATACGGGAAATTATTTTGAAATTATTGTAAGCAAGAATATTAAAAATGTATCCAAAACGAAAGCCAACATGCAAAAGTGATAGCATGCAGAAACAATGCATATCTAAATTAAAGACATTACAACTGTAAAGGAGACATGACAACTTTTAAAATATATAGATCTTTCATTGGACCAAGATATAAATATATATGTTAACTATTTGTATTCTCGCTCTTTATGTTTATATCATTCTGCAATAAATTCAAACATAATTGAAATAGTTTCCTATTATTTTTCTCTGCTTAAAATTCATTTAACCCTTGTGACTTTGCTATGTTACACAACATATAGTGGCTGTATTGTTTTATAAAAGAGGTTAAAGGCGAGGTGGAAGTGCAGTGTGTATATCTATTTGGCTTCCCATGTTTGGTACAATACTAGACCCGATGGCTTCTTAAAAATAACACAAGATACTGGTTCTTTTCAGAAAACAAAGCGGATATTTATACATGCTCAGGGCTTAGTTTATACTAATTGATTTTATTTCGATTGAGAAGAAAGTTTTAAGTTTATATGAACCGCTCTTGAGCGCGCTTCCTGGGTAGAATCAGAACTAAGTATTGTTTTCATTTTGACACACATCGGGTTGAACTAAGAGTTGAACCCGCAATCTATCTCTGGTGTTAACGGACAACACTGTATTCCCCTACACTACCGCCCTTATTAAGCACAAAACTTACTTCGAAATCCAGTCAAAGATGATTGCTATAGTTTTGTCACATTTTTGCTACGGATAACTTCCCGCTGTTTAATTTTAATGCATGTTCATGCAATATCAGAAATAACAAGAAAAATCATAGCCTATTTAAATAGACTATGAAAAACGAGCCCTCGATAATACACTACGATTAAAATTAGTTCGATGAAAGAGGCGATCTTCCACGACTTTATTACATACAACGCTCCATTAAATAGCAATGTTGTGCAGAATGAGACATACAATTTCAAGAATAATGAATTAAACGTCATTGTTTTATTTTTTTAATAGTTACTATCATCCGAAAGATTCATGAATAATGAGAAACTACGTTTGAAACCATGAGGAAGCAGTTTTTTTGGTGGATATGAAATGAGCAGCAGATGATCAACCTATGATACTAAAAAAGATGCTAGAAAGTCTGGCGCCTCAAAAATCAGTTTTCACAATAATATTCCTAGGTAGAAGTAAATGTCACCTTGTACAGTGTCCCAATATATCCCAACCCCTTCATTTGCAGAATCTCTAATCACTTGCTGATGCTACGACAACTTGTATCATATATGAACAACTTTGACAGAAGGGTTATTGAGAGGAAGAGAGGAAAATTGTCACAACTAGGTGATGCTTCAAAACTCAAATTGAACAAAAAAAAATCATAAATGGATGGAAAAATAGAATTTTCCGTTTCCCATGGTATTCTTATGTAAAAGTCAAAGCCCTTTACAGGACCTCTATACACACAAACCCCTTGATTTATCCAAATTTAAACCCCTACTCATAGGGACAACTAAATAAAATATGAACACATTTGTCTGACCTGTTGTTTAGAAGAAAACTTTTGGAAACTGTCTATTTTAGCTTTTTTTTTTTTTGTACAAACATGAAACCCCAACTGATGGAAATACATGTATGTATAGGCAAACGCAGTCCATAAAAAAAGTCTTGATGTTTATTATAACTATAGTTGAGTATCATTACTAGTTTACATATATACTTCCAAAATATGTTGAGCAATTCATCGGAAGATTTTTTTGAGTTTTTGACAACTTTTAGTCATGATGGCTATCTTGAGTTTCAGATTGAGAAATAAAAATCTATGCAATAGAAACACCCATGTGAAGTTCAATTTTAATTGGCCTAGTTGTTTCAGAGAATGTGCTGCTAAAGGACGACAGACGAGGAACAACGCGCCATCGCGTAAGGCCTTTTGTCAGTAGTGCTAAAAATGATACCCTCTAATGTTATGAAAACACGTTTTTTTATTTAAAAATACACCTACACAATCATATAATACAAACATAAACAAACATTTATATTATCATAAATGGGTGCTGGTCACAAAATGTGTTCAGGACCTCCGGACATGGTTTTTTTTCCTGTTTTTAATTGTTTTTTCATAATTTAAATGTCACAGTGTGTACCTAACCTGTTAGGAGACAAATATTATATAACAGCGGTCTGGTTAGCTCAGTCGGTAGAGCATTTGCCAAGTGTAAGCAAAAGGTTCTGGGTTCGAGTCACAGACTGGCTGCATATTTTTCTTGTGTCGATAGCCAGTATGTATTTTAATGAGGTTTAACGCCAATTTCAAACATACTTAGAATATCTAGTAATGCATCTCAGTAGAGCCACCGTCCTTCTGCAAGTAACCTCCTAATTTTTCACAAAATGTTTTGGTCCACCGGAGCAGGGATGTAACCAACAATTTAATCGGTGAGAAGTAAGTGGTCAATTGTCAACACCACCTTGAACAATTCTGCCACCCATGACCCATTTGTATAATTCTAAACTTAAGCCATTCATGCTGTTTTCAAGCATAAGTAGAGTTTTTGTGGTTTAAAAGTTAAACAATGACTTATCAAATGTATTTCTCTGTAAGCATTTGGACATGTCAGTAATTTGGACCTCTATCGCCCATGTACCAAGGAATACTATAACATTGTCACCATAAAAGCATGACTGCACACATGTACCATTCCATTCACTTATATTCCCAAATTAGCAGATGGCGTATCCAAATACAGTCAAACCTGTGTAGGCGACCACCTTTATTAAGCAGCCACCTGTCATAAGCAATCATATTTTCTATTTCCCGTTTTATTTTTGAGAGTTAATTAACCTGAATTAAGCAACAACCTCACATGGTCACTTTTGCTCCTTCCCTTGACTGGCTACTTAACACAGGTCAGGGCTAGAATTTAACTTTTTTTGTACACTGGCAATTATGGCCAGTGCCTAAAATTTCAACTGGCCAAATTTGAACCCAACTCGCTATTCTATTTATAGAATAAATATAGCCAATGGCCGTTCCTTTTAAAATAAGATCTAGATTTAGCCAAGGACGATTGTTTAACATGTGTAAATGTTGTGATATCATAGTAATATAGTTTGATAATTATGAATGATCTGTCGATCGCGTGGTTTCTACAATTGACACACCATTTTATCATTGTCAACTTTATATCCCAGTGTCATATTGAGTTCTCGCTCCCATTTCATTACAGTATTAACGGAAGGATTATTTCTCTTTGTCAGGGGTAATGTTTCGTATTTCTTAAATTACGGCTGACCCTTTCGACATATATTTTAATGTGTACTCGTAGATATTAAATAGACAAACACATTAATAACAATTATTCATGGAACGGACGACTTTACTTACCGGAAAAATATTTTAATTTTAATGAAAAACTCAGAGTCAAGCTTTTAAATATTGCCAGCCTCGTCCCGATGTGTAGACATATTTAATTGCATGACAAATGTAAAAAATGTGTTATTTATTCACAATTACGACATGGGCGAAATATCATTGCAAATGGCGATAGTGTTATTATAAAGAAGTTGGCAGTACATGTTGACAAAGTGTGTTTCGTTTAATCATTAAATGCACAGACGTCTTAGTGTTAAAAAATAATAATAACATTGCGGCCGAATAAAGGCGGCGGAGGCTGTGTATAACCAGTACTTGAGCACACCTATCTCCGTTATCAAGCTTAAGATACCAGTTTCGCGCTGAGACCGTCCCGTGCAGCACGTGGATCACTCTCTCTCGCGATTTTCGATCTCTCTTGTTTTAAAAAGTAATCAATAATATTATTTTTAACCAAAAAATAGGTGCAAGTTCAGTGCTAAAGTACGATCAGACGGACGAACATGGTCATTTTATTAATTTTATATTCCTTTAGACATTATGCTAAACTATAATATAGAAAAGAGTTGAATTTAATATCTTATTCCAAACGATTTCTACATTACGTTGTAGTTAATAAAAAACGCATACATTTTCAGTATGCAAAAGTACGCGTATACCCGTTTAACCCTAAAACACGCACAGACGGACGAATAGATGTGCATTATTTTACCTGGAACGTTTACATATCGTTATATACTATAGAAAGAAGTGTTTATTTAAATCCATTTATACAAAATAAACATGTTATAAGTGATTTTTAATCATTTTACGGCTATTTTTAACATCAAAAGGTACACAGTTCAGCGCTTAAGTACGATCAGACGGACGAACATAGTCATTATATTTTTTTTTATATTCCTTTAGACATTATTCTAAACTATAATATAGAAAAGAGTTAACTTTAATATCTTATTCTAAACGATTTCTACATTACGTTGAATTTAATGAAATTAACTCGGAGTCAAGCTTTTAAATATTGCCAGCCTCGTCCCGATGTGTAGACATTTATAAATCTTGCCAAGGGTTTGAAAAAACAACTGAACTAAGGATGCATTGAATGGGTGACATTGTGACCAGTTATTATTATGCAATATATGTAAAGCACATATGTGTCATAAAACATAGTTATCATTATGCATTATTAGAACGACACACATGTGCCATAAATGTTTTACACATTACATCTTCAGAAGCAAGGCACACATGTGCCATAATATCAATAACATATATTGCAAATATTCAAATAATACCAAAAAAAGAAAAGAAATGTGAAGGGTTCGTATTTAAATGCATGACAAATGTAAGAAATGTGTTATTTATTTAAAATTACGACATGGGCGAAATATCATTGCTAATGGCGATAGTGTTATTATAAAGAAGTTGGCAGTACATGTTGACAAAATGTGTTTCGTTTAATCATTAAATGCACAGACGTCTTAGTGTTAAAAAATAATAATAACATTGCGGCCGAATAAAGGCAACGGAGGCTGTGTATAACCAGTACTTGAGCACACCTATCTCCGTTATCAAGCCTAAGATACCGGTTTCGCGCTGAGACCGTTCCGTGCAGCACGTGGATCACTCTCTCTCGCGATTTTCTATTTCTCTTGTATTAAGAAAGTAGTTAATAATACTATTTTTGACAAAAAATGGTACAAGATCAGTGCTTAAGCACGATCAGACGGACGAACATAGTCATTATATTTTTATATTCCTTTAGACATTATTCTAAACTATAATATAGAAAAGAGTTGAATTTAATATCTTATTCCAAACGATTTCTACATTACGTTGAAGTTAATGAAAACGCATATATTTTCAGTATGCAAAAGTACGCGTATACCCGTTTAACCCTAAATCACGCACAGACGGAAGAACAGATGTGCATTATTTTACCTGGAACGTTTACATAACGTTATATACTATAGAAAGAAGTGTTTATTTAAATCCATTTATACAAAATAAACATGTTATAAGTGATTTTTAATCATTTTACGGCTATTTTTAACATCAAAAGGTACACAGTTCAGCGCTTAAGTACGATCAGACGGACGAACAAAGTCATTATATTTTTTATATATTCCTTTAGACATTATTCTAAACTATAATATAGAAAAGAGTTAACTTTAATATCTTATTCCAAACGATTTCTACATTACGTTGAATTTAATGAAATTAACTCGGAGTCAAGCTTTTAAATATTGCCAGCCTCGTCCCGATGTGTAGACATATTTAAATGCATGACAAATGTAAGAAATGTGTTATTTATTCAAAATTACGACATGGGCGAAATATCATTGCTAATGGCGATAGTGTTATTATAAAGAAGTTGGCAGTACATGTTGACAAAGTGTGTTTCGATTAATCATTAACTGCACAGACGTTTTAGTGTTAAAAATAATAATAACATTGCGGCCGAATACAGGCGTCTCGTGCAGCACGAGGCAGTTTTAACCCGATAGAGTCGGAGGCTGCGTAAACAATATTATTTATTAATTTTTGACACATGTTTGGCCGCAATCTTACGTTTAAAATAGTGAACATATAAAAAGAAAATGACTTACCCGCAGTACTTTAAATGAAACACTAATTTAAATGCAACTAATAATTACTTAGACCGTATGCGAGAAAGTGGCAAGTACTTATACATGTTTGAATCTGTCAAGGGTCTTCCAATATGCACCCCGAACGCTGGCATTTCCGGCTAGGGCAGGGATATCCTGTGTACATGTCATATTTTATTGTTTTCTATGTTTACTGATATAAGAAATAAGTTTATAAAAAAAAAATTATATTAGAAGACCAACTATGGTCAAATTTGTAACCTTGTTTCAATCTTCAAACAAAATTGAACTTGCTAAACTTAGCAAATACATATCGGAAGCTTTAAAAATTAGACGATCTATTCCGAACTTTATTTTAAATTAATGAATTAATAGTACATTCTCACGAAAGTTATGTCAAATGTTATGTATGTGTTTTTAATAAATAAGCTGAATTACTTTATTATAATTGGGTAGGTAAAATACTAAGATTATATAGGGCAACTCATATATTTTTGTTACTTAATATCTTTTGTTCAACAGACACGTCTACATACTAAACATTTTATACTTTTGCAAAATTTAATGTTTATAATGCTTATATCTGTCATGTGCAAAAACATTGTCAATTGTATGTATAATGATGAGAAACTGTAAAGTTTAAGTCAATAAAATATGTCTATGTCATGTCATAAAGCTGACATGCCCGGACCCAGACCCAAACCCAGGGCAGGGATATCCTGTCATTACTTTCAATGAAGAAATTACAATATTTTAATAAAAATTGTATTTCAATTAAAAAATTAATGAATACAGCTTATTGATAAATATTGTTTATTATTAATTAATAGTATATACTGTAGCAAGTACAACTAAATAAAAAGTTAGGTTATATTACAAAATAGCATTTGCACACTCAGGTTATGCCGGGGCAAGATTAAAATGTTTACGGCGCATCTACACTCAGTAAGAAATTAATGTAGATGTGTTTAATGGGATAATGATAATGTTGGATTACTTGTTTAACTTCTGTAACATTGTTAAAATGGGATTTTAACAAACATATTTTAGTAGAATACAAACATACAACATACAAACAAACAACGGCGGTGATTAATGATCTTAAGTTTACTAATTATCGATATGGGGCCGGTTGTTCATAGAAGCGTTAAGTTAACGTTCAGTTAACTATGGTTTAACGTCAGCGTTAAAAAAGAGTTAACGAATACGAATACGAATACGAATACGAATATTTTATTCAGCATAAAACATCAATACAATGTTTATAGCCTACACACATTGAAAGATGGGTGAATAACATGAAATAGATCATTTAACAGGGAAGCAATATATATTATCTATGTGAATTACATATATTTATATATGAATATATGATAAGAGTCACATTAACACGTTGTTAGTATAAAGAATGTCAGTCGCTTTTATATGTAGATACTGACTGTTGTATATACATTAGTTCCATGATGTATGTTTATAATGATCGGTTAATTAATTGTTATTTTTTCTGCATTGTATATGAATTTTGCTATGTTTGTTAACAAAGCTTTTGAGTTTGTGGATATCAGTGATTGAAATTTGTTTATCGTTGGCCAACTACAGTAGTATCTTTTAAAGTATGTATTCCTCAAGTGTCTATATGCGGGACACACCAGAAGGAAATGATATTCATTTTCGATTTAGTTCATTTGGCATTTTGTACAAATTCTGTTTTCTCTTGGTATGTTATCGTATCTTACTGTTTCTATCGCTAAATTATGTGACGATATGCGAAATCTTGAAAGTGCAAATTTATATTTATTTTCTTTTATTGCGTCTAAGTATTTTTCTGTTTTAAAGTCATGTTTAAATAAGCTATAGTACTGTAGTCTGGATGAGTTTCTGAGTACCAGGTTTGTTTATATGTATCTAAGATGCGCTGTTTTATGATGGGAAAATGTATATCTATATTGAATTGCTGTAACCATATATCACTAAATCCATGGTTTTGGAGAATAGTTTTTATTTGATATGCCCAGTTTGTGTTTTGGTTATTTGGTAAATTATCGGCATCATGTTTTAGCATTGAATAAATATTTTTAACTATGGAGTTTTCGCCTAGTTTGAGGATTTTCATCCAGTATTTTATCATATTATTTTTTCTGACAACTTGTCGTGGAACTCTTCCTAGTCTCCATAAAGTGCATTTAAATTTGTAGATTTTTTAGCACTCAATATTCGTCCAAGAAATTTGGTATGTATTCGTTCGATATCGGTGGCTTTATATTCACCCCATATTCCAGAGCCAAAGTTTAAAATTGATCCTACTAAGCAATAAAACATTTTGCATTTATCTTTTATAGGTAATTCAATGTTTTGAAATATTTTAAATATATTGTATAATGCAAAACTTCTGTGTTGTGCTAGATTTTTTTGAGTTTGGTTCCAATTACCGTTTTTAAATAATTGTATTCCTAAGTACTTAAATGATGTGACTGTTTCTATTGGAGTGTTATATATGTAGAAATCTTGGTGGGTATGGCGTCCTTTTTCAAATATGACAGTTTACGTCTTGGTTATGTTTATTTTTAGACCCCATTGGTTACAATATCGTTCAATATCATTTAAAATTGATTGCAAGGCAAACGGTGATTTTGCAAATACACCTTGGTCATCGGCATATATAATTAAGAAAAAGTTCAGTTCGTTGTAGTTAAAAATATTTTGTAAGTTACTATTGATGTTGTCTTTAATATCATTAAGGAAAAGCATGAAGAGCAGGCTTGAGCTTGGATCCCCTTGCTTTACTCCCATGTGTGAGTCGTTAAAATCCGAATATTCCGTGTTATACCTGACGCATGCTTTTACTACTTTGTACATTGATTTGATCGCTTCAACTACTTTACAACTTATGTTCTCATTTAGTAGTTTTTGCCACAGAAACTGCCTATCGATGCTGTCGTAGGCTTTTTCAAAATCTATGAAAACACAGTAGAGCTTTTCTCTCGAGTTAAGAACTTTTGTAATTATGGAATGTAAGAATATGCAGTCTTCAATAGATTTACCTTTTTGGTAAGCAAATTGGTTGTTGATAATTTTGTCATATTTTTGTGACCATTTCGATAGTCTGTTCAGTAAAATTTGCGAATATATTTTTCCTAATATGTTTACGAGTGTAATAGCTCTGTAGTTTTTTGTTTCGTTCATATCACCTTTTTTGTAGATTGGTACAATAATACCACGGCCCCATGTCTCTGGATATTCACTGTTGTTGAACATTCTGTCGTATAATTTTAATAGAAATGGTGAGATTATGTTGAAAGATGATTTAAATAGTTCGCTAAAAAGTTCATCTAAACCACAACTTTTATTATTTTTTTGCGCAAATGTTGCGGTTTGTAGTTCTTGTAAACTTATATCTGCATCTAAAATGGGATCGTTAAATATTATGTTATCATTTTCATTATTTATTGAGTTGTCTCTTAAATTGTTTTCGTTAAACACAGTTTAAAATGATCGTAAAAATTGGTTGCGTTTAATGTTTCAGTATTTTTATGTTTATTTTTATATGTGCTTTTTATTTTCTTCCAAAATTGTCTTGGGTGTGTTTTCGCTAAATTACTTATGCGCTTTCCTTCTTTGAATTTAAATGCTCTCATTGACGTTTGTTTTATTTTGTTATATTTTGTGCGTGATTTGGAAAATTTAATTCTGTTTTCATTGTTTCTATTATTGTTGAACATGTTTCTTGTTATTTTGAATTCTTTTTTTGCTTTATGGCATTTTTCATCAAACCAAGGCTTATTTATTCTGTGTGCACGTGGTTTCACTGTGTTCTTATTTTAAAAGCTGTGTGACTTATCGAATATATCGGACGCGTTATCGTGCATGAACTCTGTGAATGTTGAAACCACATGGTTTAGCGGGTCATCGGAGATACTATCAGTTAGTTGTTGTAGCGTAGTATTTTTGTTTAACAGGTGTGACCTGAATTGGTCAGTTTTTGTTTCGTCCCATACTATTTTGTTGACAGGTTGACTGTCCGCTCGTGCGTTACTTGAGTTGTGTTGGTATGCTGTTTTATTAAAACAGAATAAAATTGGTGAGTGATCAGAAAATACATTTGGTTCTAATATTTGGAAGTTATACAGGGTTGTAAAATCATGAAACGTTAACTCTGTTGTTCAAAGCAGCATTAACTTTAAAGGAGCGTTAAGTAGCTGGCGTTAATGGTAAAATTTAATTGTGATGTTAAACCACAATTAAATTTTAACGCTAGCGTTATCAAAATTCAAGATGGCTGCTTTATTTCTTGCCACTGTGCGCAAAGAGAGAGTTTATAGAAAAAGTGAACATCTAGAAAGACTGTCTGAGGAAGAAATGGGGTCCAGATACAGATTTAGAAATGCCAGCGTAGATTTTTTAGAAGATTTGATTGGTGATGACCTGATAAGGCCAACCTTACGTGGTCAAGCCCTGTCTGTGAGGCAGCAAATTATCATGGCCCTAAGATTTTACTCTTCTGGAATTTTTTTGGAGGTTATTGGTGATACAATGGGATACAACAAAGGAACAGTTAGCAGGGCAGTGGACGCTGTCACTAAAGCCTTATTAAAACATTTTAAGGACATAATATCATGGCCGTCAGAGGAACAGAAGAGGGTTATCAAGAGATATTTTTTTATGAAAAGAGGTTTACCCAACATTGTTGGCTGTATAGACGGAACACATGTGCTGATACAAGCACCATCAGAAGACGAGGTGTCATTTGTGAACCGAAAAGGTTTCCATAGTATAAACATTCAGGCAGTGTGCGACCATGAAGGTTAGTTTCTATACAGTAAATTTTACTTGCCTTATTCAATTATGCAAATCTTGAATGAATGAATGAATGAATGAATGAATGAATGAATGAATGAATGAATGAATGAATGAATGAATGAATGAATAAATACATTTATTTCCTCCTCTTGGGAGATTAATATACAACATTGACATACAATTTGAGCAATTTATAACATATATACAAATTACATATAGCAAGAGTTAACATATAGTGTGTCATGCAATGCAAATGCAAACATTTCATATTATTTTATCTTCATTTTTTGCTATGCTGAATACATATGAAACTTCTATGCACATTTTGAAATTAAATATACAAATTTCATTTTCAGTATTTCTAACATTTCATTTACATCGACAAGTCAGTTTTTAGTTATGTAGCGATCTATGTAAATAGTTGATCCCGTTTGCTTGAACCTTTTCGCGAAAGTGAAAAAAACGAAAAGGGACAAGAAATGGAAATTAGTCATCCATCTTATTTTGATTCATAATTAAAGAAAGTATTGTTGGCATTCAAATATGTATTTGAAAGCCATTTTTAAGAATAATACGATCTCCTCTATTTCAAGGGTCGGGCCAATTTCAGCATCTAGAAGTTTAAGCGTTAAATCTTTTGAATTCAAGTTCTTTATCTCGTCGATAACAGTGTGGTTGCTCAGAGTTGTGTATACATTTGTTAAAAATGTATTTCTTTTATCAGCTGTGATGAGACAACTTGAAATAATGTGTGAAATGTTGTTATGATTTACTTCAGAACAATACGGGCATTCACTGTGTTTATCGCTTACGGGCCTTGACCAAATATTGGCGATTACTTTGATAATATAACGAAATGATTGTTCACTTGATATTTGATAAACAATAGCTGGTTTGATATCTGTATGATATCTCCATGTCTTATTATTGATCTATTAACAATATTCTTCCATTCTCCTTTTGAGGGAAACGCAGGACTGTTTTCAATATATCGGTTCATTATATATTGTAGCTTGTATTTATATAATATATTGCATATATCGGGTATGTAACCATATTGAAGCGAGCTTGTGTTCTCCAGATACATGAAGTATTTTCTTACAAATATTTGTTGACAAATAGTATCTGATCGCAATGTTGAAATTTTGAATAGGAACATGAGTTTTCTTTTCTCAACTTCGGCTGATAATCGGATCAGTCCCAACATCGACTCACATATATATGAACGTGTTCTTACCATAAAGCCTTGAATTCGTTTTACAATAAAATGTTGAAATCTATTTATTGTGTCCACGTCAGTCTGTGTTAAGTCATTCCATATCTCGCAGCCATACAATACTGTTGGTATTATTATTTTCCTATATAGACTTGATGTCAAAGGGTTTATGCCCTGAGGGTGAAGGCCGAAACCTATCATCGCGAAGAATGAATTTTTTGCTTTTTGGCACCTATCCGATATTCTTCGGGCTAATTTTAAGTTCGAGTCCTGTGTAATACCAAGATGAGTTGTGTACTGAACTTGTTATAAATAACAGCTACCAAACAAAAGGTCAAGGTCTGGAGTGTTTCTTTTATGAGGAAAGGTCATTAAGCATGACTTGTTCACGCTTATAGAAAATCTCCATAATTTTGAATATCTATATACCATGTCAAGTAATTGTTGTAGGCTAGATGGACTTAAGGTGCTTAGGGAAATGTCGTCTGCGAATGTTGTGTTTCTGCTTTTTATTGACAAGACTCGTGTACTGTGTTTTGAGTTTTCTAGGTCCCTTAACAATTCATCTACATATACTAGGTAATAAAAAGTTGATAGTACTCCCCCCTACCTGACGCCGCGCTCTACCTTTACCGGAAGTGACGTAATTCCTTGACATCTGATCACGCATTTAAGATCAGTATAAGAGTTAAGTAATAATCTTAATATTTTCCCTGTTATTCGTAAATGTCCTACTTTAACAAATAGTCCTTCATGCCAGACGGAATAATAGGCACCTTTTATGTCAAGGTATGCCATGAAAACTTTGCTATTTTGTTCAATTTGATGATATATTGTTTCTTGTACATTGAACGCCGCTGTTATGCAGCTAACTCCTTTTTGAAAACCTTGTTGTTGTAAGCATGGAAATAATTTCCCATTTGCTTTTAAGTATGTATTAAACCTATCAAGAAGTATTTTTTCAAGCATTTTATCAAGACAATGTAATAACGAAATAGGCCGATGACTAGTGGGGTCACATTTTGGTTTACCATTTCCTTCATATATTGGGATAAGTAAGCTTGTTTTCCAAGTTGTTGGTATATTTTCAAACTGTATTATCTTATTAAAGAGTATTATTATTGCTGCGTGTAGAGCTTTACCAC
This sequence comes from Panopea generosa, assembly GCA_029582155.1. NCBI lineage: Eukaryota > Metazoa > Mollusca > Bivalvia > Adapedonta > Hiatellidae > Panopea > Panopea generosa. The sequence goes on from CM055904.1 coordinate 61,339,907, forward strand.
CGTAAATGATGTGTTCATTTAGTACAAAATCGTTTTCAGGACTTTTTCGCGTTTTTAAACATCGAACTATTTTTGATAGCTCTGTATGCGTTACATCTGATTCTAAAATATACGAGTATTCCTCGGTGTTCGAAGCTTAAAAATGTTCGAGCTTCGTTTTAACATTTTCTGATTCTTCATTTCCAAATATTTTTGAAAAATATATCTTAAATCCGTTTACAATTTCACTGTCTACAAACTTTTCATTTTCAAACAAAAGACTCTTGCATGTAAAATTCGAGTTTGGTTTCTTTTTTCGGAGTAATCGCCAAAATAATCGGTAATCTGTTTCGGCTGCTTTATCTAATTCTTCATAAGATCGCTTTAAGTAATTTGATGACCCGTACCGTTGAAGATGTCTAAAATTGCTTTTGGCTGCTTTATAATCCGTATAAACTTTATAATTATGTCCCCTTGGTCTACCGCATGCTATCCACTCACGCCTTAATTTACGAAATAGTTTATGCGCGCTTCGGACCTCTTGAGTCCAATATGGTTTAGAATAGGCGTTAAATTTGCTCAAGGGTAAGAGTTTAGCGGCTTCGTGGATAGCGTTTGTGATCTAGTCGTTTAACATGTCGATTAATAATGTGTCGTCATTAAGGTCGTTTGTACTGAGTATATTTTCTAATTTATTTTGGTATAATGCGATATGTTCGTCAGTACATTTCGGCCAGGCTATATTTGTTTGTTGTATGTTTTGTTTTTGACTTTCTATTTGTACTTCAAAGGTCATTATAAGGGGTAAGTGGTCTGACGTCATTATGTGACGTTCATCTATTGTATATGACCTTTTTATATTAAGAATTGCTGAGTTCTCTACCAGTAAGTGGTCGATCATCGACTTGGTAGGAATAAATGAATAGTTTGGTCCTTTGGTAGTATTCATTTTATTAACGACAGTAAAGTTATTTCTATGTACAAAATTACTCAATATATGTGTTTTAGACCCGACATGCCTACTGGTAATAGTGTCACTGTCAACTTGACCATTGAGATCGCCAGCTACAACCACAGTACCTTGTGTTGTGTAAAATGATACTAATGCTGTTTGATGGCATATACACACAAAATATATAGGTGGGTGAATCGATGTTGGGCATTCTGCGATACCAAGAATCCTATCATTTTTAAAAGTGTTTATTGGGAAAATATTGCGATTGAATTTTTTCCTGTACATAATTGCAGTACCTGCCTTGCCACATCGCGCGTTGCTGTAGAGGTCGACAGTCGTATCTATCGTACTGTAAGATGAAAAATCTGAATGGATACTGTCTAAAAAACTAACAGAACGAGCAAACAATTTATGCTCACATAATAATGCAATATCAATTGTGTGTGTGTCTAATAACTCACATAACGAGTATGCTGAAGACATTATACCTCGAACGTTCCAACACATAATATTTAAAAGCATTATTGGTAGTATAAACTTAGACATTATGTGAATATTCATTTTTGCGTTTATTTAACTTTCGTCGATCCCCCAGCACCCGTAGTCATTGTCATATTGGTCCGTCTGTCGTTTGTCATATTGGTAATACGCTTTGTCGTAATAGTCGTCGCCATCGTCGTCGTCGTTATTATGTCTGTTCCATCTATTTCGTCACGTGTCATAATGCCGTCGTTGTTCGTGACGTCTTTCATTAACCTCTCTTTCCCATTCTGACTTTGATTTCCACTTACGACATGTAATGCCGTCAGGCCAAAACTCATACTGTTCTACTATATCTTCATCGGTTGAGTTCATGTTTATTCTAGCTGAGGCACCCTACTTCACTCTGAAAACACTGATTTATGAAACATAGATGTGTGCGTCTTTGAGATATAGGTATATATCTCTTTCACTAACATCACGGTCAATATTTCCCAAATGGTATGATATTACTTTCTTCCTTTTCACGGCAGCAAATTCTCCATCTATTTTAATTTTAAATCATCAGAATGCACTATTGTTTTGGGGTTTTACATTCAGTGATTCATTGACCCAATATGACAAATGTTTGATTGAAAGAAAAGAAAACTGCATTATAAGAACCAATTTTTAACAACATATGCTCCGAAATGTCAATCACTCGTTCAGTTGACATTACCCCACCCACTTAATTGACTATGTATTTACCGTTCTTTTCACTTGAATGGGCACTTGAGCAGAAGGGAAGCAATATGGTTTTGCAGAATATGTGCATACATATATATTTCTATTAATTCCTTCAATGATGTCATGATTGTTTTTCTGTATCCAACATTTCCTTCATAAACCACACTTTCCTTACGTTCATATTTAGCGGTGCCGCTTATGATAAAGATAAACCGGACAGTAGTGAAAGTAGTGAATAGTTTCTTAATTTATATATGTTTACACGCAACCAGAAGTCCCCTCTTAAATGGTCTGAAATGTTTTAAACTAAACAATGGCATTATGATAATAATGACAGGAATTTGATAACCGCATCCCATCCCATACTTGTCTACCTACCACAAGGCCCTCTTTGATATACATGTTGCACATCAAACAGATTAACATTGATCTGTAAAAAGTATTTACTTTAAATGTACTAACATAAAAGCAAAAATAGCATATATTATGTAAAGCAGTTACTACAACATTTCCCAATTATCTATGCCATATTATTATGTTTAAATGCATGATAAGAGTCTTGAAACCAAATATAGTTTTTAGAGATATGATCTGTATGTTTCAGTAGATGAATGATTGTTTAATATACTCTGTGTTTGGTTGAAGATAGTAGTTCCTTTTTGTTTTAAACTTACTTATTTTACCTCAATTGTGAAACAAGTTCTTACAACTCGAGAACCAGTACTAAGCGTATGCAGACAAAGTGTCTAGCTTAAAGACACCATAAATAGCTGTGGGGAGGATTGAACCCATGACTCTCCAATCCTTGGTCCGTTGCTCTACAACTTGAGCATACGCTCCACAGTGTCTCTGTTTATAGATGATCTTAAATGATACGTTTTATTGTCAGACCGGTGCTGTACCACTGGACCACAACCCTCCTTTCATTGGTGTCAATATATATACGTTTGTAACTTCAATAACTCATTTTCTCAGCCTTCTGTAATTTATACTCATCTGCCTACATGTCGATAGCTGCAGTCTGATGTTTAAAAGCTAATGTTTTCTTGTAACTGTAAAAACTGCCTTTAAATCAAGATTTTTGTATCTTGCAGTATCTAGCTTGGACAAAATAGAGAATATAAGCATATTATAGATAGAAATTATTTTTTTACAGGAAAGTTCACAAGTTTCTGTGCTAGTTGGCCGGGCTCGTCCCATGATAGTCATGTTTTCAGGACGTCTGGTCTAAGAAGGAAACTGGAAGAGACCCATAGATCATTGTCTGATGGAATCCTTTTGGGTGACAGCGGGTAAGTATTTATATATATTCTAATTTATTTACATACGAGTAATTCGTAACAATCAAAGAATATTGATAGAGAAAAAAATATATTTAATGCATTTTTTTAAAAATAATGTGTACATAAAATTACACTATACTTTCGTAGAATATGTTATACTTTAATTATTTCAATCTTATTCATTTACAGATATCCCTGTAGGCCTTTTCTTCTTACACCGTTTATAAATGCCAACACTCGTGCGAGGCAAAGATACCAGGAAGCTCATACCAGGACAAGGGTAACAATTGAAAGGACATTCGGGAGGTTCCATGTGATGCATTCAGAGGTAGGCATATGTCAGTCCTTTACTGAATAATAGGTGGATCCAAGAGTTTTCCCAAGGGTTGGGTCCACTGGATTTCAGGGAGGGGGTGGCAAATGAATAATGTAATTCACACACGTATAGTTTTGAGGATGTACAGTACAACGAAAATATGAATGATGATCAGGCTGTCCGAAATCACATTGTAGATAACTTTTTTACGTGATGACGATGTAGTCATTGAATTGTTATATTTTAACAGAATGATAACATTTATTAAATTTTTATCTAGTGAAAAAAATGTCTCCGTTTTTTAACCTGTTGTCCCAAGTAGCCACGACTATGTTTCTCTGTTTTCCCTCCTTGTCCCCAATAGGCAACCCTGTTTAGAAAAAGAAGATAAATCAGAAGGACAGCTCGACTGTCCAATACAATACTACATGTCATGAACTGTTGGATCCAGGATTCTTTGGTGAATATATAGGTTATGCAATAACTAGTCAAAACTAATCACCCTTTGATGCAGCTTTATTATTATTTTCTATGGTGGCCAATTTCGTCAATATTATATAAAAAAAAATGCATAAATCGCGACTTCGTTTTTAATATGGCTGCATCTGGCAAGCATGTTTATTAAATGTTAACAACGCCAAAGTGAGCAATGTCTGATAATTCAAGTACACTTAATTCTGCCAAAAAATGTCAATTTGGGACGTTTTAAAAAATGTTTAAGATATAACTCAATTTACGAATTCTACTTTCCAAAAAAAAAAGTAATAATGAAAATAAATAATAAGTAATTACACAAAAGTGGGATCCACTGAAAAATTCACTTTTGTTTTTTTTCATTTCTCTTAAGTGTTATGGATATTTTTAAAACACAAACAAGATTAAATATATCAGTACATTTATTCGATAGGAATTTTAAAAAAATATTATTTTTATTAGCAAAAAATGTAGTGAACCAAAAAACAACAGTTTACTGGGATAGCAATGGCAATGAAGCAAACAGCTCCTGTGCGGATTATGTCTCGTCCTTGGCATCCATGCGCCTTAACAGCTTTATCTGTAGCTGGAGCTTTTCGCTACAAGTGCCTGGTTCGCTATCTCCCCTTCAAAATACCTTTATTGGACAGCCGCCAAATCTTCCTGCGATATTTTTCTTTCCTTCGTTTTTCTGAAACGGAATGCAATTGATTAGGAATATGAAAGAAGCCGTGCTAAAATATGCTTCTTTAAGTCACCCAGTACATATGGCCGTCCTGAACACAGTAACTAAATATGTTTCAAGAATGGCCGATGTGTAATATAAATGTTTAAATAATACTTTTTTTAACAGTTACACTTTCAAGGACCATGTAATGGAAATTAATGCTTTTTTAAAAGAGGTTTTATATGCGGATCGATGATTTTGCTTGAGGAAGAGATGCTCAACAGATGGAATAGGAGTCGGGGTCAAACAACACTTTAAAATCCAGGGGCGGAGCCGGAACACCCTAGCTGACCCCTCTTAATATGCAAGTGATGTTCTTCCTTATGCAAATAAGTTTAATTTTATAGCGCAGTTGTTAAAACAAAAGTGACATACTTGTGCTCATTCAACTTCGTTTTGAAAGCAGTAGTTGTCTTGACATACGGTCCAGGTTGTGTCAACAATAGTCCTTCTTCTGCTTCCTCTGTTGGTAAATTCGGGATGAAGCTTTTACCATCTTAAAAAAATACTTATATGAATGGTAGAACAATAGATCATCTTAATTCAATAATACAATGACCCACTTCCCAACAATGACAGAAAGAAATAATTTGCGTTGCCACAATATAATGCTCTTTATTCTCAATACAATAACAACTAATCAGAAACTATTCATTATTTTTTTGTTAGTAGATTTCAACTTTAAAATCGACCCAATTAAAAGAAAACGTCTATCTTCCTTTTTACTATTAATTATACATTCTGCACAAAACAAAGACAAATAAAAGTGAGTGCTTATAGATGATGTGAATAATTTAATGTTAACTTAATACTGTATTGACTAAAGTAAAAATTTGATACTCGAGTTAAAACAGTAGAAAAATCGATTACACCCAAAGACAATTAATTGATATAAGCGACATGGCAGAGAAATGGAAGAGTTGTTCACTCTGTGCGTAGGAGCAAATATTTCCAAATTATCATGTTGCTGGTGTACGAGAACTTCACAGTGAGTTACTTTTCGACCAAGTCAGTTTCATTTGGTAAATGTATGCATTCAAAGTTCTAGATAAAGACATGTCAACCGACACACATGTTTTTCATACGGAATTCCTTGTTTCTATTTATAGCAACAATCCATATTTTCGGAAAACTCATTTCGACAACAGACGACAGATATATAAAACATTAAAAGCGTTAGTAAAACACATATGAAACACTAATGAAACGCTGAAATATTCAAAATGTATATTTACAAGATTTTAGAAAGATAAACATCGTTTTAATAATAACAATAGAGCTATACGATACGATTCCACCCAACCCACCCTATTTCTTCCGAGTTTGAATGACGGATTGCAGCACTGTTTCATGAATGACTCTTTAAATAGTCTTAACAGAAGATATCATGTTTACGTTGTTACATCTCTAGTTTAACACCTACCCAGTTTATCACTGTCTGTGCCACCAGTAATACCAGAAAAGGAGGATGTTTCTCCAAAGACATCGATAATTCTGGCATGTTATTCAGAAATGATCCTTTTCTTTGGGCCACCTCCAGTCCTTCTCATCTCCATCTTATCCTCTGTGTGGGTTTCCTTTGCCTCCCTCTTCAAATTCTGCCATTTGTTAGAACATTCTGCAGAAGTTCTAGGGAAAACACCAATAGCAGACACCTCAACAGCTAAAGCTTCCCATAGTTCGCTCTTCTGCCTGTTGGTCACAGTAGAGGAGAATTTTGCAAACAGCACATCCAGGTTTTCCTTTCTTGTTACTAGTTCTTCCAACCGGAGAACTTCATCTCTGGTGAAATTTGGAGTCCTTTTCCTTTTTTGAGATGATGCAGCAGATGTTGTAGAACATAACTCAGCCATTGTTGTTGAAGGAAGTGAGATATAATTGCAATGCATTTTGGGAAATGCATAGTTTCTTGATTTAACGTTGACGTTAAAATTTAACGCTAGCGTTAAATTGTGAAATTAAGACTGAACGTTGGAATTAAATTTTAACGATAACGTAATTTAATTCCAGCGTTAAATTATTTTGAACAACACTTTTTTAACGTAGCGTTAAATAACGCTACGTTAAGGAATTTGACGCAGCGTTAGCTTAACATAGCGTTAAAGTTAACGCTTCTTTGAACAACCTGCCCATGGTCTCTATTTGATTCTTACACGTTGGCCATTATATATGTATATGATTAGTGCTTTATCTGATATTGATTTTATACGGCGGAGATTTGTTTTATGGCTGAAATGTGTGTTTAATTATTTCATTTAATTAAATTATATATTTGTGAAAAATGAACACTGTGAAATAAATAATAATAAAAAAGCCCCTCTCACTGTTAAATAATTTAAAGTAAAACAGTGGCTTATGATTTCAAGCTGACTGATTATCGATACACCATAACGATCTTTATCGATTTTCACAGCATGGTTCTTGATTTTCACAGCAAGGTTCTTTGGTCACCCTGGTAACTGGTCACGTGTTTCTATGTTTCTATGTTTTGGGCACGCTTTAATTTGGCTTAGTGACGCTGAATGTGTTTTATGGCTGATCAGCGGGAATTGATTATATTATAATTAGCTTTTTTTTATATGTAAAATGAAATCAGCGTTTGCTAGACCAAGCTTAACAAGAATTGTATATATGATAATAAAATTATGTTATATTTGTTTTACATTGTACATTAACCACCATATTTTGGCTAAGTGAAACTTGTACTAAACTTTCATAGCGCAACGTACGGACTTTCAAGAGTGTTTAATACAATATCCGTAGTTAATGATATTCAGTGTAGTAATCGATATGATCTCTATTGATTTTCACACATTGGTAAAGTAACTGGCTATAATGTGACTGTGTATGAAGAATTGTGTCATAAGCAGGAATTAAGTATGTTATTCAATTAGCAATGTAGTTAAAATTGGAGCAGCTTATAACAAAAATAGAGTGCAAATAAAAACGCATTCCGCCCACGGACGGTTGAGTAATACGGTTTTTTGCTAACCCCGGGGTTCGAGTCTGCTATAGGTGCGTTTAGAATTAAGGTTAGCGATCCCTTGCTCGTAGTGAGCTGATATTTTCTTCACGTCTCCTGCCCGTGCCAGCTAGTGTTTATATGAAAGAATTATTTGTTGAAATAAAAAAAGGCCCACTCTCGCCGTGATGGCAAGAGGGGGCCTGTTGTGTTACTGTTGTGTGATTGTTTGGACTTGTGACTATTATATTTTTTTCTTTTTCAAATAAAAAAAGGCCCTCTCTCGCCGTGATGGCAAGAGGTGGCCTGTTGTGTGACTGTTCGGACTTGTGACTATTATTTTTTCTTCCAAATAAAAAAAGCCCCCCTCTCGCCGTGATGGCAAGAGGGGGGCCTGCACAGGTACTGCTGCCGCCGCTGTGTTTAGTGTTGACTTGTATTATTTGCAAGAAAACGAACTTGTGAAAAAATAAGGCCGGCCATGTGGCCAGCATATGTATGTACCATCGTACACTTGTATATATATATATATAAAGGCCGTGTACTCGCGCGCTCCCACGAGGCCTGCCCCTGAGCGTGGGCTGTGCCTCGATGGCGGGAGTGCGCTGTTGTTACATGTCTGAATAAGAGGTTGTTAGCCATGCAGTATTTCTCTACATGTTACCAGTACACGACACGGGGAGCCCACCTCTTGTAGTGAACCCAAAAAAAATGTTTAAATGCAGCCCGCAGGGACGGAATAAGACGGCGAAAGAATAACCTGTTTCCAACCAATACATTTTGAACCAAGAACATGCCATGGTAGTTTTTTCAAGATAATTAACGCGCCAAACTGACCGCTGAAGTCCAGTTGTACCATTTTCCAACAAGTAAATTTTACAAAGATAGCTAAAGAACAACGAGAAAATATGAAAGCAAGCACAGGATGAATAGGTTTAAATGCAGTGTTTGTACCAAAAGTAGCTTTTACAAGATAATTAACGCGTCAGGTGACGGCGAAAGAACAACGCAGGGACGGGATAACATGTTGAACTCTGGGTGATTTGCAGTGAGTTCCAGGTATTCAGCCTTCGTAGGCTCATACGTGTCGTCTCAGGTTGTGACTTGAGGACAGCCGACGACATAGAGTCCCCAGAGGACGTTAGAGGTTGTTAGCCATGCACTGCGCTAAAATGCATGTTTCCAGTCCACGGCACGTGTAGCCCACCTCATATAGTGAACCATATTGTAAGAGAACGTACGTATGTAGTATAGTATAATTAAACATTATCAAAATAATTCGGCTGCCGGACACACTGACCGGGCCTGACAGGCTCGGACCCTTGCTCGAGAAGTAAACTCCACTTTCGGTGTAGAGCAACTTACCTGATATTAGTAGCACCGTAAATGACCAAACGCAAACATCATACGCCGTCTATAAGGCTGCAACAATAACCCAGGTGCGAGTCCGCCCGAGTCACTGCCAGGTGCCAACAGGATCCAGTGCCAAAATGACCAGTGGCCAGTATTTATTAACACATATGGGCAAAACATATTTTTCAATCAAAACTAAGTCCTTCTATAAGTTCAGACTATACATATATCTGTCGTCTACTAATATCTACACATAGTCTACTAATGGATGCCAGACCCACTGACCGGACCGGCTCGGACCATTGCTCGAGAACTCAACTCCACTTTCGGTACAGAGCAACTTCGCTGATATTTGTAGCACCTTAAATGATCAAACACAAACATCATACGCTGTCTATAAGGCTGCAACTATAATCCAGGTTCGAGTCCGTGCCAGGACTGCCAGGTGCCAACCGGATCCAGTGCCAAAATGACCAGTGGCCAGTATTTATTCACACATATGGGCAAAAAATATTTTTTTCAATCAAAACTTTGTCCCTCTATAAGCTCAGACTATACATATATCTAACGCCTGCACACAAATGTCTAAGGTCTACTGACAGGGACAGATTATCCGGACCCACTGACCGACCGGCTCGGACCCTTGCTCGAAAACTCAACTCCACTCCACTTTCGGTACAGAGCAACTTCGCTGATATTAGTAGCACCGTAAATGATCAAACGCAAACATCATATGCCGTCTTTAAGGCTGCAACTATAATCCTGGTTCGAGTCCGTGCCAGGACTGCCATGTGCCAACCGGATCCAGTGCCAAAATGACCAGTGGCAATTGTTTATTCAAACATATGGGCAAAAAATATTTTTCAATCAAAAGTTAGTCCCTGTATTACCTCAGACTATGCATATATGAAATGTCGCCAAAAAGGGACCAGATTATCCCGCTAAATGTCTACACACTGATATTGACTCGTCTGTCGTCTGGTAGACTGTTGTCGTCTCGAGCCTTGATGCGTTCAATGTGACTTTGTTTCAAGCTGACATTGACTCGTCTGTCGTCTGGTAGTCTGTTGTCGTCGCGAAACTTGGTGCGTTCAATGTGACTTTGTTTCAAGCTGGCATTGACTCGTCTGCCGTCTGTTAGTCTGATGTCGTCTAGAACCTTGGTGCGTTCAATGTGACTTTGTTTCAAGCTGGCATTGACTCGTCTGTCGTCTGTTATATTGTTGTCGTCTCGTACCTTGGTGCGTTCAATGTGACTTTCTTTTAAGCTGACATTGATTCGTTTGTCGTCTGCTATTGTGTTGTCGTCTCGAACCTCGATGTGTTCATTGCGACTTGGTTTCATACTTGCATCGACTCACCATATCGCTTAACTGCTGTTATGTCGCCAGATGTTATGTATTCAGATCTTGCACATGGATCGTTTAATGGTTGTACGTCTGCGGCAGTAACATCTCTGTCATTCCACAATGCCGTATTCTGGTCAGAACTCATGCTTCTTTGATTTGATTTGTTGATTACACACTCAATTTATTCCAAAAATTAAACTACAATGCCACTATATTCTATTTTGAATTTTAAAATAAATGTAATTATGTTCCTTTCTGTAATCTGCTTTTCTCCAAAACTGATGCAATTTTGTTTATCTGAAAAGAAAGTTAGATAAATATTGATATAAATATGGTTGATATAAAAATTATTGTCCGAGATTTTGTGTAAATTGTTTTATATTTTAAATGTAATTTATTTTGAAAGATTGACTACTTTAAATACTTTGAAATTAGTATATCTGTCTCTATTGTTGTTCAAGGATGACAATTGTAGGATCATGGCTGGTAAATACATATGTCCATCTTAGTTTTTATATCATGTCAATGCATTCATTACTTTTGATAAACTGCCTGCCTGATAAACGTATGTTTATCACGTCATTGCAAGTTTATCAGGCACTGGACGTCATTATATATACTTTACGACGTCGTTATGTAAACTAATACATTTTGACCTGGACGGAACTACGTTTAACCTTACTTAAAATTTATAAACAACGAACTAGAAATATTGACATGATAAATAGAACATCATGTAAGTGTCTAATATTATCAACTTCATCAAGTTAGGCACGAAAAAAAACAAAGGTTCGGCACAGCCTCGTCATGAATTTTTTCCTAAGCCTCACCTGATAAAGTTGGTAATATCAGATACTAACATGGTATTCTCTATATCACCTTGCTATCCTACATTCTTAGTTCATGGTACCGCTGACTTGTTATCCGACTAGAGAGATTCGTATTACTATAACATGATGAAGACACACGTGGTAATTTTGATTAGATATAATTTTATACTTTGTTAAAATGTATATACATCTTTGATCATTATCATTTTAGGTATGCACTCCAAAAAGTTCATTTCTGTTTTGGTTTATCACAGAACCTGATATCTCGAAAATCATGTCTATTAACCACACTGAAAAAGCAGGGAGTATGACTGTTCTACAATTGATAGCAATTAAACGTTTACTAAAATGTGACGTCATTCAACTTTCAGTTGAAGCAACTGACCAATCAACATGCTCAAATGTCGCTTCCCCATCATTGCTATTAAACGGTATGTGTGTGCGTGTATATGTGTGTTTGTGTGTATATGTTTGCCATGTTAGAGATATTCCTATCTGCACCTGGAAATGATGCATCTTAGCAAGTTTCATAAAATTCCAACCTGAGGTTGTAGAGAAATAGCACGGACAAAAATGTGGTCACAGACTAAATCAAAGGGCCATAACACCATGAAAAAATCATCGGAACAGAACACAAAGACGATATGCGCATCTCCACTTGGTAGTGATGCATCCTAACAAGTTTCATAAAACTCCAACATGGGAATACCATGAGAGAAATACCGCGGACAAGAATTTAGTCACAGACTCAAAAAAGGGCCATAACTCTGTGAAAAATCATCAAACCGGAACACAAAGACAATATTCCTATCTGCACCTGGAAATGATGCATCTTAGCAAGTTTCATAAAATTCCAACCTGAGGTTGTAGAGAAATAGCACGGACAAAAATGTGGTCACAGACTAAATCAAAGGGCCATAACTCCATGAAAAAATCATCGGACCAGAACACAAAGACGATATGCGCATCTCCACTTGGTAGTGATGCATCCTAGCAAGTTTCATAAAATTCCAACATGTGGTCGAAGAGAAACCCGGACAAGAACTTGGGGACTCACGCACTCACGGATGAAGCGGCGACTATATGTTCGTTTAGCTATTAATTAATAAAGTGCTAATTCAGGATTTACTTATCAAACGGAAACATACATGCTCATTGTTGACCTAAATATCCGCATCCTTGTTTTCAACAAGCATAAGTATCGTCTATAAACACTTGACCAATGCTATATAAGTCACCATTTTATGCCAGTTGGCGCACACAAGAAAGCACCGTTCATATCAAGGTAAGTGAATTTACATATTTTTATAACATATTACTTAATATTATGTATTATATTTAAAGTCATCTACGGTTATTTTAGACCAACCTGGACAAAATTGCATTAGAATGTTTCTAAACTGTTTTTGTTTTTATATATATTGCTGCAAAACATATCAAAAGTTTACCACAATCGGACGATGGGAAAGGTCAGTTTTAACATTTTTAATTGTTGACCTGAATTTCCGCATCCTTGTTTTCAACAAACAATAGTGACGTCTGTAAACACTTGACCAATGCTATATAAGTCACCGTTTTTTTTATCAATGCCGCTTCATCCGTGTGCTCGTGAAAAATGTTAAGCTTTGAAAAAAAGGTCATCTAGGACATTAGCTGTATTTAGTTCACTGTTTCACAATTAATACTGCTATTTGTTATGATGCATATGTTGTAACAATAAGGTTCTTATCACAAAAATAACATATTTTAGATTATTGGAAGCCTCAGTGTATTACAAATGTGTCGTTTGAGCATGTGAAATTACCCAACCCACCTATTTTAACGGGTCAAACTAGTTTAGGTCAAATTAGATATATTGCAACATAGTGTTTTTAAAATGTTTTTTTTTTTGTATTTATATATATTGCAGGAAAACATAGCAAATGTTTGCCGCAATAAAAAAAACGGGAAATATATTTTTTTTTTATTAGTTCATACATACTACCTAACTGAAAACATGTTAAGCTATAAAAAGGTCATCACCGACCATAGTTGTGAAACGTTCACTGTTTTACTTGTAATATGTTGTAACGATAAGTTTCTTTTACACAAATAACATATATTTTAGAACATTTATGACCTGAATGTCGTGTCAATGTGCCTTTTGAGAATGTGACATTAACCCACCCACCTTCTTTATTGAATAAATATGTTATTATTATAAGTTAAAGCGGACACAATTGCAACATAATGCTTCTATGCTGATTTTTCATTTTCATAAGTATTTCTGCAATACATAAAAATACAGCAATAACACAAAGGGAAAGCTTTGTTTTAGTTTCAACCCATTAACTATTTGAAAAATGCTTATTCTCTTAATATGGATATAACTGACATAAGTGTACACTTATTATTTTTATACTTTTTCGTGTTGCCTGAAAATGTTTATGCTACATTCTAATAATTTGTTCATCAATAAAATAACTAATTGATGTAATTAGGAACCAAAATATACAAAACTTCTGTGTGATGGGGCTTGTGGAATTATTCCCTCGCAAATTTTAAATAAACGGGGACGGATATGCAACACATGTTTTTAAGTTGTTTCAGTAACATATTGCTTCATAATTTATTGAAAGTTTACTGTAATCAACCAAAGAAAAATATCCAAGTTTTAACTTAATTATTATTTAACTGTTAAATGAGTATTCTTTCACAAAGTCATCACTGACATTAGTTGTTCATGAATATAAATTAAAATTTTACACCATACAACGCTATTTTCTAAAATATATATTTGATAGCAAAACATTTTCTGTCAATTTACTGCATCCGAGTCTATGCATGTTTGTTCCATGCTCAACTAAAGAATAATGTGATTACCCGTATTTTTAGGCTAATCAAGCGTTTGAGCTTTTAATTTGTGATTTTTTTTCTAAAAACTGTGTCAAGAGTAAGAATTTAGACCGAACATGAAACAAGTTCTATACCACGGGCCCAGGTCATTTAGACATCATTTCAAAATTTATAGTAATCAAAATTATCAATTTTTTATTTGAACTGTTTTTAAACTCATCTATAAATGCATTTTCGTTTTTAAACTTGTTTTAACACAGGCGTTTACAGACAACAAGCGTTGACAGACAACAAATGACTATAAAAGTATACAGAATAGAGAATCAGTCGTCAGAAATTATCAGATTGCAGTAGTTTTATAACCGCAATATCTCGCACAGTTTTGTGTTTTACTAAAACAAAAACCTGATCGTATTGGATAATTTATGAGTAATACAATAAATTACTGTATTTTATATTTAAATCTTGTGTTTTAGGTACGTTTGACAGCCAGGCAAATCTAGAAGTTAGAAACTACAGAACGATGGAAAGTGAAACTCCGTTTACAATTGAAGAAAGTAAAGTACCGTTAAATTATTTCTAAGACTAAATACATTAATACCACTCAAATAAATTACAAACTCGGGGACAAAAGACGTGTCGAACAGATTAACTATATTAGCTATTAGCGGTATGACTAGCAACACTGCTGAAATACTTTAAATAACCATCATTCTGATTTTGGCATGTTACTCTGGTGTGGGGAGTGTGTATGTGAGTAACTGAGTATGCAACGCTACGCGCCTGTTAGGTTTATCATTATGTATTCCGTTGTTGTCCATGTTTCACTCTATATCTGCATGAGAAATTATAAATGTAAATATATCACACTGTAAAAACATATATCCCAAAATGCTTACCAACAGCCTTACATAGAACATATTTCCGTTTGAACATAGTTGAGTGTTACAGCATGTGCACGTTGTTGCATTTGTAAGAGGTTAGACGGTTTCCTTTGATAATATAATGATGCGGGGATAGCGAGGTATTGTGCACTCGTTAAACCCAAGTTGCGGTTTTATTATTAAGCGTTTCAAGGCAGTCACCACCGTTATAACGTCACCTGTATAGCTGTATTGTTCCTTTCAAGATATAGACGTACGAGATATAGAGGATTTACATGCGTGCTACTTTATTAATGAATTTATTAAACGAGTTATCAAACATATATTATGTGAGGCTCTATCAAGCATTTTATCAATTTTTCCGAGTTAAATAAATGCAATAATAAATGTGCACAAATGTAAGATTTATCACATAACATTTCTTTAACAGATCACCTCTATAAGGAACGAGAATAAATCGGACATGTTAATTTCCGTCTGTCGTCGTATCACGTAACATCTCAAAACAACACAATTTTACACAGACAAATCGGCTTTATTTATTTTAGTAAGACGGAAAGTACTTCGGTATTTTACGTACAAGAGCCGAGTTATACACGGAAAATGCCGAGTGAGGATTCTGAAGTGGTATTATACTAAGTTAATACAAAAAAATGCATTGTGTTGTTTCCACTCTTCCACCGTTATTTATGTGATCATTGTATATGCATAGCGTTTATGCTATCAAGATGGCAGTGTCCATTGATATTATACTTCGTTCTTTACACTGTAGTTTATGAAAACATAATGTTGCCAAATTTTTAACAATTTCAGCTTAGCTTATTATTTTATACTTTAAGTGAGCGTGGAGGATGTCATTAGCAAGGGGATCAGGGAATTTAAGAGGATCTCGGCTGAAGACGACTATGACATCTTGTTTGATGAAGATTCAGGTAAAATTTTACTTATTACATTTCATCCTTGTAAATAGATCGAATTATGTCAACAGTTCAGCAGACATAAACTCCATATTGTGTTCATCAGCGCTGTATACGTTATAATACCTTGCAGGCTACCGGCACGGTATAAAAAAGATATTGAATGCAATACAGGTCGTATGCTATGCATAGTACACGTCATGTATGCAACTTGATTGTTCACACGTTTAAACTATGATTACTTATCTCTGCTACTGACTTTTTTTAACTCAGTGCCACATTAAAACTAATTTATGTAAAGAGTATATTTAGGTGGAATTATATGTACATACATCGCAACAACCTTTTTCTTTAAATGTAATACTATGCTTACCTCAGGTATAATTGGTCATAATAGATACACCTTACGCATTTCCGTGATTTAATTGCAGATATACTGAAAGCAGTTAGAAAACAGGCTGAAAATGATGCTCAGCTTAACCGCAAGCTGGCTCCATTGGTAGCCAAGGAAGCAAGCTCAGCAGAACTAGCAGCCGCGATGTCAACCGTCTTGTCAGCAGAAGAGATCCAATTGATAAAGGACACTTTTCTGTTTGATACTTATCAAGTTGAGGTTTACACATGTAGCAAACCGGGTCCCAAATCTTTTGTCAAGTTTTTACGGGAGGGGAAAGAGATCTTTCCAGATATAACACTGGATTCATCAAGTAAAATACTGGAAGCAACATTGCTGCAATGGGCTAGCATAGTTGTTGAAGTATTTATGCTTGTACTGAGTGCTATTGGTATCAAGGTTGCTTTAAACCAACGCGAAATGGCCAAAGTATGCGAAGAAACAGCGGCTTTGCTTAAAACTTCGGCATTTCGTCGTGCAATGGATGCATTTAAAACGGCCTGGGCAAAAGGAGGCAAAGCGGGGAGGGCTAAGGCTATTTTTATATTCTTAAAAGACAGTATGTCTGCTGGAATCTTTTGGAAAGTGATGCAATCAATTTTGGCCGAGATGTCTTGGTGGTCTCGTGCTAAAAGCATAGTTATGATTGCAACCATGATAGTTGCTGCCTTCGCAACTGGGGGATGGGCTCTTATTGCAAAGATCATACTGGCCCTGGACAGCGCAGTCACGCTGGCACAAAAAATGAAAAATCTAGAGGCCTTAGAAAAGATTGAACAGGAGCAAAACGAAATGGTGATGAATAATCTAATATTATAAGTGAACTTCGGTGAGCAGTCCTAATCAAAATAGCAGGGTGCCAAGTTCCCATAACGTTTCCAACATAATAAGCTAATTAGAATATAACATATAAACACATACTCAAACTGTATACTGGGAAGTTCCAACCAAACACGTCGATCAACCGTTTCAGTTGATACTATATCTTATGTTACCGTCTACAGACTATCAGCTAAATGAAGTAATTTATTGACAGAAACTAGTCCACCAATAACCATAACATTGAAAACAGATGACATATACATGTGTGTGTGTATGCGTGCGTATGTGCGTACATATGCGTATGTACGCATTTTTTTGCATACTTTACATACGGGAAATTATTTTGAAATTATTGTTAGCAAGAATATTAAAAATGTATCCCAAACGAAACCCAACATGCAAAATTGATGCCAACAGCAATAGCATACAGAAACAATGCATATCTATTACAACTGTAAATGAGACATGACAACTTTTAAACATCTTTCATTGGACCAAGATATAAATATATATATTTGTATTCTCGCTCTTTATGTTTATATTATTCAGTAATAAATTCAAACATAATTGGAATGCTTTCCTATTATTTTCTCTGCTTAAAATTCATTAACCGACCCTTGTGACTTTGCTTTGTTACACACCCAATAGTGGCTGTATTGTTTTATAAAAGAGGTTAAAGGCAGGGTGGAAGTGCAGTTTGTATATATCGTTGGCTTACCATGTTTGGAGTCGCGGGTTTGATACAAGACTAGACCGAGTGGCTTCTTAAAAATAAAACAAGAAACTGGTTCTTTTCAGAAAACAAATATTTAAAATATATAAAACGGATATTTATACATGCTCTGAGCTTAGTTTATACTAATTGAATTTATCCCGATTGCGAAGAAAGTTTAAAGCTTATATGAACCGATTTTGAGCCCGCTTCCTGGATAGAATCAAAACTAAGTATTGTTTTCATTTTGAAACACATCGGGTTAAACTGAGGGTTGAGCCCGCAATCTACACTACCGCCCTTATTAAGCACAAAACTTACTTCGAAATCCAGTTAAAGATGATTGCTATAGTTTTTGTCACGTTTTTGCTACGGATAACTTTCCGCTATTTAATTTTAATGTATGTTCATGCAATATCAGAAATAACAAGAAAAATGAAAAACGCGCGACAAAATAAATGCCCTGGATAATACACTACGATTAAAATTAGTTCGATGAAAGAGGCGATCTTCCACGACTTTATTACATACAAAGCTCCATTAAATAGCAATGTTGTGCAGAATGAGACACACAATTTCAAGAGAAATTGATTAAACGTCATTGTTTAATTTTTTTAAAAAGTTACTTTCATCCTACAGATACATAAATAATGAGAAACTACGTTTGAAACCATGAGGAAGCAGATGTTTGTGGATATGAAATGAGCAGCAGATGATCAACCTATGATACTAAAACGATGCTAGAAAGTCTGGCGCCTCAAAAATCAGTTTCCACAATAATATTCCTATGTAGAAGTCACCTTATACAGGGTCCCAATATATCCCAGCCCCTTGATTTGCAGAATCTCCAATCACTTGCTGATGCTAGGACAACTTGTATCATATATGAACAAGTTTGACAGAAGGGTTATTGAGAGGAAGAGAGGAATATTGTAACAACTAGATGATGCTTCAAAACTCAAATTGAATAAAAAAAAATCATAAATGGATGGAAAATTTTTTCGTTTCCCATGGTATTCCTATGTAAAAGTCAAAGCCCCTTACAGGACTTCTATACACACAAATCCCTTAATTTGTCCAAATTTAAACCGCTACTCATACGGACAACTAAATAAAATATGAACAAATTTGGCTGACCTGTTGTTTAGAAGAAAACTTTTGGAAACTGTCTATTTTAACTCTTTTTTTTGTACAAACATGAAACCCCAACTGATGGAAATACATGTATGTATAGGCAAACGCATTCTTTAAAAAAAAGTATTGATGTTTATTATAACTATAGTTGAGTATCATTACTAGTTTACATATATATAATATATAATATGTTGAGCAATTCATCGGAAGATTTTTTTAAGTTTCTGATAACTTTTAGTCATGATGGCTATTTTGAGTTTCAGATTAAGAAATAAAAATCTCCTATGCAATAGAAACACCTATGTGAAGTTCAATTTTAATTGGCCTAGTTGTTTCAGAAAATGTGCTGTTAAAGGACGACAGACGAGGAACAACGCGCCATCGCGTAAGGCCCTTTGTCAGTAGTGCTTAAAATGATACCCTCTAATGTTATGAAAACACGTTTTTTATTGAAAAATACACCTACACAGTCATATAATACAAACATAAAGAAACAATTATATTATCATAAATGGGTGCTGGTCACAAAATGTGTTCAGGACCTCCGGACATGGTTTTTTTCCCTGTTATTGATTTGTTTTTTTCATAATTTAAATATAACAGTGTGTACCTAACCTGTTAGGAGACAAATATTATATGACAGCGGTCTGGTTAGCTCAGTCGGTAGAGCATTTGCCAAGTGTAAGCAAAAGGTTCTGGGTTCGAGTCACATACTGGCTGCATATTTTTCTTGTGTCGATAACCAGTATGTATTTTAAAGGGGTTTAACGCCAATTTCAAACAAACTTAGAATACCTAGTAATGAATCTCAGTAGAGCCACCGTCCTTCTGCAAGTAACCTCCTAATTTTCCACAAAATGGTGCACCGGAGCAGGGATGTAACCAACAATTTAAGGGGTGAAAAGTAAGTGGTCAATTGTCAACACCACCTTGGACAACTCTGCCACCCATGACCAATTTGTATAATTCTAAACATCAGCCATTCATGCTGTATTCAAGCATAAGTAGAGTTTTTGTGTCTTAAATGTTATTAAATGTATTTTTCTCTATGTATTTGGACATGTCAGTAATTTGGACCTCTATCACCCATGTACAAAGGAATACTATAACATTGTCACCATAAAAGCATGAATGCACTCATGTACCATTCCATTGATTTAAATTCCCAAATTAGCAGATGGCGTATCCAAATACAGTCAAACCTGTGTAGGCGACCACCTTTATTAAGCAGCCACATGTCATAAGCATTCATATTTTCTATTTCACGTTTTATGTTTGAGAGTTAATTAACCTGTATTAAGCAACAACTTCATATGGTCACTTTTGCTCCTTCCCTTGACTGGCTACTTAACACAGGTCAGGGCTAGAATTTAACTTTTTTGTACACTGGCAATTATGGCCAGTGCCTAATATTTCAACTGGCTAAATTTGAAACCAACTTGCTATTCTATTTATAGAATTAATATAGCCAATGGCCGTTCCTTTTAAAATAAGATCTAGATCTAGCCAAGGACGATTGTTTAACATGTGTAAATGTTGTGATATCATAGTAATATAGTTTGATAATTATGAATGATCTGTCGATCGCGTGGTTTCTACAATTGACACACCATTTTGTCATTGTCAACTTTATATCCCAGTGTCATATTGAGTTCTCGCTCCCATTTCATTACAGTATTAAGGGAAGGAATATTGTTCTTTTTTCTTGTTGGGACTCGCTTTCATTCGTCGGTTCAATGGAAAAAAAGAAGTTATTTTATCAGCCATTTTAACAGCTGACAAAATATGTAAACAATAAATTTGACGAGTTTCAACTTTACTTTTATTTTATAGAGTGAGTGAGCGATCGATCAAACTAGACGCAGTCTATTCATTATGTTGTTAACGGGATTTAACTTTATTTCCTATTTGCAGAATGAACTCGAGATCAAAAACAATTGGAAGCAGTGTTCTCATTTAAATATTTAATACATGTCATTGACAATCGTGCTGCTAGTGGGGGGGGGGGGGGTATTTGGCACGAGAAGCTAAAGAAACTAGGTAAAATTGACAAGAACTCGTTATTTTTACCTGGATTACACTTGTTTATTTTCAAAAATGAATAAAATGAATACAATAAGTAATTTTCTCAACTTGAAATCCACTCGCAACAAAATGCCAGCTAAAGTAATTTCAACTCGCATTTTCAAAATACAGCTGTGACCATGGCGTTTGAAAAGTACATGGCCCTGTGGCCATGACCACAAAAACAACTAATTTCTAGTTGTTGTCACTTGTTGCCAGAAGTGAAACATTCGTTTGAAGTTAAATTGTTTTGAAGTTGTTAATTTGAGTTGCAGTTTTGATGGAGAAATTTGTGTGAAACAGGAAGTAAAACTGTTTTAGTAAAATATGTATTTTTTTAACTCCATTTATTCAAGTTGGTTAAGCTTAAAACAAGTCAACTGATGACCCCCAGATTGTAAGTAATTCAATGGGCCATCGGGCGGGAGGTATGGGGGCCGCCTAGGTCAAGGGGCAGGTCACATGTAGGGGGTTCCAGGGGAGCGTTCCTCCAGGCCGAAAATGCATTTCAGCATTAATTAAAGCACTGAGATTGCAGGGCCATGAACTTTTCAAATATTTAAAAATTGTTTCAATATTTATATTTCAGCTGAGCTACATGTTTAGCGTTTCTAAGCATAATACTCTTTTCAAAAAAGAGCATTAATTTCTGGCTCATAGATAATACTAATTTTAAAGTAATGTTACATTAATATAAAAACATTATAATGGTAACTAAACAAAAATTAATTCAATTTCAGAAATTACATAATCATTTTTCAAAATGAATATAATTTTCTAAAAGTTTATTTTCTTATCTCCATAACCTTTTAAACGTCCGTTAAAGAAACATAAACGCCGCAGGGAATACCGCTGTAAAACTTGGACCGGCCGATGTTTATACTGGTATTTAAATGTTGCACATGCGCATCTTGATACCTTAAAGAAAACAAAATAAAAAGTATTTCAGATAGGCCTAGAGTAGGTCGTCCGTACATTGTAAACAAATTTTTTGAAAGTTTCACGATTTCAACATTTCATCTTTATGCTATATACAAACAACCTAAAACTGGGTATATATCAGTGCAAGCCGTTGAAAATGTAAATCATTTAGACGCACGACGACGGATAAAAAGTAACTTGCAAAAGGTCTCTTGAGACAACGCCACAGATGACCTTAAAAACTGTACATGCAAATGAGACATTCACATTAAGCACCATTTGCAATATGTGGATGAGCAAACACCAGCTAAACAAATGTAAACTTACATTTTCTGCAACGAAATGCAAATTTATGAGTATAGTTGTTATTTAAACTGTCTGTGTAGAACTCGACCATGCTGGTATGCGCAATTGTAACACTTCGGTAACACCAAATCTGTAAAATATTATCGAACAGAAACAATCAATATTAAAATCAGATCAACTTTATATATTGCACAATCTGAGATCCAAAGCATTAGTAACAGTAAATTTGATTTTATTCAACAACGACGACTTAATTTCCATAAGGGGCCGGGGGTGGGGCAATATTGTTAAAATTTGCAATTTTTATAAATGTTTTTTTTCGTTTCATGTTCTTAATTTATACAATTATTTCCTATGGGGTTTGAAACTATTGCGAGTCATGGGGCAAGGTATACAGGGGCATTGAAAGGGAACATTGAGTATTATATACAAATACACTGGGAAAATGAAATATTCCCATTTTATTAGCCATTTGATAAATTCTAATTTATATCTGAAGCATTGTCTAGTCTTGGCAAATTGGGTTTGGTTCAACCAGAATGGAATTTCTAAATGGGCCTAAAGGACAGGAAAAAGGTTAAAATTGTGAAATTTCAATTATCTTCCTCATACTAACCTTTCTGTCAAACTTTTACAAACTCAATATAAATTATCTTTACATCAGCAAGCATGTCCCCCCCCCCACCCAGGACTTTTTGAAGGCAAGTTACTTAAAATGGGAGGGGTGGGTACTGGAGGGGTGTTCTCTCCTGTGTTGATTTTTTTAAGTTTGACATTCATGAATGGTGCATTTTAAGTATGTGTTTCTATCTACAATATTGCTGCAATAAAATGAATGCAAAGAAATTTAAAAGTTTTTTTAATGGGTGACAAACAAGGAATTATATAGAGAAGGAAAGGCAACTGATTGAGATTTTGGGAATGCTAGTGTATTTACACAAAATCTCGTTTTTAATTATCAAATTTCCTTTTAAAATTCAAATTCAAAAATTCATAATTCTTGCATGGCAGAGAGCTATTCTCATCAAAACGATACCATTCCTTGCAATTTGTGTTTAAAATTGCTTAAACACTTGATTATATAATATCTTTACTGCAGCTAAAATAACGACAAGTTAATTATGATACATTTTTCCTTCAAGCTTCAATATCTAGCCAAATAATTTATCCTTTGTGTGCTAGTTCATAAACATTTAATCTCGAGATGCTAGTTTCCTATACAATACAAGTTTTCTATCCTATTCTATACAAGTCCTTGATGACTAGTCATATTTGAAAGTACAATTTTATGTTTTAATGTCTGATTCAATATAGAAGCAAATTATATTTTTTTTATAATTATAGTATTTGTGTATTATCAAATGAATACCAATTTTTATAAAAGTAAACACAACAAGATTATTGCTAATTTTTTTTTTACCTATCCTCTAAATATCCTGCATAAACGGGATCACAGTAACCAAATTTTGATTGCACCACCTCCGGCTATTTCCAATGAATGTAAACGCTTTAATCTATGTTAAAAATTTAAACCGTTTTAAGTGGGGATTTTATTTGTTGAAATAAGATGCTGAGAAACTTAAGGTATCCAACTATTCAGTAATGTGCATTACAAATATATGTTTCTATCCTATATTAGAATATTATAACCATAAAAATATATTAAGCAGTGTTTATAAATGGACAACTTGTCATATTTCAAAGTAAATACATTTGAGAAGTTTGCATTTTCAATCTTTCTGTAATTTTTATTAGGTGTCAGTATATTTCAAAATAAATATAAATTTTATAAAAGGATTCCACAATAATAGTTAAGTCTTAAACATCTCTAATAAACGGAACGGCTATAACAGATGCACCGATTTTTTTAGGATCCGACTTTTAGACCGGTGTCATATTATATTTCTACCCATCTAAAAAGTCACCTACGGGTATTATAGAATTTTAATATATCCCCCTCTCCCCCATCCCCGCAAATTGTTTTTTTTTTTCAAAATTGATCACCACTACTTATTATGATGCACAAAGCATCAAACTTGAATGTTAAAATGCATTTTGAGGAAATGAGAGGCGGATGAAAATATTATAGAATTTTGCTATAATATCTTCACCCCACCTCCTCAGCCCCCTCTTAAAAATACTCTTTTATCCTAAGTTGATTATCTACACTAAAATGATTATACCTGAACAAACAAAAGTAATCATATTGAGATAGTAATGAAAGGTATTTTGTAAGAAAAATGGGGCGGGTGAAAATATTATAGCAATTATATATATTACGTACGTTGAGGCTGGACTGAGCGTTACATCATGGAACGTTAATGGGCTGACGAGATACAAACTTGAAGATCCGGATTTCATTAAAAAGATATCGAACTTTGACATTATTTTCTTGTATGAAACTTGGGCTAACAGTGATTCTGATCTTAAAGTTGATGGATATACACATTTTAATTATTTTCGTAAATTCCAAAATAAAAGAGCTAGACGCCGTAGTAGGGATATTGTTGTTTATATAAAAGACTCTATAAAGCAGTGTATCGAAGTAATACAAAATCATTTTGATACATTGATATGGTTGAAATTAAATAAGCAATTTTTTAACTTTGATAGTGATATTTTTCTTGCAGGTGTTTATATATGGGTCGAAAACTCACCTGCGTATAATGTTATAAATGAAGATTTATTTCTATTATTGCAAAATGATATAAACACTTATGAGCTTCGCGGTCGATTTCTTCTCTGCGGTGACTGGAACGCGAGAGTTGGTAACGGTACAAGGAGGGACTATATCGTGTGTGATCGTACAATTGATTTTCTGATCGTACAATTTATTTTCTAGATGACGATGGCTACTACCCAGATACACCGTGTAATCATGCGTCTATGGAAAATACCTGTGACTCACATGGGTTGAAACTATTAGATTTATGTAAAGCAAATGCTTTACGTATTGCTAATGGTAGACTTGGTGACGACCATTTAATTGGTTCCTATACATATGCTAATTATATGGGATCAAGTGTAATTGATTATTTATTATTACATAAACATGATTTTATATGTACTGATGATTTCCATATTCAACCATTTTGTGAAGAAAAGCGTGATTATGTTTTTACAAGTATCAAATGGAATGATAATTTAAATAACAAAAATGGTTTAATGAACTCGAAAACAGTCGTTCACTATGTACTTATAAAATGTTAAAAAACTACTTTAGAATTGGAAAATTATTTAGATATGCTTCCAAGAAAAATTAAGAATTCCTATGTCAAGATTAAGATTATCTTCACATCAGTTGAAAGTTGAAACCGGTCGTTATGAACAGAACAGAATTGAACGTAACTTGCGTTATTGTACTCTACGTAACTTTAACGACATAGAAGATGAATACCGTTTTGTGTTAATATGTCCTAGTTATCAGGATATCCGTAAAAGCTTTATTAAATCATATTATTATAAACGGCCAAATATGATAAAATTCATTGAGTAAATGCAAAGTAAGAAGTATTCAGTCGTGTTAAATTTGTGTAAGTTATTCATCAAGCTTTTAGTACTCGCAATTCCTTGTACAATCAAAATACATAACATATACATCTATCTTTTTGTGTTGATCTACTCAAGTATTTATTTGACAAAGTATTTAAGTGTTTAATTTATATTTGTCCAACCTCAAAAACTATTAAAATGTATGTATTTAAATAACGTAATTTTCTAATTTAAAAGAATCTAACATAATATTGATCTATTATCTGTGTGTTATGTGTTACATTTATTATCTGAATTTGTATGTAATGAGAAACATTATATGTTTAAATTACTGAATAAAAAATTTGAATCTTGAATCTTGAATCTATATTATAGAAACTATGCGAGACATAAAAAGCACTATTTAAGAGAATTCGGTGTTTTGTGAGGCTTAGTATGATTAATAAAATGTATGATTAATAAAATGTATGATTAATAAAATGTATGATTAATAAAATGTGAATATATGGGTAATTGGATTTTGCGATACAAAAACAAATGCCTAATGCGTTTTCCATAGATTTACATTATAACGTTTCACCTAATTTTCACTATTTCTATCATCCGCGGACCAAAAAGTCCTATATCATATTAAAGTACTGTCCTACACTCAAATTAAAATGTCCCCAAAATGTACCACTTTTATACCATTTTTTGCCCCCTTGAAGTTGGGTACCCCCACTTTCAGCATAAAAAAAAGTAAATTTCACCAATTTTACATTCCATGCAGTTTCATTGATAAAATGAGTTTAGTCAGTCACAGAAACATAATTCTAAATTTTTATTGACAAAAACATAACAAACTTATATTTAATTGTGATGATTTGCCAGTTTAACATTTTCATCCAACCAGAATAAAGCTTACTATAAAAATATATGCCCTGAACATCCCTATACTTTTTTCAGCCAATCAGAGAGCTCGTCTCAATGGTGGTAGCTGACCAAATGCAAAATAATGAAATATAAACAGTCAAATCTGCCTGTAATGAAAATACACAGGAATATTTACACTATTTATGGTTGAACCAGAAGAGGAAATAGTGGTCCTTATAAACAGGTATTATAAGTGAGGCCTTTGTTCAAGAGGTGGTCTTTAACACAAATTTGACTGTACATCATAACTCTATTTCATGCCAGAATTTTATGTACATCAAAGCAGAAAATACTAAAAGCATACAATTCAAATTTTATTTGTTAAAAAAGCATGAAATAAAGTTTTTCTCTTGTTTCTGTGCTATTCACTGGTTGTTTAGCTAAAATATTACTTTGGTAATTCACATTATGAAAGATGTAATGTGATAATACTCGAAACAAACATTCATATTCATAAAATAATATTTTCACATTTTGCATTGATGCTTAAGTAAGTGGTATTGTATCCAGTGCCAACCAATAGGAGGTAAGTCACACATGTTCAACTGATAGCAACTATTTCTTTAACACAATGTTTGATTCTTTAAATATATTAAAAAATGCTTCAAACATTATGAGAAATTCAGCTGTGTTGTAAAAAGTTTAAACAGACCTGTAAATTTCTCTAATAAATCATTTGTATTTTTTATAATATTTTTTTACCTCATTGCTTTCAACTGAGCAAGGGCACCACAAACCATTTTCAAGATGAAAATGTGCATGTTAATGGAGTTTCATTATATATATATATATATATATATATAGCAATACATCAATCCAAACTTTTTTAGTATCTTCATCAAAATAACAAAAGAAGAAGATTATTTTTACTTTACCGCCAGAAAAATTGTATAAAAGTTTGGTTGCGGAAATAATACATTTTAGCATTTTTGACTAATGAAAGGGCCATAACTCTAAAGATAATGGTCAGAATTGGCTGGTTATCGATCTTGGTTCAGATTTTATAGAGATTCACAGTTTGTGAAAGTTGGCTTCAGTTCAGATAAAGACTACTCTAGTTATTGAGCGGAAACGGTAAATTTTAGCATTTTTGACTAGTTAAAGGGCCATAACTCTAAAGATAAGTGTCAGATTTGGCTGATTATCGATCTTGGCTCAGGTTTTATAGAGATTCACAATTTGTGAAAGTTGGCTACAGTTCAGATAAAGACTATTCTAGTTATTGAGCAGAAACGTTAAACTTTAGCATATTTGACTAATTAAAGGGCCATAACTCTAAAGATAATTGTCTGAATTGGCTGGTTATCGAACTTGGCCTAGATTACATAGAGATTCACACTTTGTGTAAGTTTGCTTCAGTTTTAATAAAGAATATCCTAGTTATTGAGCGGAAACTGGCAATTTTAACATTTTTGACTAATTAAAGGGTCATTTCTCTGAAGATACTGGTCAATTTTGGCTGGCTATCGAACCTGGCCTAGATTATATAGGGATGCATACTTTGTGTAAGTTTGCTACAGTTCTGATTAAGAATACTCTAGTTATTGAGCAGAAATGGGTAATTTTAGCAATTTTGACTAATAAAAGGGCCATTACTCTAAAGATAATGGTCAGTATTGGCTGGTTATCGAACTTGGCCTAGATTTTATAGAGATACACACTTTGTGTAAGTTTGCTTTAGTTTTGATAAAAAAAATCAAGTTATTGAGCGGAAACGGTAAATTTTAGCATTTTTGACTAATTAAAGAGGCCATAACTCTAAAGATAATAGTCTGAGTTGGCTGGTTTTTGAACTTGGCCTAAATTTTATAGAGATTTACACTTTGTGTAAGTTTGCTTTAGTTCTGATAAAGAATACTGAGGTTATTGAGCGAAATTGGGCAATTTTAGCATTTTTGATTAATTAAAAGACCATAACTCTGAAGAAAATGGTCTGTATTGGCTGGTTATCAAACTTTTCCTAGATTTTATGCAGGTACACACTTTGTGTAAGTTTTGTTCAGTTCCGATGAAAAAAAAAATCTACTTATTGAACGGAAACAAAAAACTTGACGCCGCCGATTCGACCGACCGCCCGCCGACCGACTTCACCAATTTAATATCCAGGTTTTCAACTTAGAAAAACCTAGTTAAAATTTGATTCATTATTTTAAATGATAGCTTGATTATCTTCACTTTAATTACAAACAATACTGGAACGAACAAACAAAAGCAATCTAATTGAAATAGTAACCAAATGTATTTTGTAAGAATAGAATGACGGGTGAAAATATGATAGCCATTATATCTTCACCCCCCCCCCCCCCCCCCCCCCCCCATCCCCCGCAATTTTCATATTTTAAAAAAATATTTTCACTAAATCTATCCTCCAACAAGCACAAATTATTTACTTCAGATTCATCTATAGTTTCTTTAAAAAAAAAGATGAGGCGGTTTAAAATATTATAGCCATTTTACTTTCACCTTCCCCCGACAAAAAAATGTCTTTTATCCAAAGTTTC
This sequence comes from Panopea generosa, assembly GCA_029582155.1. Classification (NCBI taxonomy): domain Eukaryota; kingdom Metazoa; phylum Mollusca; class Bivalvia; order Adapedonta; family Hiatellidae; genus Panopea; species Panopea generosa. The sequence continues at coordinate 61,369,235 of CM055904.1, forward strand.
ATTAGTTTACATGATATTTTCACCCATCCCCACCCCCTATTTTTTCTTTTAAGTTTGTTTCATCATAAGTTCAACTGTAATGATTTCTTTATCGTAATAATAAGTGTTCATAAAAAGAAAAAGAAAAAAAGTAAACAAACGTTATCGCATGTCGTTATTACGACATGCGATAACTTTGTTTACATTTTTTCTTTTTCTTTTTATTTTAACGTCGTTTCTCGTATAACTAAACAATTAAATCTGTATACCAAGGATGGTGTAAACTTGTGCAATGTAAAAAATTAATTCCAAACTATTGTTTATATTATCCATTATGATAAAATATTTGTACCAAGCAGTATTGGTGTTCTTGCATTGTACTCTGTGTCTGGCACTACTTAAAGTAAACATCGTTGTTCTTTCGCTTTAGGAATAACTGTAGCCTTTATTGTAACTTCAATGTATCCACTGTATGTGAAGTTTCTTCCATCTGCGCACTCAATTTTTATTGTTGATTAAATTTTACTGTATAGATGTACACTGTTCCTGATAAAAACGTTCTGAACAGGTCGACACACATGACCCTGTGTCGCATAAACTATAAAATCTTTCCCATTTACAAATATCTTCACTTCTGTTGGATCTCTGACTAATTTTAGGTCACTGCTATAAGATGTGCCAGCATCACAACCCACTATACCTGCACTTACAAGTTTAGATGAGGGCAATATTTTGCAATATGTCCTTGCTCTAAACAGCTGAAGCATGTATAATGCGATTGCGGGCAATCTCTTGTAACATGACCATATCCTCTACAATTTTAACACTGTACAGATTGTGCATTATATTTTGGCTGGAACATATTCCCCGCTAATGGTCTATGTGATTGGAAATGATCTTTACCGGGTCTTCTTGTACCTCTACTCTGTTTTCTGCCTTGAAGTTCTCTCATGTGCCTTGGTCCTCTGGCTGGGTCGTACATCTGTTGTTGTCCTATGAACTGCTGTTGATCTTGTTGTGGTTCTTGATTCTTTTCCAGCTGACCTATCCTATCATTCATTTACTCCAACAAGGCATTTCTGTTGATGTCTTCACATCTCTTCTTTCTTGTTGACATTTTTGTAGACTTAACTTCTGGTTTATTTTCTATAGTATCGCATTCAATCTTCCTATTTTCTATCTAAAACAATCAAAGTCTTTTACTGTCTCAAACTTGAATGCACGCATTTGTTTCAAAGGTCGTTCAATCCTTGATAAAAAAAAACACTTTTTAAAATATGCTCTCCTGTTTTTCCCGATACAACTGCTCCTATCTCTGTTGCCAATGAAAAAATGTCTTCCATGCGTTCACATTTATTTCTTGCTGGCATGCGTAAAACTTTTTCCGAAGTGCTTCTGGTGTTTCAACATCTCTGTAAGTACTTTTAAACTTATCGAGTATGTCTGTGTTATATGAGCCTTTACTCAAATTCTGAGTAAAATGTTGGCTGCTTCTCCTTTGCATGTGCGTGTTATTCCTAATAGAATTTGCTCTTGCGTATATATCTTTTCAGCAAAAAGACAATAAACTTCATATCTCCATGTCTGATAGGTTACTTCTCCTTTGCCTTTACTTCACTCTGTCCAACACTAGGCGTCTTCGTCTTCTTATCCAATTCATCTTTATCGTCTTTATACTTTTTCATAAAAGTTGTAAACTCATCCTTTTATTCCAGTTTAATAGCCTTAACAGCATCCAACAACTCTTTATCTGCTTCAGATATTTCAATTGCCATCTTGATTCCAAATCAACTTATAACACTAAACCCAAACCAAATATCACACAAACCGATATTAAGTAACTGATATACTGTTAAAAAAACTCCATAAAACATACAAACATAAACAGAACAAGAGCTGCCAGTAAGACCGGGCGCCAGGCTATTTGGATTTATGTCACAAGAGTACACATTTGACTGAGACTGATGAGAAATCCAAACAAAGAAGAGTTATATAACTTACTAAATTGAGTAGGTCTTACAACTGCAATACCTTGTAAGAAGTTTCAAACAAATACATTGAATGGTTGGTGAGACATGGACTTGATGGTACTTGCAGGCAAAACTTTTACCAGAATTTCTTAGTCAAACAAGGGCAATAATTTACATTATATTCATGCAAGAGTTATCTTACTAACTTATTGTAGGTTCATGACTGGGGAGTCTTGTGTAAAAATTCAAGGCAATACATGCAATGGTTACTGGGATAGTGATTTGCACACAAAACTTTAACCAAGGTGTGATGCCGATGCCTGAGTGCGTAGGGTAGCTCTCTTTATTTCTTCGAATAGTCGTGCTTAAGAAAACAATTTGAAAAATGTTTACTGTAACACAGACAACTCTGTTAGAATTTACAAGGTATTTACCTAAATTCTAATGAAAACAAAGCAAAGGCCAACTCATCATTGGCAATAAATGTACGTTATAAATACTGTTCTCTGATTGAAATAATTATATATTAGTACAAACATAGTTGGGAACTGTAATGTAAGTGTTTTTTAAACATGAGGCTTTGGACCTTAACAGTCACCACAGATTATCGAAAAAACATTTACAGAAGTCTATTCAGTCATAAGAAATAACATTTTGTGTTAAATTCTCTTATATAGATTTAGTAAAATAGGCCCTTATCCAGGGCCAAACCGTGATACCCAGGGACATGCAATTCACAATTTTTATAAAGGACCCATATATGTCCATATTCATGCTTACCATTTGTATTCTAGTGTTTCTTATGTTGAGAAGAAGATTTTCAACCTTGAATTCGCTCTTTTGGCCCGGCCCTGAAGGCCCCCTGGGTATGGGGACCATGCAATTATAATATTCACAATTTTGATTCACCATAAGGTACCAAAACTGCGTACAAAATTTCATTACGTTTGAGCTTACAGTTTTTGAAAAGAAGATGAAAATGTCAATTATTTATGGACGCACGATGGACAAAAGGTGATTGCAAAAGGTCCCTTGAGACAAAGTCTCAGGTGATCTAAAAAGACTGACTGAGATTGTATTTGAGAGCATTATGGTAGTTTGAATGCATATTAAGTATTTTTAATTATTATATCAACCTCTATATGCATCACCATGTGTATCAATATAATTGTTTGATATCATCCAGATTGACCAAGCTATTTGCCATATTTTGCCAGGCCATACTTATAAAAATGTTTGTTTTTTCATATGGGTAGGTAGGTAGCTAAAAAGATTTTTGCCAGATTTTGATTTTGCATAGTCATTTAAAAGAAGAATGGACATAAATCATAAAAAAATAAAAAAATAAACGATTTGAAAGGTAATAAAACTTTTTGGGTAGCTGCAATTTTCAGTAAGTAGGAGCTCGGCAAACACGTTTTTTTTTAAGGACGGCCCCACTTGTTTTATTTTTTTTGCCAGGGTAAAACCCTCCATTTCTAAGAGCACTTCTGCGCTATTAGTAAATATCACGTAAGTCTCGTTGGTTCAAGTCAAGCTATTATCAAAATTGCCATTTTAAAAAACAACTAATCAACACTGAAATTCAGAATAACATATGCTTATTTTAACCCTTAATTTAAATTTCATTGCTTTATTCAGAAATGTCAATGCTTGCATACCCCAAATAGTGCTTATCTGGAGCACTGCTATATACATACAATCTATCAAGAATTAACAAATTTCTCCTGGAATGTTCTACTCAGACGGTTTTACTTTTGGGAATTTCAGGAGACCTCCCAAAACCATTTTAAGGTCATGTTCATTATTGCATAAAGAGTATTGTATTGCATTGTCACTACAAGGCACTGTTCACCCATTATCAACTTCTAATTTATTTTCACATGCTCACTTTTTCCCCCATGACATAAACTCTTGCCCGGGTCTGTTATCAAAGTTAGGATTCTAGGTAGTGATAGTGCTCGGCCTAAATGAATTCTGGGTAGTGATAATGCCCTTCTCATGGAAATTATACAAGGCAATGTTTCAGTCTGTATCCTGCACTATCCCCCTGAAATCTAAAAAGATTAACACTCTTCTTGGGTTATCGCCAATACGGGATGTTTATGTTAGACTGTAAATGTTAGAAAGGTAAGCACATACCATGTCAACTACATATATAAAAAAAATTGTTGATGTTTACAAGAACTTGAATTATTGCATCTCCTGACTAAATGTACACTGAATAGCACACAAAGGATTACTAATTTGGCAAATTAGTCATTTATAATTCACAGACAATTTATTTCTTGTACATAAACTGTAAGTTGTAGGTAATCTAAGATGATTCAACATATTTTGATCACACAAAAATTATGATCTTGAATTAGATATTCAATTGGGGTTTGAAGGAAAATTTCTAGTAATTTGAGCTATTTCAGCTGCAGTATACAAAAAAATTGTTGAGGTCTATTTTCGCTCCACACAATGCGAATTTGGGTCTGACGCCTATCATTTCCGCTCAGTCAAACATTAAAAGTGATGTCGGAGCGGTGTAGTAGTCTAATGGATAGAGTATTCGCCGCTCATGCCAGAGGTTGCGGGTTCGATCTCCCGGTCGACCCGATGCTTCGCATAAAACAACACTCAGTACTGGTTCTATCCAGGAAACGGAATTGAGAGCAGTTCATATAAGCTCTGAGCTTTCATCGCAATCGAGCTAAAATAAATTAGTATAAAGTATAGTCGAGAACGTTGGACGCAGCTTCAGTTTCACACGTTGTGGCCCACAATATTATTTTCTGCTCTCGCAAGATTTCGGTTTCAACCCCTATTATAATTATGGCGTTTTCTTGACGTCGTCTAAAATCACAAGCAAACGTCGGATTTTCTTAAGTCTTTCATTTTAACTTAAATTAAATTCATGAAAAAACTAGCGTCAATATCCCCTCTTTTTATTCGATCATATTTTAGTGAAATCAATACAGTTTACCATATATGAAATTAAGAACTTGTACCAGAGCGTTTTGGCCATGGAGTGGTGCAAAATTCAGAGGTAAAGTGTTCACTTCTAGTAACATCTTTGTAGATAACCTTCTTAATATTTCAAAATAATTCACGAAATAAGGATGAACACCATCTCCGTGCGGAGATGAACAACTGGTGCTACCAAGAGGCCATGCAAAACTCGTATTTTTTTTTAAAAGTTCAATGGCGCATTCCTACCATAATTGTTTCAATTGAACACATTATGCCGTTGCACTTTTTGCAAAAGAATCGAGATTTCCATAACCACCTGACAGCAACGATGATTCATCTCTTTACAGAGACGTCGTCCACATTTATTGTGTGAATTTTCCACAGTTTTGTACACTTCGGGTAATCCATTATCTAAATAGACAGTGGTAACCAGTCAGAAATTGTCAAAATACAGTATTTCTGTCAATAATGTGTGTATCCACTTTGGTGTTTGTCAATTATTGTATTCATCTGTATTTTAGCTATTTTTGTCCGATGACCCCTGTATACACGTGCGCAAGAATACTTATGAACTAATGAATGAATTTTCATTCTCTTTTCGCATGTTTATTAAGTTTATTAAGAATTATTGTTTATTACGATAAATAAAACATATCCGTATTAAAATACACTTTTCTTTTATAACCCAAATACTCCAAGTGTATATATTCAGGGTTAAACTAGTTTTGGACTGAACCCTCGGTCTCACCTCATGAACTTTCACACAGAATCCTCTCATTTATAAACAATTAAACAAAAAACAGATGGATGCTCCCCCAAGTGAGTGTTTGACTCTGTTCCATATGGTTATGATATTGAACGGGGGAAGTAATGTGAGAGTTCTAAAGAGAAGTCAATATATTATTTTTTTATTTTGTGATATAACATTGTACAACATACTTTGAAATAGGTCATTATGATGCATCATAATATTATAAGGATAAGTTTTATCAAATTCCAACATGGGGTTGTAGAGAAATAGCACGGACAATAATTTGGTCAGACAGAATCAAAGGGCCATAACTCCGCGAAAGATCATCGAACCAGAACACAAAGACAATATGCGCATCTCCACTTGGTAGTGATGCATCCTAGCAAGTTTCATAAAAGTCCAACATGGGGTTGTAGATAATTAGACTGGACAAGAATTTGGTCACAGACAGAATCAAAGGGCCATAACTCCGCGAAAAATCATCGAACCAGACCACAAAGCCAATATGGGCATCTGCACTTGGTAGTGATAAATCTTAGCAAGTTTCATAAAATTCCAACCTAAGATTGTAGAGAAATAGCGCGGACAAGAATTTGGTCACAGACAGAATCAAAGGGCCATAACTCCGTGAAAAATCAAGAACCAGAACACAAAGACAATATGCGCATCTCCACTTAGTAATGATGCATCCTAGCAAGTTTCATATAATTCCAACATGGGGTTGAAGAGAAATAGCGAGGACAAGAATTTGGTCACAGACTCAATTAAAGGGCCATAACTCTGTGAAAAATCATCGAACCGGAACACAAAGACAATATGCTTATCTGCACTTGGTAATGATGCAGCCTAGTAAGTTTCATAAAATTCCAACCTGAGGTTGTAGAGAAATAGCACGGACAAAAATTTGGTCACAGACTAAATCAAAGGTCCATAACACCATAAAAAAATCATCGGACCGGAACACAAAGATGATATGCGCATCTCCACTTGGTAGTGATGCACCCTAGCAAGTTTCATAAAATTCCAACATTGGGTTGAAGAGAAGCCCGTACAAGAAATGGGGGACTCATGCACGCACGGATGAAGCGGCGATTATATGTTCGTTTAGCTGTTAATTAATAAAGTGCGCATTCAGGATTTACTTATCAAACGGAAACAGACATACTCAATGTTGACCTAAATTTCCGCATCCTTGTTTTCAACAAACATTAGTGACGTCTGTAAACACTTGAACAATGCTATATAAGTCACCGTTTTTTTACCAATGCCGCTTTATCCGTGCGTGCGTGAAAATTGTTAAGCTTTGACTGAGCCTGTTACCTGAAAATGTTTATGCTACATGCTAATAATTTGTTCATCAATAAAATAACTAATCGATGTAATTAGGAACCAAAATATACAAAAACTGTGTGATGGGGCATGTGGAATTATTCCCTCCAAAATTTTAGATAAACGGGGACTGATATGCAACACATGTTTCTAAGTTGTTTCAATAACATATTGCTTCATAATTTATTGAAAGTTTATTGTAATCAACCAAAGAAAAATATCCAAGTTTTAACTTAATTATCATCGAACTGTTAAATGAGTTTTCTTTCACGAAGTCATCACTGACATTAGTTGTACATGAATATAAATTAAAATTTTACACCATACAACACTATTTTCTAAAATATATATTTGATAGCAAAACATTTTCTGTCAATAAAATCATACTCCTAGTTATTAGAACCGTAATGTACTTAAGATTTTCATTTGGAACACATGGAATTGCCCCTCTACCCTCACACACATACACTGTTCTTATATAGTAAATTAAATGTCTTCTTTTAGAATGTATTTTCAAAATATCTCTTGAAATCTTGAAAATTTGCCACTAAATTAACAAAATCTTATCCTCATACAACGGCTCTTTTCTTTAATATCTCTACATTTACGTCACTCTAAATCACTTTCCATTTCTCTACATATTTCTCCTATTCCTACACCCGCTGTATGAAATCAAGGTTTCTCTGCCACAATCACGAATTTCACATCCTTACCTCACACACGTCTTTCTTACTCTCTTATTTTCAATCCACTTAACTATTGTTTTTCATATACGTAGTGTAAGACACAACATATATCATTGCACTATCACATACATGTGAGACACTGCCAAAATAAATTATTGCAGTATCATATACGTGACAGAATACTGCGTCCGAGGCTATGCATGTTTGTTCCATGTTCAACTCCAAAATAATGTGATTACCCGTATTTTTCGAGGATAATCAAGCGATTGAGCTTTGAATTTGTGATTTTTTTCTAAAAACTAAGAACTTAAACCGAACATGAAACAAGTTATATACCACGGGCCCAGGTCATTTAGACCGAGAGCCATACGCTAAATATTTAGAGCATAACACATTTTAGAATAAAGCATTTAAGCAGAGCAATGGTTCATCTAACCTTACCGATAGTATCCTAAATATTTATCTACTGAGCTTGACTTTTTGTTGACCTACTCGTTGCTAAATGATGCATTTGTGAGCACAAAAGTCATGGGTATGAATCGCATTTATTTAGCAACAGTAATTTCGTTTTCATCATTTCCAAATTAATAGTAATCAAAATTATCAATTCTTAATTTGAACTGTTTTTAAACTCATCTATAAATGCATTTGCGTTTTGAAACTTGTTTTATCACAGGCGTTTACAGACAACAAGCGTTGACAGACAACAAATGACTATAAAAGTATACAGAATAGAGAATCAGTCGTCAGAAATTATCAGATTGCAGTAGTTTTATAATCGCAATATCTCGCACAGTTTTGTGTTTTTTTCTAAAACAAAAACCTGATCGTATTGGATAATTTATGAGTAATACAATTAATTGCTGTATTTTATATTTAAATCTTGTGTTTTAGGTACGTTTGACAGCCAGGCAAATCTAGCAGTAAGAAACTACAGAAAGATGGAAAGTGAAACTCCTTTTACAATTGAAGAAGGTAAAGTACCGTTAAATCATTTCTGAGGCTAAATACATTAATATTATTCAAATAAACTACGAACTCGGGGACAGAAGACGTGTCGAACAGATTAGCTATAAATATCAGATTTATATATTTAGGTATTTGTGGCATTTCCTACAATCTCCAGCCCTAGTGGTTGTGGTACGACTAGCAACACTGTTGAAATCACAGGTATAACCATCATTCTGATTTTGTCATGTTACTCTGGTGTGGGGAGTGTGTATGTGAGTAACTGAGTATGCCATGCTACGCGCCTGTTAGGTTTATCATTATGTATTCCGTTGTTGTCCATGTTTCACTCTACATCTGCATGAGAAAGTATAAATGTAAATATATCACACTGTAAAAAACATATAACATAAAATGCTTACCAACAGCCTTACATAGAACATATTTCCGTTTGAACATAGTTGAGTGTTACAGCATGTGCACATTGTTGCATTTGTAAGATGGTATACGGTTTCCATTAATAATATGATGATGCGGGAATAGCGAGGTTGTGTGCACTCGTTAAACCCAAGTTTATTTGGTTGAACAAATACTTCCCCGGTTTTATTACTAAGCGTTTCAAGGCAGCCACCGCCGTTATAACGTCACCTGTATAGCTGTATTGTTCCTTTCAAGATATAGACGTACGAGATATAGAGGATCTTACATGAGTGCTACTTTATTAATAATTCATTAAACGAGTTATCAAACATATATTATGCTAGGCTCTATCAAACATTTTATCAATTTTTCCGAGTTTAATAAATGCAATAATAAATGTGCACGAATGTACGATTATCATACTCAGGAGAAAAAATTACGTTAACCATTTTTTAAACAGATCACCTCTTTAAGGAACGATATTAAATCGGACATGTTAATTTCCGTCTGTCGTCGTATCACGTAACATCTCAAAATAACACAATTTTACACAGACAGTGAGTAAGACGGAAAGTACTTCGGTATTTTACGTACAAGAGCCGAGTTATACACGGAAAATGCGAATGAGGATTCTAAAGTGGTATTACACTAAGTTAATACAAAAATATGCACTGTGTTGTTTCCACTCTTCCACCGTTAATTATGTGATCAATGTATATGCATAGCGTTTATGCTATCGAGATGGCAGTGTCCATTGATATTATACTTCGTTCTTTACACTGTAGTTTATGAAAACATAATGTTGCCAAATTTTTAACAGTTTCAGCTTAGCTTATTATTTTATACTTTAAGTGAGCGTGGAGGATGTCATTAGCAAGGGGATCAGGGAATTTAAGAGGATCTCGGCTGAAGACGACTATGACATCTTGTTTGATGAAGATTCAGGTAAAAATTTACTTATTACATTTCATCCTTGTAAATAGATCGAATTATCTCCACAGTGCAGCATACATAAACTCCATATTGTGTTCATCAGGGCTGTAAACGTTATAATACCTTGCAGGCTAACGGCACGGTATAAAAAAGATATTGAATGCAATACTGGTCATATGCTATGGATAGTACACGCCATGTATGTAACTTGATTGTTCCCACGTTTAAACTATGTATATACACAAAATCATATTTTTGCGAGTTTTGAAATACATGTATCATAAGATGAAATTTCGTCTCACTTACCACTTAAATTTGTACTATTTTATTTTCCCTCTGCAAGAGGTTCACACCAAGGCCATTTGGAAATTTGAATCAACAAGCAATAGTGGATTGTGTCTAAAAAATATCATATATTCATAAATAAATGCTTGAAAACATGTCACCTCCATCATATTGCTTTATCAATAGTTTCAACTGAATTGTTTCCTTAATGTCTTGGGCAAACATTGTATTACAGAGGCATCACCTGTAATGCGAGTTTTACAATCATAATGTGAAGTGTTGTTGTTGTCGATTAAATCGCGTCCCGCTTAATGCTAAAACAACACCTATCCTAAATTCAATAATTCTCGAGAGACAATAACAAATCTTCTGATTTCCGGAAATCATCGTTCCGAATTTATCCCGAGAAGGTTTAACTAAAATCAATCACGAATACTATTTTCAGAAAGTAACATGAGTTGTTGTAGAAAATCGCACCATGGGTTTCATTCAGACTGGTTTCAGTTGGATCATTTCGTGGACATAAAATATATAGGCGAGCCTTCTTGAATAAACATTTCAATCTATCACATCTTCATCACTGAACATGCAAACCAGGAAGAATGTATAGTCAGGTTCCATTCTTAGTACATATTAACAGAAATATTAAACATATGATTTTTTTTAAACAAAACGCTTAACACAGGTCGAGTGTTTCGTTGCAAGAATTGTCATGCCATCACCAATTGTAAACTTATTTAAAGACACGCTTCGTGTTTATTTTCTTACATATGTCTGCTACTGACTTTTTTTTTTAACTCAGTGCCATATTAAAACTAATTTATGTAAAGAGTTTATTTAGGTGGAATTATATGTACATACATCTCAACAACCTTTTTCTTTTAATGTAATACTATGCTTACCTCAGGTATAATTGGTCATAATAGATACACCTTACGCATTTCCGTGATTTAATTGCAGATATACTGAAAGCAGTTAGAAAACAGGCTGAAAACGATGCTCAGCTTAACCGCAAGCTGGCTCCACTGGTAGCCAAGGAAGCAAGTTCGGCAGAACTAGAAGCCGCGATGTCAACCGTCTTGTCAGCAGAAGAGATCCAATTGATAAAGGACACTTTTCTGATTGATACTTATCAAGTTGAGGTTTACACATGTAGCAAACCGGGTCCCAAATCTTTTGTCAAGTTTTTACGGGAGGGGGAAGAGATCTTTCCAGATATAACACTGGATTCATCAAGTAAAATACTGGAAGCAAAAATGTTTCAATGGGCTAGCATAGTTGTTGAAGTATTTATGCTTGCACTGAGTGCCATTGGTATCAAAGTTGCACTAAAACAACGCGAAATGGCCAAAGTATGCAAAAAAACAGCGAAGATACTTAAAACTTCGGCATTTCGTGGTGCAATGAATGCATTTAAAAACGCCTGGGCAAAGGGAAGCAAAGCAGGCAGGGCTAAGGCTATTTTTATATTCTTAAAAGACAGTATGACTGCTGGAATCTTTTGGAAAGTGATGAAATCAATTGTGGCCGAGATGTCTTGGTGGTCTCGTGGTAAAAGCATGGCTATGATTGCAACCATGATAGTTGCTGCCTTTGCAACTGGGGGATGGGCTCTTATTGCAAAGATCATACTGGCCGCCCTGGACAGCGCGTACACGCTGATAGTTAAAATGAAAAATCTAGAGGCCTTAGAAAAGATTGAACAGGAGCAAAACGAAATGGTGATGAATAATCTAATATCATAAGTGAACTTCGGTGGGCTGTCCTAATCAAAATAGCAGGGTACCAAGTCCCCATAACGTTTCCAACATAATAATTAGAATATAACATTTAACACATACTCAAAATGTATACTGGGTAGTTCCAACCAAACACGTCGATCAACCGTTTCACTTGATACTATATCTTATGTTACCGTCTACAGACTATCAGCTAAATGAAGTAATTCATTGACAGAAACTAGTCCACCAATAACCATAACATTGAAAATAGATGAAATATGCATGTGTGTGTGTATGCGTGCGTGCGTACGTGCATACTTTATATACGGGACTTTATTTTGAAATTATTGTTAGCAAGAATATTAAAAATGTATCCAAAACGAAAGCCAACATGCAAAAGTGATAGCATGCAGAAACAATGCATATCTAAATTAAAGACATTACAACTGTAAAGGAGACGTGACAACTTTTAAAATATATAGATCTTTCATTGGACCAAGATATAAATATATATGATACCTATTTGTATTCTCACTCTTTATGTTTATATCATTCTGCAATAAATTCAAACATAATTGAAATAGTTTCCTATTATTTTCTCTGCTTAAAATTCATTAACCGACCCTTGTGACTTTGCTTTGTTACACACCCAATAGTGGCTGTATTGTTTTATAAAAGAGGTTAAAGGCGAGGTGGAAGTGCAGTGTGTATATATCTTTGGCTTCCCATGTTTGGTACAAGACTAGACCTGATGGCTTCTTAAAAATAACACAAGATACTGGTTCTTTTCAGAAAACAAAGCGAATATTTATACATGCTCAGATCTTAGTTTATACTAATTGATTTTATCTCGATTGAGAAGAAAGTTTAAAGCTTATATGAATCGCTCTTGACCACCTTTATTAAGCAGCCACCTGTCATAAGCAATCATATTTTCTATTTCCCGTTTTATTTTTGAGAGTTAATAAACCTGTATTAAGCAACAACCTCACATGGTCACTTTTGCTCCTTCCCTTGACTGGCTACTTAACACAGGTCAGGGCTAGAATTTAACTTTTTTGTACACTGGCAATTATGGCCAGTGCCTAAAATTTCAACTGGCCAAATTTGAACCCAACTTGTTATTCTATTTATAGAATTAATATAGCCAATGGCCGTTCCTTTTAAAATAAGATCTAGATCTAGCCAAGGACGATTGTTTAACATGTGTAAATGTTGTGATATCATAGTAATATAGTTTGATAATTATGAATGATCTGTCGATCGCGTGGTTTCTACAATTGACACACCATTTTGTCATTGTCAACTTTATATCCCAGTGTCATATTGAGTTCTCGCTCCCATTTCATTACAGTATTAACGGAAGGATTATTTCTCTTTGTCAGGGGTAGGGTTTCGTATTTCTTAAATTACGGCTTACCCTTTCGACATATAGTCAATATTTTAATGTGTAATCGTAGATACGAAATAGACAAACACATTGATAGCAAGTATTCATGGAACAGACGGCGTTACTTACCGGAATAGCGTGTTCTTACAGCTACTTTGGCCGGCCGCGAGTAAATTCAAGGCATTTCCCATAGCGCTGGAACGGGATGGTCGGTTTTTAGGATGTAGCCTCTCTGTCCGTACATTGATATTTCTGAAACTATCAGCACTCCCGCCCCCAGACAATGAAGGGATGTAGAGACGGTAAGAGTTTCAAGAAAATGCTACAGCTTAAAAATTAGTTACACGCCATACACGAATATAGAAATACCGAAAATTCAAATAAAGGTGATTTTGTCAGGGGTAGGGTTTCGTATTTCTTGAATTACGGCTTACCCTTTCGACATATAGTCAATATTTAAATGTGTAATCGTAGATACTCAATAGACAAACACATTGACAGCAAATATTCATGGAACAGACGGCGTTACTTACCGGAATAGCGTGTTCTTACAGCTACTTTGGCCGGCCGTGATCAAATTCAAGGCATTTCCCATAGCGCTGGAACGGGATGGTCGGTTTTTAGGATGTAGCCTCTCTGTCCGTACATTGATATTCCTGAAACTATCAGCACTCCCGCTCCCAGAAAATGTAGGAATATAGAGACGGTAAGAGTTTCAAGAAAATGCTACAGCTTAAAAATGAGTTACGCGCAATACACGAATATAGAAATACCGAAAATTCAAATAAAGGTGATTTTGTCAGGGGTAGGATTTCGTATTTCTTAAATTACGGCCGACCCTTTCGACATTTAGTCAATATTTTAATGTGTACTCGTAGATATTAAATAGACAAACACATTAATAACAATTATTCATTGAACAGAGACGTTACTTACCGGAAAAGTATTTTAATTTTAATGAAAAACTCAGAGTCAAGCTTTTAAATATTGCCAGCCTCGTCCCGATGTGTAGACATATTTAATTGCATGACAAATGTAAGAAATGTGTTATTTATTTAAAATTACGACATGGGCGAAATATCATTGCTAATGGCGATAGTGTTATTATAAAGAAGTTGGCAGTACATGTTGACAAAGTGTGTTTCGTTTAATCATTAAATGCACAGACGTCTTAGTGTTAAAAATAATAATAACATTGCGGCCGAATACAGGCGTCTCGTGCAGCACGAGGCAGTTTTAACCCGATAGAGGCGGAGGCTGCGTCCTTTAGACATTATGCTAAACTATAATATAGAAAAGAGTTGAATTTAATATCTTATTCCAAACGATTTCTACATTACGTTGTAGTTAATAAAAAACGTATACATTTTCAGTATGCAAAAGTACGCGTATACCCGTTTAACCCTAAAACACGCACAGACGGACGAATAGATGTGCATTATTTTACCTGGAACGTTTACATATCGTTATATACTACAGAAAGAAGTGTTTATTTAAATCCATTTATACAAAATAAACATGTTATACGTGATTTTTAATCATTTTACGGCTATTTTTAACATCAAAAGGTACACAGTTCAGCGCTTAAGTACGATCAGACGGACGAACATAGTCGTTATATTTTTTTTTATATTCCTTTAGACATTATTCTAAACTATAATATAGAAAAGAGTTAACTTTAATATCTTATTCTAAACGATTTCTACATTACGTTGAATTTAATGAAATTAACTCGGAGTCAAGCTTTTAAATATTGCCAGCCTCGTCCCGATGTGTAGACATTTATAAATCTTGCCAAGGGTTTGAAAAAACAACTGAACTAAGGATGCATTGAATGGGTGACATTGTGACCAGTTATTATTATGCAATATATGTAAAGCACATATGTGTCATAAAACATAGTTATCATTATGCATTATTAGAACGACACACATGTGCCATAAATGTTTTACACATTACATCTTCAGAAGCAAGGCACACATGTGCCATAATATCAATAACATATATTGCAAATATTCAAATAATACCGAAAAAAGAAAAGAAATGTGAAGGGTTCGTATTTAAATGCATGACAAATGTAAGAAATGTGTTATTTATTTAAAATTACGACATGGGCGAAATATCATTGCTAATGGCGATAGTGTTATTATAAAGAAGTTGGCAGTACATGTTGACAAAATGTGTTTCGTTTAATCATTAAATGCACAGACGTCTTAGTGTTAAAAAATAATAATAACATTGCGGCCGAATAAAGGCAACGGAGGCTGTGTATAACCAGTACTTGAGCACACCTATCTCCGTTATCAAGCCTAAGATACCGGTTTCGCGCTGAGACCGTTCCGTGCAGCACGTGAATCACTCTCTCTCGCGATTTTCTATTTCTCTTGTATTAAGAAAGTAGTTAATAATACTATTTTTAACAAAAAATGGTACAAGTTCAGTGCTAAAGCACGATCAGACGGACGAACATAGTCATTATATTTTTATATTCCTTTAGACATTATTCTAAACTATAATATAGAAAAGAGTTGAATTTAATATCTTATTCCAAACGATTTCTACATTACGTTGAAGTTAATGAAAACGCATATATTTTCAGTATGCAAAAGTACGCGTATCCCCGTTTAACCCTAAATCACGCACAGACGGACGAACAGATGTGCATTATTTTACCTGGAACGTTTACATATCGTTATATACTATAGAAAGAAGTGTTTATTTAAATCCATTTATACAAAATAAACATGTTATACGTGATTTTTAATCATTTTACGGCTATTTTTAACATCAAAAGGTACATAGTTCAGCGCTTAAGTACGATCAGACGGACGAACATAGTCATTATATTTTTTATATATTCCTTTAGACATTATTCTAAACTATAATATAGAAAAGAGTTAACTTTAATATCTTATTCCAAACGATTTCTACATTACGTTGAATTTAATGAAATTAACTCGGAGTCAAGCTTTTAAATATTGCCAGCCTCGTCCCGATGTGTAGACATATTTAAATGCATGACAAATGTGAGAAATGTGTTATTTATTCAAAATTACGACATGGGCGAAATATCATTGCTAATGGCGATAGTGTTATTATAAAGACGTTGGCAGTACATGTTGACAAAGTGTGTTTCGATTAATCATTAAATGCACAGACGTTTTAGTGTTAAAAATAATAATAACATTGCGGCCGAATACAGGCGTCTCGTGCAGCACGTGGCAGTTTTAACCCGATAGAGGCGGAGGCTGCGTAAACAATATTATTTATTAATTTTTGACACATGTTTGGCCGCAATCTTACGTTTAAAATAGTGAACATATAAAAAGAAAATGACTTACCCGCAGTACTTTAAAGGAAAAACTAATTTAAATGCAACTAATAATTACTCAGACCGTATGCGGACTTACACCTTAAACATAGAATGATTTGGTCGAAAAAGTGGCAAGTACTTATACAGGTTTGAATCTGTCAAGGGTCTTCCAATATGCACCCCGAATGCACCCCGAACGCTGGCATTTCCGGCTAGGGCAGGGATACCCTGTGTACATGTCATATTTTATTGTTTTCTATGTTTACTGATATTAGAAATAAGTTTATAAAAAAAAATTATATTAGAAGACCAACTATGGTCAAATTTGTAACCTTGTTACAATCTTCAAACAAAATTGAACTTGCTAAACTTAGCAAATACATATCGGAAGCTTTAAAAATTAGACGCTCTATTCCGAACTTTATTTTAAATTAATGAATTAATAGTACATTCTCACGAAAGTTATGTCAAATGTTATGTATGTATTTTTAATAAATAAGCTGAATTACTTTATTATAATTAGGTAGGTAAAATACTAAGATTATATGGGTAAATCATATGTTTTGTTACTTAATATATTTTGTTTAACAGACACGTCTACATACTAAACATTTTATACTTTTGCAAAATTTAATGTTTATAATGCTTATATCTGTCATGTGCAAAAACATTATCAATTGTACGTATAATGATGAGAAACTGTAAAGTTTAAGTCAATAAAATATGTTTATGTCATGTCATAAAGCTGACATGCCCGGACCCAGACCCAAACCCAGGGCAGGGATATCCTTTCATTACTTTCAATGAAGAAATTACAATATTTTAATAAAAATTGTATTTCAATTAAAAAATCAATGAATACAGCTTTTTAATAAATATTGTTTATTATTAATTAATAGTATATACTGTAGCAAGTACAACTAAATAAAAAGTTAGGTTATATTACAAAATAGTATGTGTACGGGTAATGCCGGGGAAAGATTAAAATGTTTACGGCGCATCTACACTCAGTGGGAAATTAATGTAGATGTGTTTAATGGGATAATGGCAAGATACTGGTTTTACAATTAATTCACTAATTGATATATTAATAAAGCTGCACGTATGAACAAATACAAATAAATAAATGAATAAAGATAAATAAAGTTGAGCGCGCAAAGCCGGGCCGAGTTTATAATTAGTATTATATACTGTAGCAAGTACAACTAAATAAAAAGTTAGGTTATATTACAAAATAGCATTTGCACACTCAGGTTATGCCGGGGAAAGATTAAAATGTTTACGGCGCATCTACACTCAGTAAGAAATTAATGTAGATGTGTTTAATGGGATAATGATAATGTTGGATTACTTGTTTAACTTCTGTAACATTGTTAAAATGGGATTTTAACAAACATATTTTAGTAGAATACAAACATACAAACATACAAACAAACAACGGCGGTGATTAATGATCTTAAGTTTACTAATTATCGATATGGGGCCGGTTGTTCAAAGAAGCGTTAAGTTAACGTTCAGTTAACTATGGTTTAACGTCAGCGTTAAAAAAGAGTTAACGAATACGAATACGAATACGAATATTTTATTCAGCATAAAACATCAATACAATGTTTATAGCCTACACACATTGAAAGATGGGTGAATAACATGAAATAGATCATTTAACAGGGAAGCAATATATATTATCTATGTGAATTACATATATTTATATATGAATATATGATAAGAGTCACATTAACACGTTGTTAGTATAAAGAATGTCAGTCGCTTTTATATGTAGATACTGACTGCTGTATATACATTAGTTCCATGATGTATGTTTATAATGATCGGTTAATTAATTGTTATTTTTTCTGCATTGTATATGAATTTTGCTATGTTTGTTAACAAAGCTTTTGAGTTTGTGTATATCAGTGATTGAAATTTGTTTATCGTTGGCCAACTACAGTAGTATCTTTTAAAGTATGTATTCCTCAAGTGTCTATATGCGGGACACACCAGTAGGAAATGATATTCATTTTCGATTTGGTTCATTTGGCATTTTGTACAAATTCTGTTTTCTCTTGGTATGTTATCGTATCTTCCTGTTTCTATCGCTAAATTATGTGACGATATGCGAAATCTTGAAAGTGCAAATTTATATTTATTTTCTTTTATTGCGTCTAAGTATATTTCTGTTTTAAAGTCATGTTTAAATAAGCTATAGTACTGTAGTCTGGATGAGTTTCTGAGTACCAGGTTTGTTTATATGTATCTAAGATGCGCTGTTTTATGATGGGAAAATGTATATCTATATTGAATTGCTGTAACCATATATCACTAAATCCATGGTTTTGGAGAATAGTTTTTATTTGATATGCCCAGTTTGTGTTTTGGTTATTTGGTAAATTATCGGCATCATGTTTTAGCATTGAATAAATATTTTTAACTATGGAGTTTTCGCCTAGTTTGAGGATTTTCATCCAGTATTTTATCATATTATTTTTTCTGACAACTTGTCGTGGAACTCTTCCTAGTTCTCCATAAAGTGCATTTAAATTTGTAGATTTTTTAGCACACAATATTCGTCCAAGAAATTTGGTATGTATTCGTTCGATATCGGTGGCTTTATATTCACCCCATATTCCAGAGCCAAAGTTTAAAACTGATCCTACTAAGCAATTAAACATTTTGCATTTATCTTTTATAGGTAATTCAATGTTTTGAAATATTTTAAATATATTGTATAATGCAAAACTTCTGTGTTGTGCTAGATTTTTTTGAGTTTGGTTCCAATTACCGTTTTTAAATAATTGTATTCCTAAGTACTTAAATGATGTGACTGTTTCTATTGGAGTGTTATATATGTAGAAATCTTGGTGTGTATGGCGTCCTTTTTCAAATATGACAGTTTTAGTCTTGGTTATGTTTATTTTTAGACCCCATTGGTTACAATATCGTTCAATATCATTTAAAATTGATTGCAAGGCAAACGGTGATTTTGCAAATACACCTTGGTCATCGGCATATATAATTAAAAAAAAGTTCAGTTCGTTGTAGTTAAAAATATCTTGTAAGTTACTATTGATGTTGTCTTTAATATCATTAAGGAAAAGCATGAAGAGCAGGCTTACGCTTGGATCCCCTTACTTTACTCCCATGTGTGAGTCGTTAAAATCCGAATATTCCGTGTTAAACCTGACGCATGCTTGTACATTGATTTGATCGCTTCAACTACTTTACAACTTATGTTCTCATTTAGTAGTTTTTGCCACAGAAACTGCCTATCGATGCTGTCGTAGGCTTTTTCAAAATCTATGAAAACACAGTAGAGCTTTTCTCTCGAGTTAAGAACTTTTGTAATTATGGAATGTAATAAGAATATGCAGTCTTCAATAGATTTACCTTTTTGGTAAGCAAATTGGTTGTTGATAATTTTGTCATATTTTTGTGACCATTTCGATAGTCTGTTCAGTAAAATTTGCGAATATATTTTTCATAATATGTTTACGAGTGTAATAGCTCTGTAGTTTTTTGTTTCGTTCATATCACCTTTTTTGTAGATTGGTACAATAATACCACGGCCCCATGTCTCTGGATATTCACTGTTGTTGAACATTCTGTTGTATAATAGTTCGCTAAAAAGTTCATCTAAACCACAACTTTTATTATTTTTTTGCGCAAATGTTGCGGTTTGTAGTTCTTGTAAACGTATATCTGCATCTAAAATGGGATCGTTAAATATTATGTTATCATTTTCATTATTTATTGAGTTGTCTTTTAAATTGTTTTCGTTAAACACAGTTTTAAAATGATCGTAAAAATGGGTTGCGTTTAATGTTTCAGTATTTTTATGTTTATTTTTATATGTGCTTTTTATTTTCTTCCAAAATTGTCTTGGGTGTGTTTTCGCTAAATTACTTATGCGCTTTACTTCTTTGAATTTAAATGCTCTCACTGACGTTTGTTTTATTTTGTTATATTTTGAGCGTGATTTGGAAAACTGAATTCTGTTTTCATTGTTTCTATTATTGTTGAACATGTTTCTTGTTTTTTTGAATTCTTGTTTTGCTTTATGGCATTTTTCATCAAACCAAGGCTTATTTATTCTGTGTGCACGTGGTTTCACCGTGTTCTTATTTTGAAAGCTGTGTGACTTACCGAATATATCGTGCATGAACTCTGTGAATGTTGAAACCACGTGGTTTAGCGGGTCAGTGGAGATACTATCAGTTAGTTGTTGTAGCGTAGTATTTTTGTTTAACAGGTGTGACCTGAATTGGTCAGTTTTTGTTTCGTCCCATACTATTTTGATGACAGGTTGACTGTCCGCTCGTGCGTTACTTGAGTTGTGTTGGTATGCTGTTTTATTAAAACAGAATAAAATTGGTGAGTGATCAGAAAATTAATTTGGTTCTAGTATTTGGAAGTTATACAGGGTTGTAAAATCATGAAACGTTAACTCTGTTGTTCAAAGCAGCATTAACTTTAAAGGAGCGTTTAGTAGCTGGCGTTAATGGTAAACTTTAATTGTGATGTTAAACCACAATTGAATTTTAACGCTACCGTTATCAAAATTCAAGATGGCTGCTTTATTTTTTGCCACTGTGCGCAAAGACAGAGTTTATAGAAAAAGTGAACATCTAGAAAGACTCTTTGAGGAAGAAATGCGGTCCAGATACAGATTTGGAAATGCCAGCGTAGATTTTTTAGAAGATTTGATTGGTGATGACTTGATAAGGCCAACCTTACGTGGTCACGCCCTGTCTGTGAGGCAGCAAATTCTCATGGCCCTAAGATTTTACTCTTCTGGATTTTTTTTGGAGGTTATTGGTGATACAATGGGATACAACAAAGGAACAGTTAGCTGGGTAGTGGACGCTGTCACTAAAGCCTTATTAAAACATTTTAAGGACATAATATCATGGCCGTCAGAGGAACAGAAGAGGGTTATCAAGAGATCTTTTTTTATGAAAAGAGGTTTACCCAACATTGTTGGCTGTATAGACGGAACAAATGTGCTGATACAAGCACCATCAGAAGACGAGGTGTCATTTGTGAACCGAAAAGGTTACAATAGTATAAACATTCAGGCAGTGTGCGACCATGAAAGTTAGTTTCTATACAGTAAATTTTACTTGCCTTATTCACTTATTAATTAAAGAAAGTATTGTTGGCATTAAAATATGTATTTGATAGCCATTTATAAGAATAATACGTTCTCCTCTACTTCAAGGGTCGGGCCAATTTCAGCATCTAGAAGTTTAAGCGTTAAATCTTTCGAATTCAAATTCTTTATCTCGTCGATAACAGTGTGGTTGCTCAGAGTGTATACATTTGTTAAAAATGTATTTCTTTTATCAGCTGTGATGAGACAACTTGAAATAATGTGTGAAATGTTGTTATGATTTACTTCAGAACTATACGGGCATTCACTGTGTTTATCGCTTACGGGCCTTGACCAAATATTGGCGATTACTTTGATAATATATCGAAATGATTGTTCACTTGATATTTGATAAACAATAGCTGGTTTGATATCTGTATGTAACAATTTAAAGTAGTCGAAATCGCTGTCAGCGGTTCACCTGTTTTTTCCACAGTATTGTTCCATGTCTTATTATTGATCTATTAACAATATTCTTCCATTCTCCTTTTGAGGGAAACGCAGGACTGTTTTCAATATATCGGTTCATTATATTTTGTAGCTTGTATTTATATAATATATGGCAAATATCGGGTATGTAACCATATTGAAGCGAGCTTGTGTTCTCCAGATACATGAAGTATTTTCTTACAAATATTTGTTGACAAATAGTATCTGATCGCAATGTTGAAATTTTAAATAGGAACATGAGTTTTCTTTTCTCAACTTCGGCTGATAACCGGATCAGTCCCAACATCGACTCACATATATCTGAACGTGTTCTAACCATAAAGCCTTGAATTCGTTTTACAATAAAATGTTAAAACCTATTTATTGTGTCCACGTCAGTCCACGTCAGTCCATGTCAGTTAAGTCATTCCATATCTCGCAGCCATACAATACTGTCGGTATTATTATTTTCCTATATAGAATTGATGTCAAAGGGTTTATGCCCTGAGGGTGAAGGCCGAAACCTATCATCGCGAAGAATGAATTTTTTGCTTTTTGGCACCTATCCGATATTCTTCGGGCTAATTTTAAGTTCGAGTCCTGTGTAATACCAAGATGAGTTGTGTACTGAACTTGTTATAAATAACAGCTACCAAACAAAAGGTCAAGGTCTGGAGTGTTTCTTTTATGAGGAAAGGTCATTAAGCATGACTTGTTCACGCTTATAGAAAATCTCCATAATTTTGAATATCTATATACCATGTCAAGTAATTGTTGTAGGCTAGATGGACTTAAGGCGCTTAGGGAAATGTCGTCTGCGAATGTTGTGTTTCTGCTTTTTATTGACAAGACTCGTGTACTGTGTTTTGAGTTTTCTAGGTCCCTTAACAATTCGTCTACATATACTAGGTAATAAAAAGTTGATAGTACTCCCCCCTACCTGACGCCGCGCTCTACCTTTACCGGAAGTGACGTAATTCCTTAACATCTGATCACGCATTTAAGATCAGTATAAGAGTTAAGTAATAATCTTAATATTTTCCCTGTTATTCGTAAATGTCCTACTTTAACAAATAGTCCTTCATGCCAGACGGAATAATAGGCACCTTTTATGTCAAGGTATGCCATGAAAACTTTGATTTTTTGTTCAATTTGATGATATATTGTTTCTTGTACATTGAACGCCGCTGTTATGCAGCTAACTCCTTTTTGAAAACCTTGTTGTTGTAAGCATGGAAATAATATCCCATTTGCTTTTAAGTATGTATTAAACCTATCAAGAAGTATTTTTTCAAGCATTTTATCAAGACAAGGTAATTTCGAAATAGGTCGATAACTGGTGGGGTCACATTTTGGTTTACCATTTCCTTCATATATTGGGATAAGTAAGCTTGTTTTCCAAGTTGTTGGTATATTTTCAAACTGTATTATCTTATTAAAGAGTATTATTATTGCTGTGTGTAGAGCTTTACCACCGTAAATGATGTGTTCATTTAGTATAAAATCGTTTCCAGGACTTTTTCGCGTTTTTAAACATCGAACTATTTTTGATAGCTCTGTATGCGTTACATCTGATTCTAAAATATACGAGTATTCCTCGGTGTTGGAAGCTTTAAAATGTTCGAGCTTCGTTTTAACATTTTCTGAAAATGATTTTTAATATCATTTGATATGTTTTCTGATTCTTCATTTCCAAATATTTTTGAAAAATATATCTTAAATCCGTTTACAATTCCACTGTCTACAAACATTTTATTTTCAAACAAAAGACTCTTGCATGTAAAATTCGAGTTTGGTTTCTTTTTTCGGGGTAATCGCCAAAATAATCGGTAATCTGTTTCGGCTGCTTTATCTAATTCTTCATAAGATCGCTTTAAGTAATTTGATGACTCGTACCGTTGAAGATGTCTAAAATTGCTTTTGGCTGCTTTATAATCCGTATAAACTTTATAATTATGTCCCCTTGGTCTACCGCATGCTATCCACTCACGCCTTAGTTTACGGGATAGTTTATGCGCGCTTCGGACCTCTTGAGTCCAATATGGTTTAGAATAGGCGTTAAATTTGCTCAAGGGTAAGCGTTTAGCGGCTTCGTGGATAGCGTTTGTGATCAAGTCGTTTAACATGTCGATTAATAATGTGTCGTCATTAAGGTCGTTTGTACTGTGTATATTTTCTAATTTATTTTGGTATAATGCGATATGTTCGTCAGTACATTTCGGCCAGGCTATATTTGTTTGGTGTATGTTTTGTCTTTGACTTTCTACTTCTACTTCATAGGTCATTATAAGGGATAAGTGGTCTGACGTCATTATGTGACGTTCATCTATTGTATATGACCTTTTTTATATTAAGAATTGCTGAGTTCTCTACCAGTAAGTGGTCGATCATCGACTTGGTAGGAATAAATGAATAGTTTGGTCTTTTGGTAGTATTCATTTTATTAACGACAGTAAAGTTATTTCTATGTACAAAATTACTCAATATATGTGTTTTAGACCCGACATGCCTATTGGTAATAATGTCACTGTCAACTTGACCATTGAGATCGCCAGCTACAACCACAGTACCTTGTGTTGTGTAAAATGATACTAATGCTTGTAAGTCGCTCAATATATCTTTATATATTTCATTGTTACTGTTTGATGGCATATACACACAAAATATATAGGTGGGTGAATCGATGTTGGGAATTCCTCGATACCAAGAATCCTATCATTTTTAAAAGTGTTTATTGGGAAAATATTGCGATTGAATTTTTTCCTATACATAATTGCAGTACCTGCCTTGCCACATCGCGCGTTGCCGTAGAGGTCGACATTCGTATCTATCGTACTGTAAGATGAAAAATCTGAATGGATACTGTCTAAAAAACTGAGAGAACGAGAAACAATTTATGCTCACATAATAATGCGATATTAATTTTGTGTGTGTCTAATAACTCACATAACGAGTATGCTGAAGACATTATACCTCGAACGTTCCAGCACATAATATTTAAAAGCATTTTTGGTAGTATAAACTTAGACATTATGTTAATATTCATTTTTGCGTTTATTTAACTTTCGTCGATCCCCCAGCACCCGTAGTCATTGTCATATTGGTCCGTCTGTCGTTTGTCATATTGGTAATACGCTTTGTCGTAATAGTCGTCGCCATCGTCGTCGTCGTTATTATGTCTGTTCCATCTATTTCGTCTCGTGTCATAATGCCGTCGTCGTTCGTGACGTCTTTCATTTACCTCTCTTTCCCATTCTGACTTTGATTTCCACTTACGACATCTAACGCCGTCAGGCCAAACCTCATACTGTTCTACTATATCTTCATCGGTTGAGTTCATGTTTATTCTAGCTGAGGCACCGTACTTCCCTCTGAAAACACTGATTTTTGAAACATAGATGTGTGCGTCTTTGAGATATAGGTATATATCTCTTTCACTAACATCACGGTCAGTATTTCCCAAATGGTATGATATTACTTTCTTCCTTTTCACGGCACCAAATACTCCATCTATTTTAATTTTAAATCATCAGAATGCACTATTGTTTTGGGGTTTTACATTCAGTGATTCATTGACCCAATATGACAAATGTTTAATTGAAAGAAAAGAAAACTGCATTATAAGAACCAATTTTTAACAACATATGCTCCGAAATGTCAATCACTCGTTCTGTTGACATTACCCCACCCACTTAATTGACTATATATTAACCGTTCTTTTCACTTGAATGGGCACTTGAGCAGAAGGGAAGCAATATGGTTTTGCAGAATATGTGCATACATATATATTTCTAATAATTCCTTCAATGACGTCATGATTGTTTTTCTGTATCCAACATTTCCTTCTTAAACCACACTTTCCTTGCGTTCATATTTAGCGGTGCCGCTTATGATAAAGATAAACCGGACAGTAATTAAAGTAGTGAATAATTTCTTAATTTATATATGTGTGCACGCAACCAGAAGTCCCCTCTTAAATGGTCTGAAATGTTTTAAACTAAACAATGGCATTATGATAATAATGACAGGAATTTGATAACCGCATCCCATCCCATACTTGTCTACCTACCACAAGGCCTTCTTTGATATACAAATTGCACATCAAAAAGATTAACATTGATCTGTAAAAAGTATTTACTTTAAATGTACTAACATCAAAGTAAAAATAGCATATATTATGTAAAGCAGTTACTACAACATTTCCCAATTATCTATGCCATATTATTATGTTTAAATGCATGATAAGAGTCTTGAAACCAAATATAGTTTATAGAGATATGATCTGCATGTTTCAGTAGATGAATGATTGTTTAATATACTCTGTGTTTGGTTGAAGATAGTAGTTCCTTTTTGTTTTAAACTTACTTATTTTACCTCAATTGTGAAACAAGTTCTTACAACTCGAGAACCAGTACTAAGCGTATGCAGACAAAGTGTCTAGCTTAAAGACACCATACATAGCCGTTGTTGAGGATTGAATCCATGACTCTCCAATCCTTGGTCTGTTGCTCTACAACTTGAGCATACGCTCCACAGTGTCTCTGTTTATAGATGATCTTAAATGATACATTTTATTGTCAGACCGGTGCTGTACCACTGGACCACAACCCTCCTTTCATTGGTGTCAATATATATATGTTTGTAACTTCAATAACTCATTTTCTCAGCCTTCTGTAAATTATACTTATCTGCATACATGTCGATAGCTGCAGTCTGATGTTAAACAGCTAATGTTTTCTTGTAACTGTAAAAACTGCCTTTAAATCAAGATTTTTGTATCTTGCAGTATCTAGCTTAGACAAAATAGAGAATATAAGCATATTATAGATAGAAATTATTTTTTTACAGGAAAGTTCACAAGTTTCTGTGCTAGTTGGCCGGGCTCGTCCAATGATAGTCATGTTTTCAGGACGTCTGGACTAAGAAGGAAACTGGAAGAGACACATAGATCATTGTCTGATGGAATCCTTTTGGGTGACAGCGGGTAAGTATTTATATATATTCTAATTTATTTACATACGAGTAATTCGTAACAATCAAAGAATATTGATAGAGAAAAAAATATATTTAATGCATTTTTTTAAAAATAATGTGTACATAAAATTACACTATACTTTCGTAGAATATGTTATACTTTAATTATTTCAATCTTATTTCATTTACAGATATCCCTGTAGGCCTTTTCTTCTTACACCGTTTATAAATGCCAACACTCGTGCGAGGCAAAGATACCAGGAAGCTCATACCAGGACAAGGGTAACAATTGAAAGGACATTCGGGAGGTTCCATGTGATGCATTCAGAGGTAGGCATATATCAGTCCTTTACTGAATAATAGGTGGATCCAAGATTTTTCCCAAGGGTTGGGTCCACTGGATTTCAGGGAGGGGGTGGCAAATGAATAATGTAATTCACACACGTATAGTTACATTTAATTTGAGTATGAACTTCTGTATTAATCAGATACCTGCAGCGTCACTAAATTTAATTCTATAAATATTTTCAGCTAAATACCATGTACAAAACACCATCGAGCATATATCAAACTCTTGATTATTTATCCTTGTAGGTTAGAATGAAACCTGATAAAGTCTGCAGAATAGCTTCTGCGTGTGTCATACTGCACAATTTGGCGGTGGTATTAGGAGAGCCTGATATTGATATTGACGATGATGATGAGGATGATGAAATTGAGGATGTACAGTACAACGAAAATATGAATGATGATCAGGCTGTCCGAAATCACATTGTAGATAACTTTTTTACGTGATGACGATGTAGTCATTGAATTGTTATATTTTAACAGAATGATAACATTTATTAAATGTTTATCTAGTGAAAAAAATGTCTCCGTTTTTTAACCTGTTGTCCCAAGTAGCCACGCCTATGTTTCTCTGTTTTCCCTCCTTGTCCCCAATAGGCAACCCTGTTTAGTAAAAGAAGATAAATCAGAAGGACAGGTCGACTGTCCAATACAATACTACATGTCATGAACTGTTGGATCCAGGATTCTTTGGTGAATATATTGGTTATGCAATAACTAGTCAAAACTAATCACCCTTTGACGCATCTTTATTATTATTTTCTATGGTGGCCAATTTCGGCAATATTATATAAAAAAAATGCATAAATCGCGACTTCATTTTTAATATGGCTGCATCTGGCAAGCATGTTTATTAAATGTTAACAATGCCAAAGTGAGCAATGTTTGATAATTCAAGTACACTTAATTCTGCCAAAAAATGTCAATTTGGGACGTTTAAAAATATGTTTAAGATATAACTCAATATACGAATTCTATTTTCCAAAAAATAAAAAGTAATAATGAAAATAAATAATAAGTAATTACACAAAAGTGGGATCCACTGAAAAATTCACTTTTGTATTTTTTCATTTCTCTTAAGTGTTATGGATATTTTTAAAACACAAACAAGATTAAGTATATCAGTACATTTATTCGATAGGAATTTTAAAAAAAAATATTATTTTTATTAGCACAAAATGTAGTGAACAAAAAAACAACAGTTTACTGGGATAACAATGGCAATGAAGCAAACAGCTCCTGTGCGGATAATGTCTCGTCCTTGGCACCCATGCGCCTTAACAGCTTTATCTGTAGCTGGAGCTTTTCGGCTACAAGTGCCTGGTTCGCTATCTCCCCTTCAAAATACCTCATTTGGACAGCCGCCAAATCTTCCTGCGATATTTTTCTTTCCTTCGTTTTTCTGAAACGGAATACAATCGATTAGGAATATGAAAGAAGCCGTGCTAAAATATGCTTCTTTAAGTCACCCAGTACATATGGCCGTCCTGAGCACAGTAAATAAATATGTTTCAAGAATGGCCGATGTGTAATATAAATGTTCAAATAATACTTTTTTAACAGTTACACTTTCAAGGACCATGTA
This sequence comes from Panopea generosa, assembly GCA_029582155.1. Lineage (NCBI taxonomy): Eukaryota > Metazoa > Mollusca > Bivalvia > Adapedonta > Hiatellidae > Panopea > Panopea generosa. Next base: position 61,398,400 of record CM055904.1, read on the forward strand.
ATGGAAATCAATGCTTTTTTAAAAGAGGTTTTATATGCGGATAGATGATTTTTCTTGAGGAAGAGATGTTCAACAGATGGAATGGGAGTCGGGGTCAAACAACACTTTAAAATCCAGGGGCGCAGCCGGAACACCCTAGCTGACCCCTCTTAATATGCAAGTGGTGTTCTTCCTTATGCAAATAAGTTTAATTTTATAGCGCAGTAGTTAAAACAAAAGTGACGTACTTGTGCATATTTAACTTCGTTTTGAAAGCAGTAGTTGTCTTGACATACGGTCCAGGTTGTGTCAACAATAGTCCTTCTTCTGCTTCCTCTGTTGGTAAATTCGGGATGAAGCTTTTACAATCTTAAAAAATACTAATATGAATGGTAGAACAATAGATCATCGTAATTCAATAATACAGTGACCCACTTCCATACAATGACAGAAAGAAATAATTTGCGTTGCCACAATATAATGCTCTTTATTCTCAATACAATAACAACTGATCAGAAACTATTCATTATTTTTTTTGTTAGTAGATTTCAACTTTAAAATTGACCCAATTAAAAGAAAACGTCTATCTTCCTTTTTAATATTAATTATACATTCTGCACAAAACAAAGACAAATAAAAGTGAGTGCTTATAGATGATGTGAATAATTTATGTTAACTTAATCCTGTATTGACTAAAGTAAAAATTTGATACTCGAGTTAAAACAGTAGAAAAATCGATTACACCCAAAGACAATTAATTGATATAAGCGACATGGCAGAGAAATGGAAGAGTTGTTTACTCTGTGCGTAGGAGCAAATATTTCCAAATTATCATGTTGCTGGTGTACGAGAACTTCACAGTGAGTCACTTTTCGACCAAGTCAGTTTCATTTGTTAAATGTATGCATTCAAAGTTCTAGATAAAGACAGGTCAACCGACGCACATGTTTTTTATACGGAATTCCTTGTTTCTATTTATAGCAACAATCCATATTTTCGGAAAACTCATTTCGACAACAGACGACAGATATATAAAACATTAAAAGCGTTAGTAAAACATATATGAAACACTAATGAAACGCTGAAATATTCAAAATGTATATTAACAAGATTTTAGAAAGATAAACATCGTTTTAATAATAACAATAGGGCTATACGATACGATTCCACCCAACCCACCCAGCCATTGTTGTTGAAGGAAGTGAGATATAATTGCAATGCATTTTGGGAAATGCATAGTTTCTTGATTTAACGTTGACGTTAAAATTTAACGCTAGTGTTAAATTGTGAAATTAAGACTTAACGTTGGAATTAAATTTTAATGACAGCGTAATTTAATTCCAGCGTTAAATTATTTTGAACAACACTTTTTTAACGTAGCGTTAAATAACGCTACGTTAAGGAATTTGACGCAGCGTTAGCTTAACATAGCGTTAAAGTTAACGCTTCTTTGAACAACCTGCCCATGGTCTCTATTTGATTTTTACACGTTGGCCATTATATATGTACACGACATGATTAGTGCTTTATCTGATATTGATTTTATACGGCGGAGATTTGTTTTATGGCTGAAATGTGTATTTAATTATTTCATTTAATTGAATTATATATTGGTGAAAAATGAACACTGTGAAATGAATGATAATAAAAAAGCCCCTCTCACTGTTAAATAATTTAAAGTAAAACAGTGGCTTATGATTTCAAGCTGACTGATTATCGATACACCATAACGATCTTTATCGATTTTCACAGCATGATTCTTGATTTTCACAGCAAGGTTCTTTGGTCACCCTGGTAACTGATCACGTGTTTCTATGTTTCTATGTTTTGGGCACGCTTTAAAATGACTTAGTGACGCTGACTGTGTTTTATGGCTGATCAGCGGGAATTGATTATATTATAATTAGCTATTTTTATATGTAAAATGAAATCAGAGTTTGCTAGACCAAGCTATACAAGAATTGTATATATGATAATAAAATTATGTTATATTTGTTTTACATTGTACATTAACCACCATATTTTGGCTAAGTGAAACTTGTACTAAACTTTCATAGCGCAACGTACGGACTTTCAAGAGTGTTTAATACAATATCGGTAGTTAATGATATTAAGTGTAGTAATCGATATGATCTCTATTGATTTTCACACATTGGTGAAGTAACTAGCTATAATGTGACTGTGTATGAAGAATTGTGTCATAAGCAGGAATAAAGTATGTTATTTAATTAGCAATGTAGTTAAAATGAGAGCAGCTTATAACAAAAATAGAGTGCAAATAAAAACGGATTCCGCCCACGGACGGTTGAGTAATACGGTTTTTTGCTAACCCCGGGGTTCGAGTCTGCTATAGGTGCGTTTAGAATTAGGGTTAGCGATCCCTTGCTCGTAGTGAGCTGAAATTTTCTTCCCGTCTCCTGCCCGTGGCAGCTAGTGTTTATATGAAAGAATTATATGAACTAAGTTATCTATTTGTTGAAATAAAAAAGGCCCACTCTTGCCGTGATGGCAAGAGGGGGCCTGTTGTGTTACTGTTGTGTGATTGTTTGGACTTGTGACTATCATATTTTTTTCTTTTTCAAATAAAAAAAGGCCCCCTCTCTTGATGGCAAGAGGGGCCTGTTGTGTGACTGTTCGGACTTGTGACTATTATTTTTTCTTTCAAATAAAAAAATGCCTGCACAGGTACTGCTGCCGCCGCTGTGTTTAGTTTGGACTTGTATTATTTGCAAGAAAACGAACTTGTGAAAAAATAAGGCCGGCCATGTGGCCAGCATATGTATGTACCATCGTACACTTGTATATATATATAAAAAGGCCGTGTACTCGCGCGCTCCCACGAGGCCTGCCCCTGAGCGTAGGCTGTGCCTCGATGGCGGGAGTGCGCTGTTGTTACATGTCTGAATAAGAGGTTGTTAGCCATGCAGTATTCCTCTACATGTTACCAGTACACGACACGGGGAGCCCACCTCTTGTAGTGAACCAAAAAAAAATGTTTAAATGCAACCCGCAGGGACGGAATAAGACGGCGAAAGAACAACCTGTTTCCAACCAATACATTTTGAACCACGAACATGCCATGGTAGTTTTTTCAAGATAATTAACGCGCCAAACTGACCGCTGAAGTCCAGTTGTACCATTTTCCAACAAGTAAATTTTACAAAGATAGCTAAAGAACAACGAGAAAATATGCAAGCAAGCACAGGATGAGTCGGTTTAAATGCAGTGTTTGTACCAAAAGTAGCTTTTACAAGATAATTAACGCGTCAGGTGACGGCGAAAGAACAACGCAGGGACGGGATAACATGTTGAACTCTGGGTGATTTGCAGTGAGTTCCAGGTATTCAGCCTTCGTAGGCTCATACGTGTCGTCTCAGGTTGTGACTTGAGGACAGCCGACGACATAGAGTCCCCAGAGGACGTTAGAGGTTGTTAGCCATGCACTGCGCTAAACTGCATGTTTCCAGTCCACGGCACGTGGAGCCCACCTCATATAGTGAACCATATTGTAAGAGAACGTACGTATGTAGTATAGTATAATTAAACATTATCAAAATAATTCGGCTGCCGGACACACTGACCGGGCCTGACAGACTCGGACCATTGCTCGAGAACTCAATTCCACTTTCGGTACAGAGCAACTTCGCTGATATTTGTAGCACCTTAAATGATCAAACGCAAACACCATACGCTGTCTATAAGGCTGCAACTATAATCCAGGTTCGAGTCCGTGCCAGGACTGCCAGGTGCTAACCGGATCCAGTGCCAAAATGACCAGTGGCCAGAATTTATTCAAACATATGGGCAAAAAATATTTTTCAGTCAAAACTTTGTCCCTCTATAAGCTCAGACTATTCATATATCTAACGTCTGCACACAAATGTCTAATGTCTACTGACTGGGACAGATTATCCGGACCCACTGACCGGACCGGCTCGGACCCTTGCTTGAGAACTCAACTTCACTCCACTTTCAGTACAGAGCAACTTCGCTGATATCACCGTAAATGATCAAACGCAAACATCATATGCCGTCTTTAAGGCTGCAACTATAATCCAGGTTCGAGTCCGTGCCAGTACTGCCATGTGCCAACCGGATCCAGTGCCAAAATGACCAGTGGCAATTGTTTATTCAAACATATGGGCAAAAAATATTTTTCAATCAAAAGTTAGTCCCTGTATTACCTCAGACTATACATATATGAAATGTCGCCAAAAAGGGACCAGATTATCCCGCTAAATGTCTACACACTGATATTGACTCGTCTGTCGTCTGGTAGACTGTTGTCGTCTTGAGCCTTGATGCGTTCAATGTGACTTTGTTTCAAGCTGACATTGACTCGTCTGGTAGTCTGTTATCGTCGCGAAACTTGGTGCGTTCAATGTGACTTTGTTTCAAGCTGGTACTGACTCGTCTGCCGTCTGTTAGTCTGATGTCGTCTAGAACCTTGGTGCGTTCAATGTGACTTTGTTTCAAGCTGGCATTGACTCGTCTGTCGTCTGTTATATTGTTGTCGTTTCGTACCTTGGTGCGTTCAATGTGACTTTCTTTTAAGCTGACATTGATTCGTTTGTCGTCTGCTATTGTGTTGTCGTCTCGAACCTCGATGTGTTCAATGCGACTTGGTTTCATACTTGCATCGACTCACCATATCGCTTAACTGCTGTTATGTCGCCAGATGTTATGTATTCAGATCTTGCACAAGGATCGTTTAATGGTTGTACGTCTGCGGCAGTAACATCTCTGTCATTCCACAATGCCGTATTCTGGTCAGAACTCGTGCTTCTTTGATTTGATTTGTTGATTACACACTCAATTTATTCCAAAAAGTAAACTACAATGCCACTATATTCTATTTTGAATTTTAAAATAAATGTAATTATGTTCCTTTCTGTAATCTGCTTTTCTCCAAAACTGATGCAATTTTGTTTATCTGAAAAGAAAGTTAGATAAATATTGATATAAATATGGTTGATATAAAAATTATTGTCCGAGATTTTGCGTAAATTGTTTTATATTATAAATGTAATTTATTTTGTAACATTGACTACTTTTAATAGTTTGAAATTAGTACATCTGTCTCTATTGTTGTTCAAGGATGACAATTGTAGGATCATGGCTGGAAAAAACATATGTCCATCTTAGTTTTTATATCATGTCAATGCATTCATTTCTTTTGATAAACTGCCTGTCTGATAAACGTATGTTTATCACGTCATTGCAAGTTTATCAGGCACAGGACGTCACTATGTATACTTTACGACGTCGTTATGTAAACTAATACATTTTGACCTGGACGGAACTACGTTTAACCTTACTTAAAATGTATAAACAACGAACTAGAAATATTGACATGATAAATAGAACATCATGTAAGTGTCTAATATTATCAACTTCATCAAGTTAGGCACGAAAAAAAACAAAGGTTCGGCACAGCCTCGTCATGAATTTTTGTCTAAGCCTCACCTGATAAAGTTGGTAATATCAGATACTAACATGGTATTCTCTATATCACCTTGCTATCCTACATTCTTAGTTCATGGTACCGCTGACTTGTTATCCGACTAAAGAGATTCGTATTACTATAACATGATGAAGACACACGTGGTAACTTTGATTAGATATCATTTTATACTTTGTTTAAATGTATATACATCTTTGATCATTATCATTTTAGGTATGCATTCCAAAAAGTTCATTTCTGTTTTGGTTTATCACAGAACCTGATATCTCGAAAATCATGTCTATTAACCACAATGAAAAAGCAGGGAGTATGACTGTTCTACAATTCATAGCAATTAAACGTTTACTAAAATGTGACGTCATTCAACTTTCAGTTGAAGCAACTGACCAATCAACATGCTCAAATGTCGCTTCCCCATCATTGCTATTAAACGGACCCAATAGGGGACTGGTTTCTATTTTGAAAAGTAGCATGACTCTCCTAACTGGCTGAATGTGTCCTTATTTTCAAGTGTGTGTGTGTGTGTGTGTGTGTGTGTGTGTGTGTGTGTGTGCGTGTATATGTGTGTTTGTGTGTATATGTCATTTATGACAGAAAACGTAAACATGTATTAAATCTTGTGTGTAGTGCATGGTACAGTGGTAGAGCACCGAACCCAAGGTGATGGGTTCGATCCCCCGCAACGGATATGTGTGATGTCATTGAGCAAGACAGCTTTTCCACATATGCTTATACTGGTTCTATCCAGAAAGATTTTGAGGGGAATATGTCTACGTTGGAAGAATTTTTTTTCATAATCTAAGTAAATTCAATAAATTTAAACTAAAATAATCTTAATAATTTGTCTGTCGGTATAAGTAAAGCAAACCCAAGGAGTACTAATGTGTACTTTGAGATGTATATAACTTTATTACCCAAACTAGTAACACATCATTAGTTTTGTAAATAGTATTAAGATATTTGAATATAAATATCTCCATTTGTTATATTTTATTTGTTCACGTGTGTAAAGATTGTTACGTGACAGTGTTAAAACCTTTCAATGTAACCAACATTATAGATGAACACAATTTGTTTCAAGAACAGGTCTTATTTCTTTAATTCCTTATATCAAGATAACTGACAAGTCTTTGTTTACTTGAGAACAATTGTAAGTATAACATATACCGATACAGGTAAGACAATTTATGATTTAGCTGCTTAACAAACTTGCCCAATTAACTTTGATTCGATTAGAGTTGATCAAATGCGTAGTCATGTCAAAATATTGAGGTCAAATTAGGACTAAGGAACTCTTATAAGAAATGAAACTATAATTATCACACTGATAAGCAACCAAGAACGTCACGATATACTAACATAACTCGTATATTCCCGACAAAATACGACACCTGTTAATTGTTGTGAACGTTTATTAGCATTATAGATGTTGTCCTTCTTTCTCACGCTGTGACTCGGTTGTGATTTTACTCAAATTTAATCAAAGGTTTATACCACTGGTTTATTTAACACATTCACGAGTAAATTATGTGACACATATTTCTTCAGACCTAATAAGCACCTCGAAAAGTTTTAAGTACTCCTTGATTTTTTCCCAAATTTTAGCGCGACCATAGTAAACTTTAAAATCAATGTACAGAACATTAACAAATCAATATCCAATCTACAAGAATTGACACAATCTTTACCCCGAGAATAACAAATTGTACCCCTGGGCCGGATCCGACGACTTACTGGTGGCATGAGGAAGAGTTGAAGCTGCCATCTAGGATTGCAGCGCATATACACGTTAATGACTATTGCGTCATGTAAGCGTAATACATGACATTTTTAGTAAAACATATTCGCTTGGAAACGTATTTTAAATTCTACAGCACAAAACTTCAAACATGTTTATGTTTGGTAGAAACAACACTTGTGCTTCAACATTTGATTAAAAGGCACACTAAACTGATAACCGTAAAGGATATTGATGGTTTAAAGGTTTTGCTACTCATCATATTATTTTGTCTTAGCTTAATATATCGATCATCTCATCACCGCACTTATGTTGCCATTCGTTGTCAAATTGCCAAGGGGTCGGGAGCTTAAATTGTTCCAGTTGTTTATATGTTATGCAATGTCAACAGTCTCGCTTTCAAATTTAATTAACTCAATTAAAACGTATATCAACATCAATAATCGAGTTTTGAAAACATGTGGTAGAAAACGCGAAGGAAAAGTGCCACAGTGTTGTTGTTGTTTGTAAATTGCACCGCTCCATATCATAATTGTCTCATTGTTTTGCATTGTCATTTTATATATCCGGTGGGTTGTCCCTACACAGGTAAAAATGCCACGTATGTTTAACATACGTTTTGTCCAACATGCGTTTTGGTTAACATACGTTTCAAAACATACGTTTAACATACGTAAAGAAACATATGATAATCAGAAACGCACGTTAAACATACGTTTACAGAAACATATGTTAAACACATGTTAAACGTACGTTTGTCATACGTGATTCAATTCATATGTTTAACATACGTTAAACTGAATATATAATTATTGCGCTAAAATGCTCCACAGCACATGGCACTCACTATTTTTTGAAATATCACTAGCAGAGCCAGAGGCAGGGTCCAATTTAAGTACGAGAATCATAAATACATGTCTGACAATCAAAAACATATGTAAAACATACGTTTACATCAACATATGTTAAACACATGTGAAACATACGTTTGTCATATGCGTTTCGATTCATACGTTTAAAATATGTTAAAAATCCTATATAATTATTGCGCTAAAATCTCCAACAACACTTAGGACATACTGTTTTAGGGAATATCACTAGAACAAGCAGAGGCTAATTTAAAAATATATCATGTTACATATTATTCATATATGTTAACAAAACCATATGTAAACATATGTGTGTCATGCATATGTTTAATCCAAATGATTTAATTTATTTACATGTATAACTGATAAATTATCACAGCTGACACGAGATATAAAAGGAACCGGCAATATTTTCCCAATATTTTAATGTTTTTCTTCAGTAGTATAGTCACAATATATTAATCATCCAAGCAGACACCATCTAGGTAGTTTCAAATTAATGGAGTGTTGTATCGTGTCCAATATTTAATTAATCCTCCTCTTCATACTTCACATTGCTGGCATACTCGAATGTAACTGTTGAAACAGCTTCACAACTGAAATAAAGTATAAAATATTTTTTTATTTATGTAACTAGATCTGTTTTATTGTGAAGCTGTTAAATATAATGGCATCTTTTATTTCCTATTGTGAAATAGAAGGCCTCAATGAAGATCATATGAATTAAAGAATATATCTAAATGTCAAGTATTACCTACTTCTATAAACATTTGCATATAAATCAATACATAAAAATAATTATTCAACCAAAATTGTTAATATCTTCATTAAAAAAATAATTAAGAATTAAAAAAATAAAAACAGTTTATCTACCTGATTATCATGGCCCTGTGACTTCTGTACAAGATTGTACTTTCGGTTTTGCATTTTCCGATGTTCACCTCTACCAAACGTGTATTCACATCGGTTCACTTACACACACTATGCAATAAAATGTTTATTTGAATTCTTTAATTACTTTTGTCAGAGATAGGCCTATATGGTTCCACAGATTAAAAATTGTCAATCAACCTCGATGTTTCCTGGTATTTTTCAAGGTAAAGGTCGGCACTGGCTTACTCAGACTAAATAAACCGTAAAGCAGCTAAATATGTAAAACTGTAAAATCTGAACATTTGAACAAAGATCATTTGCGGGATTTTTTATAATGAAGTCACTCGCCTTTAAAGAAAAACAAGGTAAGTACAAGATAGTATAGGTATTTTTGAAATTAAATGTAAATCGTGTGTAAAGTTTTCATATATATTTTCTATGATTTTTACTACAACACTATTTGTTTTTCTAAAGAAAAGTGGGTGAACATCTTTAGGACGAAAATTGATTTGTGTGCTAGAGTTACTTCCCTTGTTGTGAACGCACAGAGAACAAATTTTATGAGTTTATAATCTGACAAATTTAACAATACTCGTCGTTTTTGATGATTTTTAGCGGTTAGTATTATGTTTATGTATATCAATGTAGTTATAGATATACATCAGTACTCTATGTAACTTGTGGAACTGGAAATATTTTCAGTTTAAACCATAAACCTTACACCACCCACTGTTACTTTGTATGTTCAATAATTATAATTGTAGTTTGAAATATTATTTTTAAAGCATGTTCTTATGTTAATTGTATGGTGACATCCTTCTATTTCTTAAATCTTTTAATTCGAGACAATTTAAAGAATTTCTTGCCATCTGAATTGATATATTGAACTGGTACCATGGACAGGCAATTTTCCAGCCAGTGGCACAGGCCCTATCTTGATATAGCGTTAGGATAGCTATACAATATATAGTAAATAATGAAAATAGACAGCCGGAATATAGTTAGCTACTGAACGGATTGTTGTGAAACTTCAGTAGACCACAGTCCTGCTTATTACCTCGATTACTAGACTTAAAGGCAATGTCAAAGGATTTTTATTCTTTATCAGTGTTTTCTCCAGAGCGCGTTTCTTGTGTTTGTGACGCAATTGAATCTCATTTGATGCAATCAAGTTTGTTTATTTTGTCCACTACGACGCAACCTTAAAAATACAGAAATTCAAACTACACAGATTTGTTTCGGCAAGTGGGTTTCAGAGTTATTATTTTTACACTGCTAGCAGTGTTGACAGATCACATGGTATGATTCAGGGTAATACATACATGTGAAACTTTTTGGAAAGTAATGAGGGAGATCGGGTTTTGAAATGAGGGAGACTGGATGGAAATGAGGGAGATTTTTTTTTCGCGGCATAAAATTTGAAAATATTGTCATTTCGGTACAATTTTACATTATTTCTTAATAATACAAGTATATTAAACCATAACAGATGGTGTTTTGTCATAATATATAGAGAATATACAGTAGTTTCTCGAGAGCGTGTTTCTTGTGTTTTTTGACGCAATTAAATCTCATTTGACGCGATAAACTTGTTCAGTGCGTCCACTACGACGCAACCTTAAAAATACAGAAATTCAAATTACGCATATTTGTTTCGGCAAGCTGGTTTCAGAGTTAGTTTTACAATGCTAGCTGTTTTGGCAGATCACGTGGTCTGACTCAGGGAAACCCTGGTCACGCGGTTCTACTAAGTTAACGTAAACGCTCAAATTGGTTATTAACGCTGTATTTATGTAATCGCATAAACGATTATGATCACATACATAACTTTCCGTGGTGCAATATTATAGTTAGAAGACAACATCTGTGAAAACAAACGTATGCTACAACAATAGCACTGATATATACCCAGTTTTAGGTTGTTTGTATATAAAGATGAAATGTGGAAATCGTGAAACTTTTCAAGAAAGTTTTTTGAAATGTGCGGACGTTACTCTATCTGAAAACCTTTTTATTTTGTTTTTTATAAGGTATCGAGACGCGCATGGGCAACATTTTAATACCAGTTTAAACATAGGCCGGTCCATGTTTTTACGCCGTTTATGTTTCTTTAACGGACGTTTATAAAGGTTATGGAAAAAAGAAAATAAACTTTTAGAAAATTATATTTATTTTGAAAAAATTATTTTTGTTAAGTTACCATTAAAATGTTATAATATTAAGGTAACATTACTCTAAATCGAGCCTAGCTATGAACTAGAAGAGAAATGGTTTTGGGAAAAAGAAAACAACAAAGTTTTGTTTTCCAAAGAGTATAATGCTTAGTAATGGTAAACATGAAGCTCAGCTGAAATATAAAATATTGAAATAATTTTAGTGTTTTTCATTATAAATAATTAGGGCCATGGTGATCGAGCTGAAGACATGACATTTGAAAAGTTGATGAACCGGTTGCCATGATCATAAAAACTGTCGTTGGGAAGGAAAGGACAACTACTTCCAGGTGGTGTAACTTGTTGGGCCAGAAGTGAAACATTCGTTTGGAAGTTAAAGTGTTTTGAAGTTGTTAATTCAAGTTGGAATTTTGATTTTAAAATTTGTGTGAAATAGGAATTAAAACTGTTGAAGTAAAATATGTCATTTTCACCTCTATTTATTCAACTTGATTAATTTTAAAACTAGTCAATGATGACCACCAGATTTTGAAAATGACCCCCAGATTTTTTGTCAGTGGGTCATCAATGACCCCCGAAAATTGGAGTTGGATAAAACACTGCTTTACTATATTCATTTAGCCTCAATTTAATTCTTGTGATTTTTTCTGACATACTGTCTTCAAATGTTGTATCAAAGTTTATAAACTATTCTCTAGATTCAATGCTTAATAAGTTATCAGCAACTGTAAACAGTCATATAAAGTGAACAATTTGCTAATACATGTAGTATACAAATTATTTGTTGTTTCAGCTTGAACAGCTTACACTAGAACTGAAGGCGTTTTACAAAGGAAGAGATCTTAAAAGACCCCCAAATTCTATATGGACCTGGTAATCTAGCTGTAATGGTCCAAAATCTGTTATGCCTCACCAGTGACAATGTCTTTGAAAAAGGTAGGGAAAATTACCGTATTGAGTAATATTCCTGGTATTATAAATGAAATACAGTATTGAATTCATTAATAAATTTGTATCTCAAATCTCTCCATTTTATTCAAAACATCGAGGTATATCATCTGGATAGATAGGTATTTAATTTATTGTGAATCATTTGTTCAATTTAAGAACTGGTAGAAGTCAATATTTTTGCATGATGTTTACCTAAGCTAGGACTGCAAGTTAACTGAGTGATATATCAAACTGATATCTTTAACTTGTCAAATCAGATAATCAATGTCTGAGATGTGTCCCTTTTGCTAGATGAACACTTCAAAATGGAACGCTTTGTCTGTTGTCACATGTTGGCAGTCATTTATCGGGTTCTCAGGGTTTATTGTGGGGGAGGGATTACAATCTACTACATGATGTCCTATATATGTTTCAAATCGCCAATACGTCTTGTTTCGTGTATGCCCTATTTCAGAAGTTGTATTTCAGATCTTGCAAATGTTTTCATGTTAAAAAAACAGTGAAAACTCATTCATAATTTAAGATTGGAATATAGCTCAGAATGGCTGAAAAGCCATCTCCTGCAATCTAAATTTCAAAATTTTCCATGACGGAGGCCACTTGGACCATCACTCTCGTACTCTACACTCCACTTGCGTCATTGTCGCTTGTTTCTTGCCGGTGGCACTCACAAGTTGGATACTGCTACTTCTTAATTTAGTACTTATTCTTTGAAACATTTTGACAACCCTGGTTTCTACTGGTCAAAGGCCAACAGAGCTTATGTCCTGATAAATTTTCTGTCGTCCGTTAACCTTTTTCTTTTAGACATCATAGCACCTTCATTAAGGCTTAGATCTTATATATTTTACATGTAGCATTGAATGGATGTTCCTTAAAAGATTTGTCTGGTGGAGTCAAATTTGAGGCTGCCACAGCGGACACTGTTTTACATAGGGAAAATGTTGTAGACGCAATGGCACCTTCATTTATCTTAACAAAAATTGCACAGCAGTTTAACTGTTATATTACCACAAGATCTGGACAAGGTCTTGAACCAGCATGATTCGACCACAAATGCCCCCACAACAAGGCTTATATAGGCACATTTTAAGCGAAATTTTAAAATACATTTTCTCTGAAAGCTCGAGGCTTAAATATTTTACGTGTAGCATTGTATGGTGGTCTCCTAAAAGATTTGTTGAAGCAAAACTTACAAAAAAGATTTTCTCTGAAATGTACATATGTCCATTTGTTGCCAGTAGAGCTATTCAGGCTCTCTTGGGCCCTCTGTTCATTCATACATTTTATTTCCATATAATAATTTTAGTTTTTTTTTTTATATTTTAATGGAAAATGATGATAGGTACAGAAGAGAAAATAACAAAAAAACTTATTTCTTATGACTGAATAGACTTATGTGAATGTATTTTGGTGTGATTTGTTGTTGCTGACATGACGGTGAATACCTATGTGTATTTCATGGTCCCCACCCCCATGAGGTCTTAGGGGCGGGGCCAAAACAGTCAAATTCAAGGTAGACTTTAGGAATCCACTTATAATTATAGGAAGCACTCGGAAATAAATTGTGAGCATGGTTACTGACGACTATAAGTCCTTTATAAAATTTGTGAATTTCATGCCCCTGTGACTCACGGTTTGGTTCTGGGGGTGGGGCCTACTTTACTAAATCTATATTTATTAGAAGTTGACAAAAAAAACGTTATTTCCTACGACTGAATACACTTATGCTAATGTTTTTTGGATAATCAGGTGACCGTTAAAGCCCATGGGCCTCTTGTATATATTATATGTAATGTATATACATGCATAATTATTTATTTTTCAGTGACAAACTGATATGGAACATTGCTGAGAAGTGAGACATGGAATAATATTGCTCAGTTGGAAGAAAAGTAAACCTGGAAATAGATGGTACAGTTGTATCCCTTAAACCTGAATTCAACAAGTGACAAAATCATACACTGAAGTTCAAAAGTACAAGCTGATGAGATGTCAGTTATACACATGAACTTTTTTTCTGAAAATGTGCTGTTGTCCCGTCTGATATTGCTATGATTATAGAGAAATTAAATGGAGTTTACAGATTATTTGCTACATATGTTATGAGAAGGAAATATTTCCAAAAAGGAAAATGCAGACTAACAACATTGTGACGCTCCTGTTGGAAGACAACAACTACTGTGACTTATTTAAGAATCTAGTATGTAAAAGCGAACCATAAATGAAATAAATCTGCTTTCTCATCATGATTGATATAAATGTGCTTAGATTTATTTCATTGTTCATTAATATTTGCTCTCATGAGCCAAAAGCTCTTGAGTTATTATGTGATCAGCTTGTGTCAGTCATATTATTTTATTTGTCTTTCACCTTTGCTATCTATGGTAGTTTTTTGTCTAGAGCATGCAATGAAAGACACAGTGTTTACAAAATAATGAATTATGATGTCTGTCCTATTGAATACAATGATAAACAGATTTATTTGATAGTTTTTAACTTTTAAACAAATTTGAAAAGGATTTATGGAGGGAAGTAAAAAATAAATGAATACATCAGATAGATGTACAACTGGATTGTATAGATTTGTAATATTTTTGAAATATTAAGTTACTGTCATACCTTTTTCATAATTTGTATGGCATTTTATGCCTTAAAACCTCACCTTGCCAAAGGCTTTATATGAGCTATAATTCTTATCTCTTTTCCCATCTGTCTTTCAACAATTTCTATAAACGACATCTCTGATACCGCTGGGGAGATTTTCACCAAAATACGTATGAACGCTTCAAGCATTCTTATATCAAGCTTCTCAAGTTTGTTAAAGTTACCGATTGATCTAATGTTAAACATGAGTTTTCATATTTTTAAAGCATACAGTAGAACCTGTGTTAAACATACATAGTAATATTTTCATGAAAAACATACATATTTAAACGTGTGCTAAACGTGCGTGGTACTATTTCCAAGAAAAACATATGTACTCAAACGTATGTTAAACGTGCATGGTACTATTTTCATGAAAAACGTACATATTGGAATATATGTTAACGTATGTGAAACATATGTTTGACATGCGTGGTACTATTTATATGGATAACATACGTATTGTAACATATGTTAAACGTACCTTAAACATATGTTTAAAATGCGTGGTACTATTCCTATGAATAACGTACGTTTGGACCGTATGTTAAACATATGTTTAATATACATTAAATGTATGGCCAGAAACGTATGTTAAACGCGCGTGGTACTATTTATATGTAAACGTATGTTTTGGCACGTACGTATACGTTTAACGTACGTTTAACATGCGTGGCATTTTTACCTGTGTATACAGAGACGGCATTCGTCTTTGTTTCGTGAATTTCTGCAAAAATGTTACATAAAGCAGGCACCTTTTCATCGATTTTTTACGATTCCATAGCATAAGGTTTATTTGTTAGAGTCAGAATTTAAAAAGTTCCGGTGAATATGGGTAGAGTAAGCGGTTAAATTTCGCTCTGATCATATTAAGAATTTCTGAAAAAACATCGTTAAATGTTTTTATTTTGGTGCAGTTGTAAAGTAGAGACACAGTTTTGGTGCAATGTTACAGCTTTAACTGAAAAAGAAATATATTGATGCAGTAAATATTTGACAATATTGGATTTTCTTTTGTTTCCTTTGTTTTCGACACATCGAAAAATCCCGTGCACTGAGTGATTTTCTTTGCAAACAGTTTGTGTGTCTTTTGAGTGTACATTGAACATTATCTACACAATAGATATAAACAAAGAGTTTACATTGACTACCAAACAAAAAACTGATTGTTCGGGTGTTGATGTATTGTATACACCACTTAAATGTCAAATTCTTTGCCTGATATCAGCAAATGTGGCAAAAAAGTCAAAAGGGACTTTCCTGTGCCGACATGGTGGCACAAACATTTGAACAAGATTCATTTCTGAAAAGTATTGCCCCTGTGCTAAAAGATATTTTGCAGCCCGTTTTTAAGTCGGCCGTGGATGCTGCGATCAGTTCATTTAACGAGGCAATTGTAAAACCACTTGTTGAAACGAACAAGAAAAATTGATGGACACCATAACAGCACAGGATACGATGATTAAACAACAGGCAAATGTCATTAATGAAAAAGAATAAACGTCATGAATGTCTATGAATTCGGGTTAAAACTATTACGTTCAAAACACAGTGACCTTCAACATGAGCTGAACGACATACAGCAGTACGGTCGTAGACATTCCATCTGATTTAACAATCTATCAGTTCTAAACAGACATATTAAAGCTGAGCACACGGCACATGTCGTAGATTACATCAACCAAGACATTTTGATAGAATCTGAACACATTACAGCCGACGACATTGAGAGATGCCATCCGGTGGGTAAAGCAAAAAAAAAGATCATTGTGAAATTCGTGAGATATAATAATAAACAACGGGTTTTCATGATGAGAAAAAATCTCAAAACAATCCAAACAGAGTGTTTATTACAGAAGACCTGACGCCATACAATCATTCTCTTATAAAACTGTTGATAAACGCAAAAACACGAAAGTCAATCCATGCGTTCTGGACCAGAAATGGGAATATTTTTGCAAAGAAATCAGAGCCAAGCCAACAAGTAAGACAACAAAACAAAGAACAAGTTGAACGTTTTATTGAGTCTAAGTGAGTAGATACTAGAACTATGAGAATGCTCAGAAACGACAGTAGTATGTATAAGTAAAATAAAAATCTATCATGCTTAAAAAGTTCAAATATTGACATTAATATCATCATAATCAATGGTTTGCATCACATCTATTCAAATCCCTAATATGTTTGACAGCTGTATGTTTACATTCTATTTTTAGCTGTCACGTGTTTGTTGTTGTTATATTAATGATATAAAACCCTCAGAAATTAACGGAAATTAAAAATCACTCGTGATTAATACATAAAACTTCTTTTGACACTAATATTATCATAATCAATAGCTACATCTCGACTATTCACTCTCCTATTATTTTGACAGCTCTATGTTTACTATATAAGCTATTGCTTAGATGCCAAGCGTCCTGTGTATTTATTTACGATTGCGGCACGTGTCAGGTCATGCTTGACATTCATTTGTTAATTTTAGGGCTGTAAAGAAAGTAGGTTACATTGTAAGTATACATATACATACACGTGCGCATACCAAACGGTGGTTTGAATGTGAACTGTGTGAAAATTCACCTTAAATCAATTGAAATGATAATGATGGTGATTAAGATGATGTTCGTAATAATATAGTTTTATACAATATATACATCTTTGATGAATTATGAAATTACTATACAACTATAGGTAAACATATCAAAATTTTCGTTTCCATTTTGAAAAAAAGCATAACTCTCCTATCTGGATGAATGTGCGTGCGTGCGTGCGTGCGTGCGTGCGTGCGTGCGTGCGTGCGTGCGTGCGTGTGTGTATTATCTTTGACAGAAAACGTAAACATGTAATTTAATTTAACAACTTTATCGGGTGGTATAAGTGAAGCAAAATCCAAGGAGTACTAATTTGTATTTTGAGATATATTTAACTTTGTGTTCAAAAATAGCAAGACGCCTTACTTTTATTAAAAAGTATTGAAATATTTAACTGTTAACCACGACTGTAAACCAGGTCATGGCTCCCCCAATATTTGGCTTCTGTCTGTCTCAAGGCAGTAACCCCTGTTTTAACCTTGTTCATACTGCTTTGGCGACTGTAAACCAGGTTTAAGCCCCCCCCCCCCCCCCCCCAGTATTTTCTATCAAGCGCCTCCAGTATTTTTCTTCCAACCGTCCCAAGGCGGTGATCCCTGTTGTCACCTGGTTCATACTGCTTCGGCGACTGTTAACCAGGTATAAGCTCCCCCAATATGTTTCTACTGACCGACCCAAGGTGGTGACCTCTGTTGTCAGCTGGTTCATACTGCTTTGGCGACTGTAAACCAGGTATAAGCTCCCCCAGTATGTTTCTACTGACCGACCCAAGGCGGTGACCTCTGCTGTCAGCTGGTTCATACTGCTTTGGCGACTGTTAACCTGGTATAAGCTCCCCCAGTATTTTTCTACTGACCGACCCAAGGCGGTGACCTCTGTTGTCAGCTGGTTCATACTGCTTTGGCGACTGTTAACCAGGTTTAATCTCCACCAGTATTTTTCTACTGACCGACCCAAGGCGGTGACCTCTGTTGTCACCTGGTTCATACTGCTTTGGCGACTGTTAACCAGATTTAATCTCCCCCAGTATTTTCCCATTGACCGTCCCAATACGGCAACTCCTGTTGTCACCTGGCCCATACTGCTTTGGCGACTGTTAACCAGGTATAAGCTCCCCCAGTATTTTTTATACTGACCGACCCAAGGCAGTGACCCCTGTTGTCACCTGGCTCATACTGCTTTGGCGACTGTTAACCAGGTTTAGGATCCCCCAGTATTTTGATACTGACCGACCGAAGGAGGTGACCTCTGTTGTCAGCTGGTTCATACTGCTTTGGCGACTGTTAACCAGGTTTAGGATCCCCCAGTATTTTGATACTGACCGACCCAAGGCGGTGACCTCTGTTGTCAGCTGGTTCATACTGCTTTGGTGACTGTGTACCTTCAATGTTTTGAGTTTGTCTGAACGTTTGTCTGAACACATGTATTCTTTTTGTACTTAATTTTCTGACAAACAATGCAACATGCGGAATTAAATAATACGCCAAGTGTTTTTTTTTCTGATTCAATTTTGATTTTATATATATTATTTACTTATTTCAACAAGGTAATTGTATTTTAACCAAATATTCTCTGCAGTCGTAATATTCATTATGTTAAGCACTGAGCGAGATATGAACAGTTGAATTTATTTGCACGTTTGTCGTTTTACAATTGCAGGAATTTAAATTAGAAATAATTAATAAAAGGAATGAAAGATATTTTTGAGTAACGTTTATGATGTAATTTTAAAGTGAAATAAACATTTTTAAACAGTTATTTTATATAAATTAAAACAATGCACTATTTGTCATGTGACAAGTTTACAAATTGAAAACAAATAACTTGGTGCGACAAAATGCAAATAAAACTAGATTGTACTGTTTTCAATGGTGGAACTATACATCTAGCAACACTGTTGAAGTTCATACACACTTACTACAACGAGACAAAGTCCATACGGCACACATATTGTAAGACATTTGTTATGATAATCCATATTATTGATTGTGTTATAAGGTTTCATAAAACCGTTAAGGCCGTAATTTATTATATAATTATGTTTTCCATATTCCTTGACGTACAATACAAAACAATAACAAAACAAAGCACATTGATGACAATTAAGCATACATAACAGTCTTAAATATCCACAACTTCTTCAATATTTACACTGAAATTTTGAATAAAAATATATATATATACGTATATAAAACTACAAAGTTTGTGTATTGTATGTATAAGCTATAAACACAGTTAACTAACAGAAGAATACAGTTGTAGTGTTCATGCTGTATTGAGGAAGTGATGTGTATCTGTAACATGATACACGGGTTGAAATCTTATACAAAAATCAACACAAAGTTCCTTCGCTTGATTAAGCAAGACAAAACATTTCTGTGTACCGACCGGCACTAAAATTGAAAAAGTTTTTTTTTGTAATCTTGATTTTTTAACTGTGATAAATTACAAACGATTTCAGAGCGAATCTGCTTAATGTGTCGAGCAAATTATATTTTTAGTGTTCTATACTGATTTACTATCATAATTAATATTTTACAGAACAGAAAAATAAGTTTGTTTATAATACAAGTAGTTCGTTATTATGACATTTTTGCCTACCAACCTATCTATTTATTTGGTTAAGTAACCCTTAACAAAGGATTTTGTTTTGCTGTTTAATAGTATGGCAGGAATAACTAACCAAACATAAAACACATATTGTCGAGGTCAGTATAGATATTTTCACATTTCACGTATTTACTTTTGCCTCTCATATGAACATCCAATGAAATTGATGAAAACTACTGTGAACGTTTATATGAACAATGAATGAGGCATATTCAGTTTTGTTTCAGTTGTCTACGAAACGTGCGTGCGTTTGTGCGTGCGTGCGTGTTCGTGTGTATGTGTGTATGAGTGTGTGTGTGCGTGTGTGCACTCTTTGCTGATATCAAGAATTTGAACGCTAGCATTATTACAATAAAATGGGTTGTTCATTTTAAGGTAATATGTCACAATGATAACGCATGCACTAAAACGATGTGTACTTGACCCAATTGATGTTATATATACTATTATCTTTAAACAATTCAAAATGTATTGATTGTAATATGTAATTGTTATGTCTTTGCCATATGATTTAAAATATTATAAATGGCCAAAGGCATATTTTTGCTGATAGTTTGCCAATAAAATTTAATTTAATTGAATTGATAAAAAGCTAACATGTAAGAGTATCGTTCTCTTCGCGCTTGTGCAGCAATAAAACGTAAACGATTTTGACCCGTGAAACACGTGTATTATATGTTCTCCCAATTTTTTCTTTATTTTGTTACTAGTGTTTTCATTGTCGTGAAACTTAGTACATGTCAAACCTTTACGATGTTTGCAAAAGTTAAATGTTGAAACGGTAAACAATAATGTTTGGGAACGTCAAAATACGCAACAGTTTGTTTGAAACCCATAACACTTTTATCAACTTTGAATACAAACGTATCCATTGGTCTAATAACTGTTACCTTTGGTGTAAGAGTGAAAGATTAACGAAATGCGTATATCAATTTTAGTATAATTAGTGGTAAATATTTTATCTTCGGCAGCAAATATATTGATACAATCCCAAGTTTAACTGCATATAAAACTTATTTAAATAAAGAATTAAAATTGAAAAACACATAGCTCTTAAAAAAGATAATATATAAATTCATATCCGGATATGCCTTTTATGTTCTAATATATTATGTTAGAAATAGTATTTTCGAAATAAAATTTTATAATTCTTAATTGAGACACGATGACATTTGTTCATATTCTACTACAACTTCCATTCTTGTTTATTTATCCATCCTCTTCGTTCACTCTAAAAAATTCTAAACTACACGTACCTTCTTATTGTTACTTGAAAACAAAGTTTGCATTAAATAGATATTTTAGTTTTTGAGACATATATATATGCGTTTTATCAAATATATATTATAATTACTGTCAATTTTACATACAAAGCTACAGCTATGTACATATGTGATGAGAATAAAAACTTAAACATTTTAATTAAAATAAGTTAATTGGCTTTGGTTACATGAACTCATATTGAGCACCGTCTCAATCTTGCGTTGTTTAACACAATCAACATGTATTTATTAGTCTTTACTTTGTCCTCTAAATGTTTAGTTATTTGTCGGTGGAGGAGGCGGCGGATGGTTAATGATTGCGGCTCGTTCATTAGTGACTACTTCCTTTACAGATTCTATAACTGGACCCCTTCCTGACCCACTCATGAAAAAATATTTTTTTGTAACATATTTTCTGACATTTGTTTGTTTGTGATCGTCTGGTTTAATGTGACTTGCTATCCTTTTGACTTTGACTCGTCTGTCGTCTGTGATCCTCCTGTTAGCTCGAACCTTGTGCTTGGGGAGACTTGCTATCCTTCTGACTTTGACTCGTCTGTCGTTTGTGATCCTCCTGTCAGCTCTAACCTTGTTGTTCTCGGAGTTACTTGCTTTCCTTTTCATATCATATTGACTCGTTTGTTGTCTGTTAGTCTGTTGTCAGCTCGAATCTTTATGTGCTTGGAGGGACTTGCTTTCCGTTGGACATTGACTCGTCTGTCGTCTGTTAGTCTGTTGTCAGTTCGAACCTTGTTGTGCTTGGAGCGATTTGCTTTAACACTGCCGTCCATTCTGTCAGCGCGTCGTCTGTTATTCCGCAATACGTTGTTCTGATCAGAACTCAAGTTTGATGTAATAATGTTTATCTGAAACGAAAGTTAGATAAATATTGATTTGCCAAGACTTTGTTTAATTCTGTGTTTTATGGAAGATGTTTTATAGTAAATATTTAATAGAAAACTAGACTATAAAATAAGAAAGGATTATTATGCGAGAAAACAACACTTAGAAATTAGTGAATATGTTTCAATTGTATTCAAGGACGACCATTGTAGGACCATAGGCTGGTAAAGACATATCCTACATTCTTAGCTTCTGGAACCGCTGATTTGTGAGATTCGCTTAACAATAACATGATAAAAGCACACATGGTAAAATTGATCAATGCCATTTTTCACTTTGTTTAAAATTATATACATCTAAGATGAAATATGGAATTACATTACCAGTGTAGGAATGCATGCCAAAATTTTCATTTCTATTTTGTTCCATCCCAGAACATGATATATCTCGAATCAAGTGTATTAACCCCAAATGAAAACGCAGGGAATTCTTTACCTGTGTCACAATTAATAGCAATTAAACGCTTACAAAACTTCAGTTGAATCAACTTACCAATCAACGTGCTCAGATATCACTTTCCAAATATTGCTATTTAACGGACCCAATCACAAGAGCTGGGTCCGTACTACAGACTTTTTTCTATTCTGAAAAGGAGCATAACCCTCCCAACTGGCTGAATGAACAAAGTGTGTGTGAGGGGGGGGGGGGGGGGCGCGTGT
Source organism: Panopea generosa (assembly GCA_029582155.1). Lineage (NCBI taxonomy): Eukaryota > Metazoa > Mollusca > Bivalvia > Adapedonta > Hiatellidae > Panopea > Panopea generosa. The sequence continues at coordinate 61,421,119 of CM055904.1, forward strand.
GTGCACCAGTTTCGTGCACAAAGGGAAGCAATTTGTCGAGACCAGCCAGAGTCACATAATACTATCATACTACCACTGACCCTATTTCGGATGGCACGCTCATTACGGGTAAGCCTGAAATTGGTCTCTTATATTATGTTTATTATATAAAATATGCATACTGGTATAAAATAATTGTTTATAGCAATTGAACCTAAATATAAAATATGATAGAAATCTTAATATTTATCCATGCACTTTATCAAAATCTTAAAAAACACTAAATTTTTATTGCAAAATTGAAAAACAACTGACTATCTGCCGAAATGATTTTGTTTTTAAAAACCCTAAATAGTTAAATTTAAGCTTATACTTACCATTTACATGACTATTATATACATGCATCCGTTTATAAGTTTAATTAAATACTAGATGTAAACAATCTTTAATACTATTTTTGCATTACTTGTTAAATCTACATTTGTTAATGCCAAGGACGGGTATGTTTATGAGCATGTTATACCAAAAGATCTGTACGGTAACATGTGTTTTTTTTATTTCTGATAGTGCATGAACATACATTAACCTTATATACTGAAAAGTTTCATAAAGTTCTATCCTTAGGAAAAAAATGATAAAAGCTATAGCAATCGTCTATAATATTAACAACCATGTTGGTCGGTACATGTATAAGCAAATACATGTTTAGTTATCTGGCGGTGGAGGAGGCGGCGGATGGTGAATGATAGCGGCTCCTACATTAGGGACTATTTCCTCTACAGATTCTGAAACTGGGTCCCTAGCTACCGGGCAGCAGTAGTATACTCTTTTGAAAGCAGCATAATATCTGACTCTTCTGTCATATGGTAGTATGTCGTCTTCCAGAGACTCAGTGTTTTGTGAGTATCTGGGTTTCTTCCTACTATCGGCTGGTATGTCGTCTGATAATCTGTTATCGTCTTGAACGTTGGTGCGCTCAATGTGAATTTCTTTTAAGCTGTCATTGACTCGTCTTTCGTTTGTTATTCTGTTGTCGTCGCTAAATTTGGTGTGTTTAATGTGACTTTCTTTAAAGCTGACATTGACTCGTTTGTCGTCTGTTATATTGTTGTCGTTTAGTACCTTGGTGCGTTCAATGTGACTTATTTTCAAGCTGACATTGACTCGTCTGTCGTCTGTTATTCTGTTGTCGTCGCGAACTTTGGTGCGTTCAATGTGACTTTCTTTCAAGCTGACATTGACTCGTTTGTCGTCTGCTATTGTGTTGTCGTCGCGAACATCGATGTGTTTGATGTGACTTGGTTTCATACTTGCATTGACTCTGTCACCATATCGCTTATCTGCTGTTATGTCGCTAGATGTTATTTGTTCAGATCTTGCACATGGATCGTTTAATGGTTGTACGTCTGCGGCAGTAACATCGCTGTCATTCCACAATGCCGTATTCTGGTCAGAACTCGTGCTTGTTTGATTTGATTTGTTGATTACACACTCAATTTATTCCAAAAAGTAAACTACAATGCCACTATATTCTATTTTAAATTTTAAAATAAATGTTATAATGTTCTTTTCTGTAATCTGCTTTTCTAAACTTTGTTTATCTGAAAAGAAAGTTTGAAAAATCTTGAAAAGAAAATTAGACTATATATAAAACAAGCTTATTTTTCGAAAAATAAAACTGTAATATATTTTTGTAATATTGATTACTTTGAATACTTTGAAATTAGTACACCTTTGTCCATTGTTGTACAAGGACGACAATTGTAAGACCATGGCTGATAAATACACATGTCAATCTTAGTTTTTAATCATGTCAATGCATTCATTTCAGTTGATGAACTGCCTGCCTGATAAACATAGGTTTATCACGTCATTGCAAGTTTATCAAGCACATGACGTCAGTATGTATACTTCACGATGTCGTTATGTATACTTATCGTGGAGCGCATGATCCAGTGGTAGAGCACCGAACTCATGATCGGAGGTTCGTGGGTTCGATCCTCCTCTACGGCTATGTGTGGTGTCCATGAGCAAGACACTTTTTCTGCATATGCTTTGTACTGGTTCTACCCAGAAAGACTTTGAACGTGATTTGTCTAAGTTGTAAGAACTTGTTCACAATAAATAACATTAGTTTAAACTAAGCTTAAAAATGTATACTTATACATTTTGACATTGGACGGAACTACTTTTAACCTTACTTAAAATGAATAAACAACAAACTAGAAATATTGACATGATAAGTAGAACACCGTGTAAATGTCTAATATTACCAACTTCATCGGTACGGTACGAAAATAACAAGGACTCGGCTCAGCCTCGTCATGGATTTTTTCTAAGCCTCACCTTATAAAGTTGATAATATCAGAAACTAACTTGGTATTCGCTATAACATCATCCTACATTCTCAGTTTATGGTACCGCTGATTTGTTATCCGACTAGAGAGATTCGTATTACTATTACATGATGGAGACACACATGGTAATTTTGATTAGATATCATTTCTGGTTTGGTTTATCTCCCAAATCAGGTCTATTAACCCCAGTGTAAAAGCAGGGAATTCTATGCCTGTTCCACAATTCATAGCTGAATGTTTACTAAATTGTAACCTCATTCAAACTTTTATTTGAAGCAAATGACCAATCAACATGCTCAAATGGCGCTTTCCCATCATTGCTATTTAACGGACCCAATCGGGGACTGGGTCGGTATTACAGATTATTTCTATTTTGAAAAGTAGCATAACTCTCCTAACTGGCTGAATGTGTCTTTATTTTCAAGTGTGTGTGAGCGTGTATATGTGTGTTTGTGTGTATATATCATTTATGACAGAAAACGTAAACATGTATTTTAATTTTATGTGGAGCGCATGGTCCATTTGTAGAGCACCGAACCCATGATCGGAGGATTGTTGATCCTCCGCCACGGCTACGTGTGATGTCCTTGAGCCAGACACTTCATTCACATATGCTTAGTACTGGTTCTATCTAGGAAGACTTCGGGAATGATTTGTCTAAGATGTAAGAACATGTTTCACAATCGAACTTAATTAAATGAATTTAAACTAAACTAATTTGAACAACCTTGTCGGTCGGTATAAGTGAAGCAAATCCAAAGAGTACCAATGTGTACTTTGAGATGTATATAACTTTATTTTCAAAACTAATATGAACTAAGACAAAGCCTCTCTTGAGGTCGAACTTCAATTTTATAAGTATAAACAAATACTAAATAAACTTTATAGTACATGTATTATATGTTTAGGATAACGTTGCAGTTGTTTCCAGTATATATTTAATATGTAGTATGTTTATCATAAATAAATCACTTATTACATGATTGCAACTTTATTCAAGGAACAATATCTCTAATTCATTGGTTTAAACATATTTTATTCATAAATTATGTACAGCATATTCCACAACATACATAGTAAAAGGATTGAAACGAAACAAATAATTCTTATATAGTTTCTCTCCTTAGTAACATTTACAAACATTTGTGTAAGGTGGCGAGGATTCATTTGATTAGTTTTGACATATCAACAAAATACAGTTCTATAAAAGAAATATAGTTATTACATCGATAGTTGTATGTCTTGGTATGTTTTAAAAGAAAACAAAATTCTATAATTAATCATATAATTTAGAATTAAAAAACAGAATAAAAGGCGGACGAGTTCAGAACTAAAGCGAGCGAGCAAAGGGAAGCAGACAAACAACATATAAATTATTATTATAGTTATTAATAATATTATTATTATTATTATTATTATTATTATTATTATTATTATTATTATTATTATTATTATTATTATTATTATTATAGATCATTTTTTTCAAGTCTAAAGCTTTACAGCGTTGTTAGATAAGTTTTTAGTTTTCGTTATTAAAACGCTTTCCCGAGAGTATATATTTGTGGACAGCATTAAAAATTTCGACGTTTGTATTGTGGGGGAGATGAGGTTCACCAAAGAGAAGTGTGTTGAGGGTAACAGTGCATATGTGAGAGATTGGTGCGAGAAGTGTAGCGCGTTCGGTATGATAAATAGGACTGACGAGGAGGTAATAATTCGTACTTTCAGTTGCTCCACATGTACACAGTGGAGAATTTTCAATATTTTTTTAGAATAAGTGTTTTTTAGCGTGCTACAATTCGTACGAAGACGAGTATGCAAGACCTGATACTTTACTTGTGCCTGTGTAAAAGTGTTTTGATGTTTTGGTAAGATTTTTATTTAGCTGGTGCTTAAAGGCATTGATAGAAACAGCTCGTCTTGTTTCTATAGGTAGATTGTTCCAATCACGGACAACAGATGGCATGAAAGAATTATAGTAGAGCGCTGTTCTCGAACTTGCTTGGAATTTGTAGGTCATAACTATTTCTGAGATTATACGGGGAATTTTCACCTATTTAGGATGGTACTAGTGCAGATAAGTAGGCAGGAGTCATATGGTTGACCATTTAATAAAAAATGATTAATTTGTGTATCGTCCTTCGAATTTCTAGACTTTCCCACCCAACTTCTGTGTTTAAGTTATTAATTGATATAAGTTTTGTTGTTCCAGTTGCAATGCGTGCTGCTTCGTGTTGAATTTTTTCTAACTCGTGTTTTTCATAATTAGTGCAGTTATCCCAGATTGTGTTACCATATTCTAACAGTGGTCGGATAAATGATGTATATATAATCTCCAAGGATCTTCTGTCTAGCTGATATTTCAGTTTTCTCATGATTTTACTTCTTGACCATGCCTTATCCTTTATGTATTCAATATGAGAGTGCCAGGTACATTGTTTGATAAAAGTATACCTAAGTGTGTGTGTGATTGTACTCTAATTCCTTGGTTTGAAAAACAAAAGCAAACGTTATTATTATTATAAGTGGTAGTGCAACACATTGCACATCTCTAGGAGCCATTTAAAGTTTTTTTTATTTTGCGTCTCCCGAGTTATGGACAGCAGAATGGATATCCAAATGATAAAGAAGCTGTCCATTCACGCCTTATTTCACGCCTTATTTAATCAAGCTACATAAGTGAATGCTGGTCACAAAACTTTTCAGAACAATTTGACGTGGGTTATTCTTGTTATTAATGTTTCTTGCATAATATTAATGTCACAGTGTGCATCTAAACTGTTAGGAGAGAAATATATGTCTACAGATTGGTTAGCTCTGTCGGTAGAGCACTTGTCCTGTAAGTTAAAGGTCCCGAGTTCGAGTCTGCAATGGCTGCATATTTTTCTTGTCTTATTACATAAACATAATACATGTCTATACTATAGTTTACACTGTGCAGACAGCCAGTATGTATTTTTACTGGGGTTTCAAAACAATATCAAAACAGATCTAGAAGACAGGAACAAATCTCAGTATAGCCACCGTCTTTCTATAAATATATCTTACATTAAATTTCTCACAAAATGTTTTTAGATTTCCGGAGCAAGGATTGATCCGACAACGTTGGCAGTGAGAAGTAAGTGATTATTTGACAACAACACTATGGATACCTCTGTCACAGAAGGAACCATTTGTATAATTCTAAACACCAGACATTCATGCTGTATTTAAGCATAAATAGAGTTCTTGCAGTTTAAATCATTAATGTTAAAATATGACTTAACCAAATGTATAATTCTGGACAAATGTTGGAAACGTCAAGGACACAGGACTAGACAGAAAATTTAAGAGAAATCTCTGGACATGGCAGTAATTTGAACCTCCATCTCCTCTGTACCAAGAATACATGGAATACATTGAAAATATACTTTTCGAATGTAAGGCACTTAAAAGCAGTCAGAAAGAGTAAGCATAAGTTAGTTTAAACTTATTTATTTTACTTCGATTGTGAACTTAGACAAATCACGCTTGAAGTCTTCCTAGATAGAACCAGTACAAGCATATGCAGAAAAGTGTCTTGCTCAAGCAAGCCACACATAGCCGCATAAACCCTGATGCCCCATAAAACTTAAAATATAAAAGTTAAATTGAAAATGTGAGCAGCCGAAATAAAATGTCTGTAATACTGGTAAATACATGCAATAAAAACATTGCACTAGCATTTTGTCCATGCAGCAGCAAACATTATAAAAAATATACATTTTTAAAAGAGAATAATTTCATTAAAAAGTAAAACTTTTTTTTTTCACCATATCTTAGCCATCTTTTTCATGTTGTTCGCAACTGCTGGGATTCGAACCCAGAATTTCTACAAAAGTGTAGATGTGTTTGCCAGTTACACCACAGAAGAATATTATGTTGTACTAAGATAATGGACTTAAATATTTACCAAACCAAAATATGTAAATTAATAGAATTTAATATTTAAAATAGCCCACATTTTTTTTATTAATAAAGTGCACTCTTGTAACACACCACTACATGTTTGTTTTCTAATACTATATACATGTAGTATAATATCAAATTTTGTGAAATTAATACTCAGGTCGACTCCTCCTTTTTATCGGGAAAAATGCTTCAACAATCTGGAAGCTTGTATACATGTATTGATTTCAAGTCTGGTTAAAACATCTATAGCATCAGCTGTGTGTTTTACGGTATTTTTCACATAAATGTATGTACTTTATAAAATGTATCAATTTGGATTTCTCGGTCCCAAACAAATGCCCCCTTTTGTAAAATGAATCACACCTTGGGAGTTGATTCAGGTTATTTAATAAGTCAATAATGTGTCTGACTGTCAATTTAAGGGTTGTGAGTTCCAATTGATGGTACTTGCGCGTAAAAAATTAAGTAAGTCAAATATGGGCAATAACTTGCATTTTATCCATGCAAGAGTTATCTAACTTATTCAATGTAGTATGTTTAATAACTGGGAAGTCTTTTGTTAAGTTTAAATCAAATCAAATATGTTGATGGTTGAAGAAGAATGGACTAGATGGAACTTGCAACCAAACTTCAACCAGAATTTCTTAGTCAAACAAGGGCAATAATTTGTCTTATATTAATGCAAGAGTTATCTAACTTAGTTATTGTAGTATGTTTGATGACTGGGGAGTGTTGTGTTAAGTTTCAAGTCAATACATGCAATGGTTATTGAGATTGGGACTTGCACACAAAACTTCAACCAAGGTAGGACACTGACGCCCGGGCGAGCAGAAAAGCTCGCTTTCTCATTCGAACAGTCGAGCTAAAAACAATTTGAAAATTGTTTACGGTAACAAAGACAACTCCGTCAGAATTCACAATGTTTTACCAAAACTCTAATGAAAACAAAGCAAAAGGCCAACTAACAATAAATGTATGTTATAAGTACTATTCTCTGATTGAAATAATTACATCATGACATGAATAGGGGGTTACTGACTTATATTTATATAATTATATGAGAACATACATAGTTGGAAACCGTAATTTATAAAGTGTTTTTAAACAAGAGGTCCATGGGCCTTAACAGTCATCTGATTATCCAAAAAACATTCACTTAAATATATTCAGTCGTAAGAAAACACTTCTTGTCAATGTCTCTTATACAGATTTAGTAAAGTAGGCCTCTCTCCAAAGGCAAACCCGTGTGACCCTGGGACATGCAATTCACAATTTTTATAAATGGCCCATATATGTCCATAATCATCTCACTATTTGTTTCCTAGTGCTTCTCCTATATTGAGAAAAAAAAATTCAAAGCTTACCTTACTTTGACTATTTTCACAATTTTGATTCACCCGTGTGTACCAAAGCTGCATACAATGTATCATTACAATTAAGGTTATTGTTTTTGAGAAGAAGTCGAAAAAGTCAATTGTTTACGGACGTATGATGATGGACAAAAGGTCCATTGAGACAAAGTCTCAGGTGACCTAAAAAGACAGACTGAGATTAAAGTTGAGGGCATAATGGTAGATTGAATGCATTTAAAGGGTCCTCTGTGGCCGAGTGGTCTCAAGATCACTTACTTATAACCGCTTATAACACCATACAATTGTAAACATCAAACCATTGTTCATTTATTTTTTCTGCTCTCGCAATATGGACATGGTTATTTTGAGAGCCATTACCAAGACAAAAACGATACGATACTACGCAACAATTATCTATACACGTATATTTACCTTTGATATCACCAGCGAACTGTTGAAAACGCACAAAATATATAAACAGCAATCGGAATACTTTTCATTTTACCCGCAATTACTTTGATCGAAACTTTGCGAAACATATTTACTGCAGAGCAATGACTTTTTCGTCTGGTTTGGTATTGAAATTATCAACTAAAGCTAAGAATTTTATTAATCATGAAAGTTTAGATTATTTTCATATGATTATTACAGTAAATTTTTTAGACAAGACTTTTTTATCTTTGTTTTATTTGGAATAATAGTCACGAGGCAACGTATAGGTTAACGGTCGTCGTGTTTTTTCTTTAAATGCACAACTTCTCACTGAATTCTAGAAGTCGCTCGAGTGATACCGTAACGGGTTCGTAAACGAACTCGCCCTTCGGGCGATTTCGATTCCAACCCCTAGTAACACAGTATAAGTGTTAAAATATTGGAATATCAATATCTCCATTTGTTATATTTTATTTGTTCATATGTGTATATATTTTTACGTGACAGTGTTAAAATCGTTCAATGTAACCAACATTATATATGAACACATTTTGTTTCAAGAACAGGTCTTATTTATTTAATTCCTTCAATAAACAGAAATTAAAAGTGATAGTACTTACTTCTATCTATAAATAAAGTAACAGATCATTTTCAAAATATACTATGAGATCATTCTATATTACGACCAATCTCTAAAATTAAGTATATGACGACATCCCCCTGCTCAGGCGCAGTCTTCTATGCGAAACCGGTCTCTTCACTAATTTAATATTTATTGATTGCCTTTGTGCTGTAGTGACTATGTCATTTAAATGTCGTGTTTTCTTATTGATGTTACCCTGGGTATTCTTATTGCTGTTATCATGTGTTTTTATGCTAAACAGAATACAGTTTGAATAGTGCCTGGGTCTTTTGTTGGGGTCTTGCAGAGCTATGTTTTAGTATTTCCATAAAATGACGCAGAATATTTAACCTCTTATGAGCTGAAACGATATTGAACCTTACTAAAAATGTAGTTGCATAAAGATATCCTCCGCAGTATACATTTAAAATGTGTTAACTTTGTTTAAAGGGAGTATATAAAAATAATGCTATAAGTGGCTTAAAAATAAAGTATTTTTTTAAATGGAAAAAAGCATCTCATTATCCTTAATAAATAAATTCCGAATGGTTTGGTATGGCGAATCCACCAAAACATGACAAAATTGATATTTAAATTAGAGTGGTAAAACATCCCCATTCTAAAAATAGACAGTATTTAAATACTGCTTGGCAACCTTCAATAGTTATATGGACTCTTTATAAGATGAAACAAAGTTCACAATGTGTAAACCTGAATGACGGATCAAAAAGGAAAATATATTCATGTGACTCATTTGATATGTCACAAAATATGTTGCAATATTAAGCGGCAATCTATTTCAGCCTAACCTAAGACCAAGTTAGGAAATCCCTTTTCAATATATTATTTTTGTATTTTTAAATAGATATTGTTTTGGCAATAGGGGGTGAGTGAGTCTATATAAGTATGATTTACTGGGGGGATGTTTTAAATCAATTTTAAAAATTGCGAAAAATCCTGATATATTCCCTTTAAGTACTCCTTCCCAAATACTTCTGAACATAACTGCCACAGCGCGGAAGTTATGTTTAATCGGATGACCTCCCTTCACAGACGTATCACAACTAGTTATAATAATATCAGTTATACTCTACACACAAAACATGTATATCTAGATAACTGATAAATCTGTGTTTACTTGAGAACAATTGTAAATATAACGTTAACCTATACAGGTAAGACAATTGATGAATTGGTTGCTTAACAAACTAACTGTAATTTCTAGCTGTACCTTTATCTATTCCGTGAAATGATGAACTTGCCCGATTATCATTGATTCGATAAGAGCTGATCAAATGCTCAGTCATATCAACATATTTGAGATTAAACTGGGACAAGTAACTCTAATAAGATATGAGACTATAATTATCACACTGATAAGCAACCAATAACGTCACGATGTACCAACTAACTACATTCCCGACAAAATATGACACGTGTTGATTGTTTAGAACTCTTATTATAATTATAGATGTTGTCCTACTTTCTCATCCAACAAAATCGCTCAGATTTTTCATAATAGAACTTTTTATTACACATAAAAAGTAATTACAGTCAGTAGATGCTGATCTACTTCCTCAGCCAATGGAATCGCTCAGAAACAACGAGAAAAAGGACCAACATCTAAGCCGGTTAGAAATTACATGATACTGGCGTAGAAATTCCATATAACCTTTAACCTTTACATAGATTTATATCTATTCGTTAAGAAATGAACATATTCGTATAGAGTGTTTTCTCCAAACTGCTGAGTTATGTTGAATGTGTATACCACATTCGTATTTTAGACAAATAATTATTATTTGAGAAATAAAAGCGCGAACCGAGCTAAAATGACAATAAAAAGCGATGGTTTTGATCTTATTTAACATTAGATATATGTCATGAGGTTATTAAACACATTCACCGGTAAATTATGTCACACATATTTCTTCAGACTTAATATACACCTGGAAAAAGTAAGCACATCCTGAATTTCTTCCCTAATTTTACTGCGACCACAATTGCAAACTCTAAAATCATGATAAAGAAACTGGACCCAACAATATCAAATCTGCAAGAACCGGAACAATCTCTGCACCGAGAAAAAGAAATACCACAGGTTCGGATCCGACGTCTTACTGTTGGGCAAGCGGCGTCTATACATTCCATAGATGACTATTGCGTCACATAGGTCATGTAAGGGTAATACCCGCCATTTTTAGTGAAAAAGATTCACTTGAAAACTTTTTTAAACACTACAGCTCCATATTTAAAACATATTCTTTTGTAAAGAAACACCACTTCGATATGTTTATTTAAAGGTTCACTATATTGACAACCGTGTAGAATTTTGATTGTTTTGATTCACATTATTTTTCTCTCAGCTCAATTTGTCGGTCATCTCATGACAGCACTTGTGTTGTCATTCATTGTCAATTTTTCGGGTAATTTTCGGGCAATTTTTCGGTATTTTGTTTCCAATTGTATATATATATCCCTCACTTTGAAATGTATGCAACACACATAATTAAAAAACTATCTGCATCAGTTATGAAATTGTGAATGAAATGTGGTCATCTAAGCAGAGGAAAATTGCCACGGCGTGTTGTTCAGTGTTGTTGTTTTTGTTTTGTTTTGTTTTGTTTTTGCGAAGAAAACACGTGTTCATGGTCACTTTCAATCACCAGTGGTTCGTCTCTATCCAAAGACGGCGTTCGCCTTTATTTCGTAAATTTCATGAAAAATTTCGATTTTTTGCACCACTCCATAGCATAAAGTCACATGGGTTCGACACCGTGCCACATAGGAGGAATCTACTGTAAAATGATATAAAATGAATAACCTTAAGTTTGTCAAACGAAACTGCAGCTGAGAATTACGTTTCATTGAATGACTTCCAAATGCAGACGTTCTGCCATTTATCAAATAACTGCGTAATATGTTGTACTTTACACGCGTGTTACTCTACACGTGTGTTACAATGACACCCGGATGTCTACATTGATAACAAACAATATTTATCTTGTACAAACACATACGATGTCATGCCGGGGCGATAGTTAACCTTGACATGGTCACTACAATAATATACATAAACAACCTTGAAACACATGCAATACTAGCATCTTTCCTTAAGCAATGAATTGCGTGTTAATTGTGTTGTTTCAAAAAAATAAATACATATGTTGGCATGGTAACAACAATTTAATATCTTTGAGGGTAAATATAAAGCTAAGTAACTATATGTTATATATGAATAACTTTTCCTAAATATTCAGTGTTTATTTTTAGCGGGCGATTGCAATTTAGTATATCAGTTAGCATTCGTAAGTGATTTGTTTTCAAGTCCTCAGGTTTTTTTTATTAATTGCTTTCAAATTATGCTCATTTTGGGTAATACCTCCATTGGAAAAAGAAGCGATTTTATATTAGTGGCGTCATGAATAAGTCGTACAACATTTGTTATCTATAACTGTCATCTTACGATTTAAATGACATAGTTAATCTATTAAGAACACTTTTGAAAACACATTATCCTTTTTGAACATGGTGTTGTTGATGATGATGATTATAATGATGATACTGATGATAATTATTACGATGATATTGATAATGGTGATGATGATGATGATGATGATGAGGCTGATGATGATGATGGATATTGCAGATAGTTTTGCAGAAATAATGTCACCTAGTTTACACCCCTTAACTTGGCAAATTCCGCATAGTCAACTCGGACAAGTTTTAGCACAACGTTATCACGAGATTTAGTGCTATTCACGTTTGTTTGTGGATTTTTTTGTGGGTTTTTTTGGAACTTTTTATAAAAAAGTTATGCTAATGATGATGATGATGATGATGAAAATGATGATGATGATGATGATGATGATGATTATCAAGCGTTGATAACAATCTACAACTGGTGAGATTTAGTGCTATTCACGTTTGTTTGTGGGATTTTTTGTGGGTTTTTTTTTAACTTTTTATAAAAACATAAAACTGCATTTTCTTCAAGCAATAAATAAACTTCATGCTCAAGAAGCCGTACATAGGATTTCATTATGTAATATAGTGTTATTATCATATTGTTAAATAAAAAGTGTTTTTTTTTAATGTGTTACTTCGGCGTAAAACGACAGACGTATTGTAGTTTTGATACACTCCTATGGTTAAGTTGAGGTTTGTTAAGGAAATAGTTCTGGTGTCGCTCATCGCCGGAAATCACAAAAGGTGTTGATTTGTATTAGCATATAACGCCGTCATAATGTATAAGCGTGATTCACGGAAGTCTGTAAAAGCCGTCTTCGGTTCATATCGGCAATAAACGGAACCTTCGTTTTTCACTGGGTCTGTCAAATTAAAAAAAAATACTATATTGGAAGATTATTATTTCACACTCTTGCCAGGAAGAGTTGGAAATAATGGGTCGTTAGCCATTATTTACCGCAAACTTAACACCTGTCTGTCTTGTTTCTCTTAATTTTACATGGAAAAGTGGGCAAAACGTCACTTTAAACATGTTTTTTTGTAATTTTTTTATTTTCCTTATCCAAGACATGAAATATTACAATCTGTTTATACAATTTTAATTTACAGCATGTATAGCATTTCCACAAGAAACAGGGTTTTTTTCTACAGATAATATCATATTTTAATTACATTATTTAAATAATATATGCCATTGGGTCTTCTCATTGTAAATATAAATTTTGGAGACATCAAATCAATAACTTTAAACACGTTGGTGAAACAGGTGTGAGGTCTTCATTAGCACTTTGTTCACATATTTTTGCTATCCATACTTAGTCTTATTTTGTATACTGGTGTCGTTCTTCGCCGGAAAACCGTTGATACCACAACGAGGCGTGATACCAAAATTAGTCGAGTATGTACGAGTGTCAATCTACATGACGTTCTCAAATAGAACAAAATATTTAGGATACGATTAATTCAATGTGACTACATGGTCTGGCACAAAAATCATCAGCATGGTATAGGGATCTAAGGAGTATGTCATCGAGTTCAAACTACAGCTAACGCAATGCAATTGCAAATCAGCTAAAAAGGAGCTACAACGCATTTTTCTCGATTTCTTTCTTTCATATACAAAGAGGTTACAGAAAAAAAAAATAGGTTTTTATTAATAATCCCATAATTACTGAATACAATCCTTGTATTTTCACTTTAGATCGAACACGCAAAGATTGTCCTGGATGCCGTGTCCTTCATTCGTCATTAACAGAGTTTGACGGAATTTATCGAAACAAACAGAGCGTGGGTTGTCTATTATACTCGAACGTGTCAGCAAAACACCGAGTCTCTTGTCCCCAAATTCGTCCAATAGCAATACAGTATGAGAATTCAGACCACAGACAATCACGTGATCACTTGAATCAACACAAACTGCGCACGCACCTTTAAGTTCCGGATCATTGTATGATGATAATAGATTCCCATTAGAATCCAAAGTGACCAGCCCTCTATCAAAGTCAGCAATGTAAACCTTTGAGCCATCATGACTAACAGCAATGTTTTCAGCGAACGTGAGCATTTCTTGTCCTTCTTGATCTAAATGGAAAGTACGTAGTGGTGCGCCAAGCATTGTATACACATGTACCTTACTCCGCCCATCAGTGACGTACAGCATGTTGTTACTGAAAGCACAACCGTAGCAAGCATGGCCTAGTCCAAAATTCTTGTCGAGACTCATTTTCTCACGTAGCGAGACAAGCTGTATTGTGTTATTTGCAAGGGAAACAGCAGCTTTATTATCGCTTATACAGCAGACGCTTCGCGGTTCCGCTGGCGTAATGCATCTGTCAACCACCTTGTAATTTTCATCTACAATCTTCAACGTGGAGTTGCCAGAATCAGTCAATAAAAGTGTTCTGTTTGGCATTTGGCAGATACTATAAAACAGACAACCTAATTTGTCTTTCTTAGTTTTCATTGGATATATGTTTACTTTATCTACTTTAAAGACACTCACATTACTCTGTTTGTCTTGTTTTTCACCTTCTACACAGCTCATGCCAATTTTTCCAAGCGTGTGTAACCCTGAAAGAAACTCTTCAATTTTCTGATTAGAAATAAACTCATATCGCTCGAAACAAGTTAGAGTAGTATCCATATCTTTTGTCACTTTATCAATATCAGCTAACTTTTTTCGAGATTTCTCCACACGTATGAACATCTGCTCGGGAGTGTCTTTGTCCATTTGATAAACGTCCATGTGTTTTAGTAAATCAAGCAATTCGTTGAGATATTTTTCACATGACCTAATATCGGCTTGAAACACAGAACCACGCTCGTCCACCATTGTACCTAGGTCTGAAATTGCATTTTCCTCCAGTTTATCAAAGATATCATTTATTTTTTTCCGGAAATGTTTAATATCTGCTAAGTACTTTTCATTTAATGCGGTGAGATCGCGCATTTGTTTCTTCTTCTCCGTCTCGATGTTGTGTAGTTTAGACTTCGTTATCTTAGCTTGATTTTTAATCGTTTCCATTTCTTTCTTCATATCTGTCTGAAAGGCTATGCTGGGAATATATTCCATGTTAACGCAATGCCTGCAAGTAAAAAATGGAACAAAACGTCTTAGGTAGACCAAGCATTTAAAGAACGCAGTCACTAGAACAAGACAATCACGAACAATGCATATACATTTACATATACAGTCAAACATATATAGGTGGTCACCTCTGTTAAGCAGCCACTTGTTTTAAAAAGTCACATGTGTTTGTTCCCATTTATATGCTTTCAGAGCAAATACACCTACACTAAACAACAATCTGTCTTAAAACACAACTTTAACTCATTTCCTTAATTGGCTGCTTAAGACAGGTTTGATTGTATAATCATAGTAAGAACTATACAAATACATAATACTTTACAACAGCGATCACCGCTCTGCAATTGTCAACATCAAGACCTTTAGAGAACCTAACCCATGTCTATGAAACATCAAATTTCGCTCTGCCCCCGCCATTATATCATGAAGACAATGTAAAAGTAGAGCAAACAAATAATTTCCCTTACAAAAGCGGCAACATGAATATGTGTATAGTGTAAAACACAAAAGTTTCTAAGTCAGTAATTTAAATATAACAAGTGCTGATTTCCGCATATGTATTCGATGCACATGAAGAAGCTGTTGCAGCAAGAACTAAACAAATATGAGTACGACCAGGCGTACTGAAGGACTATTGCTGCCTGTTTAAGGTTTTAGCGGTGACACAGGTCACCAGTGAGCCCTATTGTCCGCCCGATCATCGTATAATCACGATCAAACAAACGAACAAGAGCTGAACATCTGAAAATACTTTTTGTCAACGTAGATAGTTCGATATAATGACGATACTACTAGTAAGAAACAGTATGATTGACGATATCAATAAGTAATACGATAATCATACTAAGAAAGTACAATATAACGATGAGCATATTTAGATATAATACGACAATAATTATATTTATGATATTAAGACAAAAGAATGGTGTTTTGTTTGTTGGTTTATTTTGTTTGAGTTTTTTCAATAGGGTTTAACGCCATATTCAACACATTTTATGTAAGATTTGCATAAAGACTTAAGAATGAATCTGAATAGAATCACCGTACTTGCGCAAATAACTGGAAAACTTTCTCACATTAATTTTTTTGTGTGAGCGGGATTCGAAATTACGATCTAAGCGGTGAGAGGTAAGCGATTTTGAGACGGCGCCTTAGACAACTCGGCCACGGAGGACCCTTTATGATTTATTGCATTACGGTAATGCGATAATATGACGATGATACTAAGAGTATTTAGATGTACGATAGTACGATGGCGATAAGTACTATGATGGTGTAATGCGGAATATTCGGTAATATAATTGTAAACTCATTAATGTGATATGTATCGTCGTGTTATAGTATCGTCACAATCATTGTTTCGTATCGTTGTACTATCGCAATTAGACTAAATCACTTGATTGCGCAATGGTTCTAATGGAGTATCAATAATGCATTTCAAATTGTAATCAGGATTCAAACTCTATTTATTTGTTGGTTTAAAGCTCTGTTAAACTGAAACCTGGTCATCAAAAGTTAAACAATTATGAGTACAACGAGACATCGTACGGTATAATGGCGATACTACTAAGACAGTACGGTATAATGACGATACTACTAAAATAGTACGGTAAATAGCAAAACTATTAAGATACTACGGTATAATGACGACACAACTAAGATAGAACGGTAAATGGCGAAACTATTAAGATACTACGGTATAATGACAATACAACTAAGATTGTACGGTATAATGACGATACTACTAAGATAGTACGATATATTGACGTTACAACTAAGATAGTACGATATAATGACGATACTACTAAGATAATTAATGACGATACTACTACGATAGAACGATATTATGGCGATACTACTAAGATAGTACGGTATAATGACGCTACGGTAATGGTAGTAAAATATAGAATGGCTATAATAATAAATAAACCGGTATAACGATTATCATACTAATAAATTACAATATTACAATGACAATACGCAGATAGTAAGTCGGCATTATATTTTAATAAGCAAAGCTCTTTTTAAATTGTATTCACCTGTGCCATGTCCAATTTAACTGATACTAAGGGATCAAACTCTATCTATATGTTGGTTTAGAAAAAAAAATAAACCGATTCAAGCTCTATTAACTGGTTTTCAGAACTCAAGCTCTATTAACTGGTTTTCAGAACTCAGGCTCTTTTTAGCTGTTTGTTAATTTCTATGGAAGGAGACTCAAAAGTTTTGTTTCATTATTGTTTTTTATTACGAATTAATATTTCATATTCGATCCGATGGCCCCTCAAAAACAACACTGTAATAGTTCCTCCCAGGTAAAGAATCGAGAGCGATTCATATAAACTGATATTTCTTCAAACTAAGCATTAACTAACTACTTGTGCACAACGTCTTTATCAAGAATGATTATAATATAAACTGAGGAAATACCTGTGGTGTAAGGCTACGCACACGTGGCAGCAGAGGCTCTCGTGGTGTCGACAAAACATGGATATAATCTGCTCAGCATGCACGTCACATTTCTCCGTCAGTAATACCAGAGTTCCCCCTGTACGTTTTCCCCACCCGTCCATCTCATCAATACCTAAATACGAATGACTTTTCAGCGCTGAAAATCTTTGATGAAATTCAAAACATTCATTACAGTAATGTTCCCCGCAGTCTTTACAGTAATATAAGGCCTTTGTGCATTTTCTGACCTTCTCACATGGTGAACATAAATATTTAAATGTCTCCTCCGAGCCACTTTCCAGTATATCGTCATTAAGATTCCTTTGTGTTGCCATTTTGCTTTCTACTGTTAGACTTGCGTCAACTTAATAAAATGTAATACATTATTATTAATACTGAAAGAAGATAAAGAAACACTGGTTGAAATTTGTTACTATTGTGTAGTTTATTGTTTTACGCATTCTTAATTTTACTATTTCTCATTAAGTGGTTTCACTGACAACGACTGCTTTTAACACATTTAACTGTCTTACAAAACCTAAGTTCACTACTTTCCAAGTTTACAGCTTAAATAAAAATCGACATATACATGTATTAAATAACCGTCTTTTCCGCTACAGGCACATTCATCATTTTCTCTGTTTGTTGTTTAAGTTAAAACCACCTTGTTATAAGCACAAATCTTCTTCAACACCCGCATATTCGTTGTTTCCAGTGCGCATGACTTTAACTAAAATCCCCACGTTATAAACATTAATATTAATGTCTATCGTTTTAGTTAAATCACCCTAAAACAAGCTTCCATATTTACTTCTTTTAAGGAGCATCGCTTAATTATTATGAAACTGTATTCGGTATTGAGACTGTCTGTCAAGTGGGCACTTAAACACATGATTGTTTACAACGGATATGACGTCACGGTAGGTGTAACTCATCACGTCCACATACATTTTACAATATACGGCAACATGAATAAAACACAGATAAAGTCATGCACATGCACAATGTGTGTCAAACTATTAGATGTATTCTCCTTATTACAAGACATAAGTAGATCCGGTTTCATATTTAACATCACTTGGCTGTTAGTGCATGTTTATCTGTAATCTATGGACTTTAAACTGTTGCGGAAATGTCAAAAATCGATGTTTAGACACGGACACGAGCTTTCCTATCCGATTAGGTCGACATCAATTGAAAACTTCGTATCTGTATACAAACAATCATGTTTTTTGTTGAAAACGAAACATGATAATGTGTGATATCTGGCAACTCTGTCCTCTATTGAGCCATTTTTTCTGACTTCTGTCATATCGGTTACTTCGAAAACTGTTATGGCGATTTTGAATAGCGACGATATCGAACATTTGACAGGTTCAAATGATTTTGATTTAAACATACTTTATTTTTAGAATTTTCAGATAAACATGTACAGTATACAAAATGTGAAGGATTAGAACAGAAGAATACGATTCGTATAGAGTTCTTCTCTAAAGTAACTGATGTGCACAGTGTAACATATAGGTATATTTAGAGTTACGATAACAGAAAACTTTATTTTAACTGAACAATGATGTAAAGAAAAGAAAAAGAAGATTATATCAAATTTAGAAAGAGAGAGAAACTTGTTATAAGGATGATATTTATGTTTTACTTTTTGATTGTTTAAAGAGAGAACTTACATAATGACGCTTTAGGGACTTCTGGCGAGTCGATCGATGATAACCTGCGTCCATAGTGTATATGTATGTATCAACAAATTTTTTATATTTGTTTCTTTGACTCAAAGCGTTTCCATGTTAAATTATATTTAAAGATACTGTACAAAGGGGAGACATAGTATTAAAATGTCTGCCTGTGAGTAGGGGACAGATATAAAAGCAGTGGTATATATCTTCGATAGAGTAAGGATTCGACAATTTTTGTTTACAAAATAAGTGATGGTTAAAAAAGTTACATTGAGTGCGAAGTTTTGTATGAAGAAAGTATTTTGGAACGTGCACTAAGCCTCGGTTTAAATAGAGTTTGAACGAAGTGACTAAATCGGTGTTTTGTGCTAAATGAGGTAGAATAATTTTGCTGCTGGACTATCGTCCCAATAAGAGTCTGTTTACGACCTATGTGCTGTAGAACGATAACAAAAACAGTTTGCACTGACAGTAAAGACGAAGAACATGAAAAACGTAAAGAAAATCGACTTCTCGTTACACACGATAGTATAATTGTTGGGCAATGAACTGATATAAAGCCTCACAACACATAGAGTTATTTTAAAGTATTTTTATTTCATAGCAGGAATATGTTATCACATAAAATGCACAACAACTGGTAGGTTGACCAGCTTGCTTTCTTTTAAAGAAGGTGCAGTGACACCCTAAAATTAGTTTATTAAAGAAGTCCTCAAGAGCTCATAAACACGTGCATCTATCAAAATCATACAAAAGTCACTCTTATTGCCATGTAATGTTATGCCAGCTTTCGCTCTACTCATCTGCAGTAAGATTTTGAAAATATTTCAAATCAAATACATAAAACATTTTTAAGCGTAAGAATCATTACCGTTGGAAAAAGGGAGCACATTTGTGTGTTGATATGTAATAGGAATGGGCAGTCTGGGCAATACGCGGGTGATTTTTAACTTGTATGCATTCATTTTGTTTTTACGCAATATACATAATAAAGTCAATTAAAGTTATTCTACAAATTAATAACGCAATATTTCCTTGTGTTACTTACTATATCTTAATGACCTTGACATTAAAGCTAAATTCATTTTCTTGTTACACTTCTCGAAACACCCTTGTTAATACAAGGGGAATTCTAAACGCTGGCCGGGCTCGATTAGCTCAGTCGTAAGCGTGTCTGTATGAGGCGCCAAACGTGACTATATTTAGTGGCATTAATAAACACCCTTGTCAAATAAATATGTTAAACTGACTTGTTTTACATTTATACAAAGAAAAAACTCATCATATGTAAATGCCGTTCGTAACAGATACATATATACGTTATGCACACGACCCTTTTTGCACACGGCCCTTACTGCCGATCATTCAGCTGATTTGTACGCTGGAAACGCCGACGTCATTGATTGTTGCTGTCTGTTCTGTCAGACTATCGCAATCTTTGAAGCTTCTTGTTTAAAAAGAAAATTCTTAGAGGTTCTTTAGGGGGAGATCGGAGATGTGAAATATAAAATATCAAGTATGTGGAGTAGAATTACAATTGTGTTTTATGGATGAATGATAAAGCGCACGGAACTAAAAAAAGTCTTTACTTGTGTTGATGCAACGCAATATATTTTTTTAAAAATAGGTCTCGAAATGAAGACATATGGACAGTATCACCATAGGCATAGAAGCAGGAGCGGGTGGGTTGGGCGATGTCGCCAAATATTCCGATTTTTTTTACATCTTTCTACTCAAACTTCTTAGGGTAAAATTAAGATATCCCCTCAAACATTCGAAATGACTAAGGTGTCAGTGGATGCACAATGGTGGATTGCACCAATAAATGTGTCTCGAAATGCAAATACTACTATATATTTCTACATCAGATGATGTCCAATTGCGGATTGCACCAATAAATGGGTCTCGAAATGCAAATACTACTATATATTTCTATATTAGATAATGTCCAATGGCGGATTGCACCAATAAATGGGTCTCGAAATATAGTTTCTACTGTGTTTTTACACATACAGTTATTTCTGTAATCATTCTCTCATTTTAACCCCATTTTAAAGTAATAAAAAATTCTTCAAATATCCATATCAATTTTTGGCACCCATGGATAATGAACTTACTTCTTCATCTTTTCGCATATAAGTTATATGTTTGTGGTGTGTTGTTAAAATAAGTAGATTCTATACTAACTTTTTTGTTTAAAAAAATATTCGTAAAAATTCTAACCTGTTATAATTTAAATTCAGGAGAAAATATTAAATAATTAATCATTAAAAATAGTCAACATTTTTGATAATTTTTTCATCAGCTTTAATTTAGGAACGTATTAAATTAAAACCAAGGTTAAAAATGTATTAAAGGTTCTCTTACAGAACATGATAATACCACTTTATTCAATCATATTCAGAATTTTAATTAATTTGTCGTTAGTTGTGCATAAACACACATAGACATTAAACCAATCCGTTAATCGTACCTTTCTCCTTAAGTATTTCATCTAATCATTCTTACATATTTCATTAATTAAAATATGTTAAAATTATTGTAATTCATCTTGATCAACATTTGTATAGAACTTGTAGTCAGACTCTTTTGTCAACTTGTGATATATAAAGCAATAAAATAAATACTAAAATGCTAACAGAAATTTCAGCCGTGAATGTTGAGTTGATGTCAGCCTTCCAGTCTCTGTAATTAAGTCACTTCTGATTCCATGTGCTTTATTATCTATCCATAAAGCAATTTAATACCTAAATTATATTTCTACTTTAATATACTGAATAGTTTACAATTCCCACTTTCCCCTAAATACCCTCTTACAATAAGCTTCGTCAATCAAAAGGGTAACAAGCGTCTGGATGAGAAACAACAAAATTCAATGACGTATGCTCTTTCTGCGAAGATATACTTGCCTCAGACAAGCAATTATATTTAGGGTTTCCCCAGTAATTGTAGTCTTGATCATATGCGACGCTTGCTTTTCTAGGAGACAAACGTATTGACAAGTTCGGCCAAGAATAAAAATCATTTTTATTTAGCGAAAATCGAATATCGTTTTTGATTGGTAGATTCAAACAATCGGATTACCTCTGATATTTCCCTGGTATTTCAAAAGAATATCGTTTTTTATGTTTATATCTATAATCATTTTATATAAGATCTATTAGACATTTTCTATTCTATATTTCTATTAACTATAAGTATCCACCAGACTTTTACAAATACGACAGCATGTACATGTGTTACATTTATAACACAGAAATGGTCAGGATAACATTAAGCAAAAAGACTTGATCACGTTTTGTTCTACATTAGACATTACCTTACACCGATGGCTCTAGGCGGGCCCCCCGTGGCCGAGTGGTCTAAGGCGCCGTCTCACGATCACTTACCTCTCACCGCTAAAGTGTAGGTTCGAGTCCCGCTCGCTCCAAAAACTTTATGTGAGAAAGTTTCCAGTTGCTTGCGGAAGGACTGTTGTTCAACTCAGTCTGACTCAGTCTGAGGTCTTCCTCCACCAGTAAAACTGGATATGCCATATATTACATTAAATGTGTTAAAAATGGCGTTAAATCCCATTAAAAAAACTGAGGATTCAGCGCAACACTGTTCTAGCTACATATACTGAAAGGAACAGCTAACATGTGACATTTTATGTATTATCTGAAAAAGTGTCAAGTGTCCTTGATATTTGGATTTAAATAAGGAAGAACATTTACGCTTTCTAAAATCGATAGATAAGTGTGTTTACGTCAATATCAAATGAGTGTCTTTGACGTAATGATTAATGAATGACACATGTACTTTAATGAGTTTCTTTCGTTGGTTTAATTTTAGCCCTTTGTTTTGGAAAGTTTTGGTGTTAAACAAGGAAACAGCTGATCCAAATGAACTTTCAGATTTTTTAGCACAATGGCATACTTATTGAAAAATGCGATAAAGTGATGCTGGGCAGACAAGTGTCCAGGGGTCCAGAGATGACTACGGTGCTGAGCCAAGACGCAGACGCAAAGAATAACGTGTTGACAGTGGCAAATCATGTTCTTTAAATCGGTGGTGTCGAACTTGATATGTGAATATATTAAGAAATCATTGAATATTATGTCAGATGTATAGATATAACAATTTACAAATATTAAATCAATGAAAGACTCGGCGAGAGGATGACCTCAGTTTTGATGCCACTGTTCGATAGTTACTGGGAAATGTATCACAAAAACGTTTAAAGTCATGTTGAACTAGAACCTACGACCTCAGTGGTGATCAGTGGTGAAAGGGAATTGCGCCTTAGACCTCTCAACTATAGGCAACCTACTCAAGTAGAAAAAAAACTTTAATTGATAAAACCTACATTAAAGTAAAAAGCACATTATGACTCTGGAAAGTACTTTACTGACTTGCCTCGCCTAACTTTGTGCAGCCCAAATGGCTTATCTACTAAGGGGTAATGGTTTTTATAGTGAAATATTCGTCTGAGTGCAATACTGAGCACTGATTGGTCGAATCTATGACAGCGGCCGTCATGTTTTGATATTTTATTACAATGAAGTTTAGTTTTTGTTCCTGGTGGACACATACAATTAGCATTAAGAGCGCATGCTACCAAAAAGTCAACTATAGTACGAGTCACGTGATCATAATGGTAAAGCACAAAACCACTCTCGACCTCTCCAAAATACCGAAACTTGCATCGATCTTCCTGAAGGTATTCCATTGTTTGTACATCGGTGTGCAAAGCTACCGAATATACGGGATCATATGTAAAAAAAAGAACTGAATTTTCCTGACTGTACGCTAGTGGGGCATCTAACTGATCTGTCTTAAATCTGACAGTACTGTCCATCCACCACACCCATCCGAACTCCATCAGAAGTTTCTGAAATATAAATGGGAAAAGTCGTGAACATACTATGAGAAATACGTAACAATAATGTAAAAACCTTGGGGAAAAAGAACATGGACAATAGACAAATCACGTGGTGGTAAAATATTAAAAAATATCAACGACTGATAATGGACAGGAAAACAATAAGGAGTAAAAAGAACCAAATTTGATTAGGGACAGGTAAAATTAGTCAGACCTGTCTTAAGCAGCTAGTTAAGGGAAGGAGCAAAAGTGGCCTTTTAAGACGGGTGGTTGCTTAATACTGGTTAATTTGTATGAAAACACAGAGATGGGAAATATCAAATGTGGCTGCTTTAGACAAATGACTGCTTAATAGAGGTGGCAACTTACACATGTTTGACTACATCATAACATAAATGTCTGAAGAAATTACTAACGACAAACTCCTATCATGATTGCTCAAATTTATGAATTTATCCGTACATTGGCTTCATAACTGGGCAGCCAACATGTTATTAAGGCTACATAAATTAAATATTCTTCTGGTGAAATATTTTTTATAGCATATCGCATAAAACAGTAAATATGGATAGCCGGACAAATGTAGCATTTCTCCACTAATACAAACTGACTCATACCAATAATATCAGCTCAAGGAATCTCTTGGAAGTACAGCGCATAACTTAAATATGAAAACAGCAGACTTGGTTTTTATGTGTCTGTCCATGAGGGTAAGGTAACATGCCCCCTCCCTGTCACTGGCATATATTTTTAATAGTGCTACTCAGTATTTTAATGAAGATATTGGAAATACAAAAGTGGCGGGTTAGCTCTTCCGTTCAGTATACAGGAGATGTGATACTCATTGGACAAGACCATCAAAGTAGCATCAGTATAAATTGCATACAATAATTAATCTAAGTACAGTCAACCCTGTGTAAGTGGTAACCTCTATAAAGCAGCCACTTGTCTTGAGCAGACACATTTGCTATTTCCCATTTCTATGCTTTCAGAGCAAATTAATCTGTGTTAAGCAACAACATGTCGTAAAATGCAACTTTTGTTGCTTTCCTTGACTGGCTGCTTAAAACAGGGTTGACTGTACACAGAGAACACGTGAAAACAGGAATCACCGACTTGGAAATGGCAGTAGAAAAAAACACCATTGAGGTGATAATTTTGGTTAACGGATGCACCGGGCCTCGCTCTCATCCCTGGTCACAATACGGGACAGTGTAGCTGTAAGTATCCACCAGACTTTTACAAATACGACAGCATGCACATGTGTTACATTTATAACACAGAAATGGTCAGGATAACATTAAGCAAAAAGACTTGATCACGTTTTGTTCTACATTAGACATTACCTTACACCGATGGCTCTAGGCGGGCCCCCCGTGGCCGAGTGGTCTAAGGCGCCGTCTCACGATCACTTACCTCTCACCGCTAAAGTGTAGGTTCGAGTCCCGCTCGCTCCAAAAACTTTATGTGAGAAAGTTTCCAGTTGCTTGCGGAAGGACGGTGGTTCTACTCAGTCTGACTCAGTCTGAGGTCTTCCTCCACCAGTAAAACTGGATATGCCATATATTACATTAAATGTGTTAAAAATGGTGTTAAATCCCATTAAAAAAACGGAGGACTCAGCGCAACACTGTTCTAGCTACATATACTGAAAGGAACAGCTAACATCTGACATTTTATGTATAATCTGAAAAAGTGTCAAGTGTCCTTGATATTTGGATTTAAATAAGGAAGAACATTTACGCTTTCTAAAATCGATAGATAAGTGTGTATACAGTAATTACCGGGCCGTAAGTGTTCCGGTTGCTGATTGGATAAACGCTTAGATAATCCAATCAGCAACCAGAACGTTTAGTGGGTGCACTTGAATTCACATTTCATAATTAATAGCGGTGTGATCTGGTTATCGATATATGCTCGCCAAAATGACCAGTTTAAAGCCCGACGGTAAATAAGAACTTGACTGGTCATTGATATCATGACACATATTGCTGATAAAAACATTGAATTATAAGTACTACCAACAATTTTTAAATGTTGTTGGGAATTCATGGGATCAGTTAGTTTGTTAATAGTGCATAATGACCATTACTGTCGATACGCTGTTTATAAGATTACAAACGATAGCATTACGCTAAAGTTATATCATCGTAACCATACACAAATGAATGTAATTATATTCTATTAAGGCTTACCGATTAAAACTTCACTTATAAATACTTTTAGCAAATGAATTTGCACTTTATAAGAGCAATGTGTTGGTCTTATGTATTGATTTAATAACAATACCTGCACTCAATTTAATTTTTATTTTCATTCATTCATTTATTCATTCATTCATTCATCCATCCATTCATTCATTCATTCATTCATTCATTCATTCATTCATTCATTCATTCATTTTTATTTATTTATTTATTTATTTATTTATTTATTTATTTATTTATTTATTTATTTATTTATTTATTTATTTATTTTCATTCATTCAATTATTCATTCATTCATCCATTCATTCATTCATTCATTCATTCATTCATTCATTCATTCATTCATTCATTCATTCATTTTTATTTATTTATTTATTTATTTATTTATTTATTTATTTATTTATTATGATTGATTGATTGATTGATTGGTTAATTGATTGATTGATTGATTGATTGATTGATTGATTGATTGATTGATTGATTGATTGATTGATTGAGTATTTAGCGTCATTTTTATTATGTCATTGACGTTTAAGAGACGATCATTTTACCTGACAACTGTTTTCTAGAATCCTGAAATGTTAACCAGTACTCGAGCACACCCAATCTCAGCAAGTAACTGATAACTTTCCCACTTGAATCAGCGGTGAGAGATGAATGATATTGAGACGCAACATCGTATATCAATCATAACGGACGGGAGACTTGCCAGGCGGGGATTCAAACACACGACCTATCCACAATTAAGTAAGAAAGTTAATCAATCGTCTAGATCATTAAAATTAATATAAAAAATAAAAATAAGAAAGTATAATCTCCTAATTTATGAAGTTAATTAATGAGATACAAAATTAGTATGATTAATAAAATCAACTAGTATCATTATCAATTATGTTACCGAAAGTATATTTATCAATCAGTCATACAGGTTTGCAATTACAATCAATTTATTCTTAAATAATCATATTTTCTTACTCGCCAAATAAAAAACAACCTTAAATACACAAAATAAAATATTCTGTATTCTGCATAAATTCAATTAAAATAACATATGTTAATGTTTATATAGCAATTTTAACACAAACCCTAATAAAGCAGTGCGAAGTACGCCCTCCAGCAAATTTAATGTAATTATCGCTAACTATCCCATTTCCTGTTAATACGCTGTTTCAACCCGAAGATCGAAGGACATTGACTTTTGATTTTTTTTACCGCCGATAGGGAAGTTTACCGTGACATGGTTTTGAAACTCTTATTTCATGCATTTGAAAATCAATGGGGGTCAGATTTCTTAATTTATTATTTAACAGAAATTTGTGTACACCAGTATATTATGTTTCTGTTTTGGAAAGCTAAAAGTTGTCCTTACAAGTCATGGATATTACATCACAGCGTAAACTAAATAAACAATTAAAAACACCACACCGTCGTTTCAACCACATATCATAAAAAATATAGGTTTCACTTTTCGCGGAGAGATTTGGTAAAAACGTTTTTAAATTAAAAAATTAAAAAATATAAATAAAATAACTATGGCCGTATGTTTTTATCCTACGCGAAAAAATGATCACGTACAACCTTATTAATTTAAAAGCTCTTAAAATCACAATATCTGTTACAGGGTGGACGGACGTTTTGGCCAGGACGTTTTGGCCAGGACGTTTTGGCCAAATTGAAGTTCAAAGTAGGACGTTTTGGCCAAATTCCATTTCAAAGCAGAAAAAACATTATTGTTGAAATATATTGAAGTCACCTGCATAATTGCAGGTGATAGTGACACTATATTCCTTATATAACATGTGTTACAAATTGTCTTTTATTAAAAATACTTTGATGATGTTTTATTTTTGATGTTTGGTTTAACTGGTAATAAATAGTTCACTTATCGGTAGTAATTGATTAATTATTCTAAATTACCTAAATTAAAGAAACTTAAAGTATTAATTGATTAATTATTGTCATTTATTAAAAAATACTTTGATGATGTTTTGTGTTTGAAGTTTGGTTTGAGTGGTAATAAATAGTTCACTAATCAGTATTAATTGATTAATTATTCTAAATTACCTAAATTAAAGAAACTTAAGTTTGAAAAATTAATTATGTTTGTTAAAAATAATGTATATCAATGAAAACCTAACAAAAGTTAATGAAGCGCATTCAGATATATATAGAGAAATCAAACATTAAGCACCAGAACATTATAGTTAATCTTACAATCTTACAACACTAAAAGAGGCGGAAAGAAGATATGTCTAGATGGGTTCATGTTCACCTTCAAACATACTGCAAAGCAGAAGAATGAAATTACATGGCGTTGTGTGAAAAGAACCACCAATGCCTGCAAGGCAATTCTATGTACAACCAAAGACCATGAAGATGCCACCTTGAAAACAGAACACAATCACATATCAGACAGTGTTGCTGCTGAGATTGAGACCAAAAGACACCAAATGAAACAAACTGCCAAGACTACCAATGACGAACCAAACCACATTCTTAGCTTCACCACTGCTACTGCTTCTGACGAAGCCAAGGCCAGGTTTCCTGAAGCTGAAACAATTAAAAGAGTTCTTCGACGAGTCAAAGCTACAAACAGACCAAAAGAACTCAAACAACATACGAAACCCTGTTTGGTATCCTTGAACAAGCTGGTTGTGACCCTTCAACAATAATAGTGGACTTTGAGCGTAGTGTTGAAATTGCCATTTTATCAGTGTTTGGTGAACATGTAAATATTCAGTTTTGTTTCTACCATTTATCCCAATCAATTTGGCGCAAAATTCAGGCTCTTGGACTAACACACCGATACGAGAACGATCATGAATCCAGACTGTTTTGTGGGCAGATAAATGCCTTGGCTTTCCTTCCACTAGATCAAGTAAGTGAAGGCATGGACTACTTAAAAGACAATTTACCAGAAGCAGCCGAGGAACTGCTGCACTACTTTGACTCAAATTATGTGTCTGGACAACTTCGCCAAAGGAGAGACAACAATGGACTTGTTGTCAACTTCGGGAGAGTACCCCCGATGTTTCAGCCTCACAGATGAAACTGTTACGATGCTACAGTTTCAAACCTACCAAGAACAAACAACGCATCAGAAGGGTGGAACAACAAGTTCCACTGCCTGGTAGGTCAGGACCATCCTACAATTTTTGAAACTTATTGAGATACTTCAGCGTGAATGTGCTCGTGTAGGTGCTGTTATAATGCAGAACGAACGTGGAATTCGCCCAAAGAAGAGAGTTAAAAAGGTTTACACAGAACTACAAAGCAGACTTCTAAACCTCTGCCAGGACAGAACTGCTGACAGAATATCCTTAGCTGAATTTCTTCATGGTGTGTCACACAACCTGCGTGCTGGTGAACCAAATATCTAAAAAAAAAAAAGGGGGGGGTTGTGCCAAAACTGAGTGAAATGTGCTTATCAGATTATTCCAATGTGCTTATTGTGTTACAAAATTCTATGCTTGGATATATCTTTTATTTTAACTAAATATCACATAATTCAAATTTGACAAATTTACAAAAAAAAATGCATTGAATGTAGAAAACATTGTAGAAAAAGGATATCTTTCTCATAATGAGTAATATCTACTTTTCCTACAATGTTCTCTACATTCTAGATAATGAGCATTATCTTTTTTGCCACAATGTTCAATGTTTTTCAAAGTCATTACTACGGACTTACTTGAATTGTAATGGGTGAAACTCACTGTTAATAAATTTTATATACTGAATTTAAGCAATATTTGAGTAAAACATTCAAATGTGAGCAATATCATTATTTCTCAAAATATTTTGATATATTTTCTTTTATAATTAATATATTTATGGTATAATTGTGCTTTTCTTCTTTTACTTGTGTAATTATCATGAGTTATGTGCATTAAAGCTTTTGTGTAAGAATTCCGTCTTAGCATTTAATTTTTATAATATTCTAAAGCAGAAAATAACATAAATCATACTGAATAACTTCAAGTGAAATCATTCATATTTATTAAAATTCTTCATTTTGTACACACCCGTACATACCACAAGTACTAAAAAATAAAGACTTCAATATATTTCAACAATAATTTTTTCTGCTTTTAAATAGAATTTGGCCAAAACGTCCTACTTTGAATTTCCATTTGGCCAAAACGTCCTGGCCAAAACGTCCTACATTCCTGTTTTAGATGTGATCTTGCATAGAGAGAACTTAATTTCCACGCAGTTAGTGATTCATATCTACAGGATGGAATGCTCTTGTGGACTGAAACAAGACAAGTGTTTGAATTTTGTATACAAGGAATTAAAATATATTGTTCAACAATCTTCGATAATATAACCGTACTAGATCTAGTAATTAACATAATACATAGTCTCGTTTTGGAAAAGTCTTAATCAGAAACCAATGAATGGCAAATAAATCTAAACAGACATAGGTGCATATCTGTCATTTATTTGTATATATTAGCTAGCCTACTCTAATATCTGTCAAAATATATCCCCTCGTATGACGGAAACAGACACCAACAGATATGCCATCACTAACATATACATGTAGTAACATTTATCATAAACACTATAAAGCTGAGACCGAAATTATAGCCAATGTCATAAACCAATCTGTTCGAGTGTAGAATATGCCTCCAGCGATGCGACGCTAAGTGATCTATAATCCCATTACCGCAAGCCGTGTCACCCCGTATAAACTATCCAATCAAATGACAATCGATTTTACGGCTAAAATTATTATTCATTTATGTAGGTATGCATTTATTATAAACATATATTTAAACTGAAACGACTAACTTTCTAGTTGTCGTTCTAAAAATATTATAATCGCATGTACATATAATGCAATTTAGCGATAACGAAATCAATATTTTAAAATATATATTATAAATTTCTTTTCAGAGAAAATGTTTTCAAACATACTTAAATCATAAAACAAAATAATGTAGATTACCTTAAACAGTAGATGTACGTTTTGCAGTCATTAAAAATTGCTTATGTTTCTTATATTGCTAAAACAACGAGTGTCAAATATGCATTGTGTATATCTCAAAGGAAGACCGACACGACGCCCCTGCAATTAACGGAGTTTTGGTGGGGGGAGGGGATTAGACAGTCTATAATAATGGATAGTTAGATTAAATTTACAGGAACAACAACACTGTCACAAATTAGAGTTTCCCCCATCATCAATATAATGACAAATACTGGCTTTGTGTGGGCATGTCCTGTATTAAGTGTATTTTTATACATAAGGAAAAATTGACAAAAACACTTATCTGGAAACCTTTTAAACGTACCAGAGTAAAAAATGCCTGTATTTTGTTAAATGCCTTGCAGTCAATCAGCATTGAGTATGTACTATGATGATTACAGTACCGTGTAGACGGGCCCACTATACTTAGTCGGCTGGACCTTCAAATCAGGGCCTGGGCGTTCGAGTCCCCACCCGGCCACTCTTTCCGTATTTATTGTTATACGGCATTGCGTCTCATTGGTATTCGTCTATAGATATACAGAGTGTGGCCGGAAAGGGATTCGAACGCATGACCATTTGATTGATAGTCAAACGCGCTTCCGTCTTAGCCCGGAGTGGTGGTTATAATATGACGATATTGAGATGATATTTATAATGACAGTTGTGTTGTTAGTGATTTCACCTTGCGATGATTCTGTTAATACAGTTGACTGTGATAATTATAGTGCTGTTACATTGTTGCTACTGATATTGATTGAACACATTATGCTGTTGTTGCGGCATACAATAACGACTGATGATGATTGATGACGACGATGATGATGATAATGATGCAGATAATGGTAATGGTGGTTGATGATGAAGATGATGTTGATGATCATAATGATGATGTAGTAGTAGTAGTAGTAGTAGTAGTAGTAGTAGTAGTAGTAAAAGTAAAAGTGTAATAAGCAGAAGCAGTATCAATAGAAGTAATTGTAGTAGCAGTATTAGAAGCAGTATTAAAAGTAGTAGTAGTAGTAGTAGTAGTAGTAGTAGTAGTAGAAGTAGGAGTAGTAATAGAATCAACACAATTAGTAGCAGTATGAGTTAGTATTAGTAGCAGCATCATCAGCTTAAGCAGAAGTATTATCATAATAAATAGTAGTAAAAGTAGTAGTAGTAGTAGTACAAGTATCAGAAGCAGAAGCAGCCGTATTAATATCAGTAATTGTAGTAATAGTATCAGTGGCAGTAGTAGTAGTAGTAGTAGTAGTAGTAGTAGTAGTAGTAGTCGTAATTATATCAATAGCAGCATCAGTAGCAGTAGTAGCAGTAGTGTTAGTAGTAATTGTAGTAGTATTGATAGCAGCAACACTGTTAGCATCAGTATTAATATCAGTAATACTAGTAGTAGTAATAGTAGTAATTGTAGTTGTATTGATAGAACATTATCAGCATCAGTAGTATTATTATGATTAGTAGTAGTATTATTATTATTATTTGTAATAGTAGTAGAAGTAGTATTAGTAGTAGAAGTCGTAGTAATAGTATCAGTAGCAGCATCAGTAGCAGTAGTATTAGTAGTAAGTGTAGTTGTTTTGATAGCAGCAACATTGTTAGCATCAGTATTTATAGTAGTAGTATCAGAAGCAGCAGCAGTAGCACTAGTAGTTGTTGTATTAGTAGAAGTACTAATAGCAGCAACAGTATGAGCAGCAGTATTAATACTAGCAGTATTAGTAATAGTAGTAGTAGTAGTAGTAGTAGTGGGAACAGCAATTCTCAGAAGATAATTACAACACAAATAATTATTAATAACTCGATCTTCTTTTATGAAGCAACGTAGTATAATAAATTATATATTTGAATGGTTAGATTTACGTCGTATGTAAATATTAATTGAATAGATTTGAATATTATGTATTTATCAGTTGTTTGACAAATTGTTTATCCATTCGATAGTTATGAACTTTTTCATCTGTCGATCCGTGTAAACAAGTTTGACATTAGGTAGAGTTCAATTCGAATACCATGTAGTTTATAGACATTAATGTCTATTTGTTTACAATATATGTGAACTAATCAAAGGTTTACGTATTTCAGGTTTCATGGTTATATTTTTTCATGTTAGCTTGAATATGTTTTGAAAACCAAAGTGTAATCTGATTACTTTAATTAAATATATTTATCAGCCCGACTGTCACAATTACACTACTTTATTAATACCAGAACGTTCCGACTATTGTTATCGTTATTGTTCCTTCTCAAGAGAAGGAACACTTATGGTTGACAATTTACACTTGACTGAGCAGGTAATGGATACAAGGGTACTGTCAAAAGCATGCCGAACAGTTGGGCGCCGCCATCTTAATCTGGTTCCCTGTCCTATTATGGTACCCAATCAAAATTTCGTAGTACGCAGAGGACCAGACCGCCATCTTGGACTCATGCATGTTCATTACAAATAGCCTCTATACCAATGTATATTCATGCGGCATTTTCTTTAACGCATATGTCGATTTCTAGAGTAAACGCCATATTTCACACCAGCGTGACATATTTTTATCAGCTTTTTTCAGGAAGTTTATAAAAATACGCTTATAAAAACAATATTTTAGTTTTCTAATAGATATATATCTACTTATAATTTGTATTTTTATCCAGTGAATTTGCGATATCAACGTATTCACACCTTTCATCACGATGGTTTTGACACGCCTCTATAGGCATAGTACCACCGTTACAAAAAGGAAGTGCTTCCGTGGGGTAGTCGCATTATGGCGTTTTAAATAATCCTCATTTCTTCTTCTTTAAAAATGCATTTTCCTTATCTGAATGCTTATTTTTTTATTTGAATGGCTTTATTGATGTATTTTGAACATTTTGATAGCATTATCATGTTTGAATTGTGAATTTAGAAAAAAATGATGCTTGGAAATTGGGGTATGAATACATGAAGTCTACTTTCACTTTGTCACCAGTGTACACACTGAGCAGAAAAAAATCTCTTATATGACACATGACCCCTATTTTTGTCATCATATTTTGATAGTGCAGAGGTTGACAAACAGTAAAATGTAGGTTTCACCTCTTTCATTTGGGATTCTCTATGAATGACAAGCCTTCAAACTTTTATTATTTACTATAGAAAAAGGTACAAAAATCAATGGTGGGTTGACACCTCTAAGCCTGTGTTGTTTACACAGCATTGTAACGAAAACTCGCAACACATTCTTATGTTGACATATCTATCCGAAATTACCCCATGTTGCGATACGCATCGATAGTTGCGTGATTGCAAGTTGATGTCATTAATTAAAACACATGTTCTTTCAAAGTTTCATGTTTGGTTTTAAGTTTGTACACACTAGCTGTCCAATATATGAGGATATTAGAAATAGCTATTTAGATAAAATAAGCATGGAGAATACTGAGTTTAGAAGTTTAACAATTCAAGAAAAAGTACATTATATGCTAAGCTGTAAAGATGAAAAAGTAATAAGATTATCTGCCAAAATCTGCTTCGATATTTTAGAACATAGAAAAACTATTTTATATAATTGATTTAAATTCGTAATAATTGATTTTTTAACAATTATTTATATATTTTAGAATAAAATTCTACTTTTTTATTTGTAAATCTGATAAAATGTAAAGATATACTTAAACTGTATATAATTTTAATAGTCAATCTAAATGATGTTTTATTATGTTTTTGTTTTTTCTGCTCTTTTCTTTTTTAGCCTAAATGAATGTAGAAGATGTTTCTGTTTTATTTATATATATATATATTTGTGGATTTTAAATGTATACTTGTAAAAAAGTAACACTTAGTCTCTCATAGCTCTGTAAAGAGCCACTCTTAACTCCACTATTTATATTTGTCAATGTTTTATACATTTATGATTGTAATGTGATAGAGGTGAGACTATAATGAAATATATGTTATTTTACACATACAGAGACGTTCCTGAAATTAGCCAACATTGTCATGATGGAAATGCTATTAACAGGAGAAAGTAAAGTTTTCGATCTACCTCTTTTTCAAAATCAAAATATACCAATTGAATGATAACCGAAAACTACTAATCATAAACTCAACTCGTATTCATTACACATAATAATTAAGCGTTAATCGAAACACACATTAACATATTGATCAAGTGAAACTGAAAACCGCTACGCATGCGCATAACACAAACTGAAACAGTAAAACGCTGCGAATACACAGAACAGAAATGGATAAACGGTGCACATGTGCATAAGCACCATAGACCGTTGGTTTCCAAACGAACCAACTAACCAACGAACTAACAAATCACAAACGTGGTCGTAATGACGTTGAAACGTAAAAACTCGGTAATAAAACGGTTCCCGTACTGTAAGCGTCGTGTTAAAAAAGGCGGGTTACGTTCTGATCATCTTTCAGTAGAATATTGGTGTGATGTTTTAAAATAATTAAACATCGATATAAAATGTATTTGTTTATATAAATGTTAAAAAAAATAGCATGTGTTTATGTATTAATACATAGCATCATACATCCATATATGCATATATACATATATGTAAATATCATATATTACTTTTTAATGGAATTCATCTTACATGTTTTCTCAGTAACAAAGTAACGGAGTTCCAGAAAATACAGTAAGTACTACACTGGGTATAACCTCTGAATACTAATTAAGTTTTACTGCCTGACGATCACATGTTATAAGCCGGGTCCGATTAGCTCATTTGGTAGAGCGTCTGCCTATCAATACAAGGGTCGTGAGTTCGAATCCCCGCCCGGAAACAGTCTCTGTGATGATTAATATACGACATTGTGTCTCATTATCATTCATCTCTCACCGCTTATTCAAGTGGGAAAGTTGTCAGTTACTTGCGGAGATGAGGTGTGCTAGAGAACTGGTTAACATTTCAGGATCCCATGAAACAGTGGTTAATTTAATTGATCGTCTGTTAGCACTCGAGGGTTAAAAAATGGTGCTAAATATTCAATCAATCACATGTTATAAGATTTTCAAACAAAATAGTTGGTCACCTAGGCATCCATGTACCAACTGGTTATACACGTTGTACTGTATAGATAGAAATGCCTAATATATTCTTTACCGGTAATCGCCTACTCCAGATGTATATATTTCATATTGTTCAGTTTAAAATTCAAGTTGGTGATTAAAATAAAACAAAATAGATTAGTATAAATTTCCTTTTTTTAAAAGGGTCTTTATTTTTCTTTACTCTATTATCAATTCATTTAAATTGTAAACACTGTAAAATAACCTTATGTTATATAATAGTTTCATTTTAACAGAAGGTGTTTGACATTGCCCTTATCAGACATATACTTTGTTTGCATATATACTTATAAATATATATATAACTATGTTTTTTGTACAGTAAGCCTTATTTCCAAATAATACATGTTTTGCTTTGACATTGGCATTATAGTCCAAGAGCAAAGTAATATAAAAAATCTCACGTAGCACCCCTTGGACAGAAAATGTCTGTCACTTGGAAACGTTTGGTAGATACATATAGATCATTTTTTGACCTTCAGTACTAAAGAATTGTGGTATCACTTTCATGATATTTTGGGTTAAAAACATGAAAAAATAGAATAAATCGCCATTTTCTGGAATAATTAAAAATAATACATTTTTATTTATACTGGGTTTATAAAATCTGTGCAATACATTGATATATATACATATATGCTATACAATTCAATGTCTACTGGGTCACTGACACTATGTGGGATTTTTGGGTTCAAATAGGAAAATTTGAAAAAAAAATCGCCATTTTTTGGAATATTTAAAATTGAAATATATATATGTGTATGCTGGGTTTATTGAAGCTCTGTAATACATTGATATATACACAAATATGCTATACAAGTAATTTTCTACAGAGTCATTGACACTGTGTGACATTTTAGGGTTAAAACTCGGAAAAATCGGGAAAAGTCGCCATTTTCTGACAAAATTAAAAATTGAGATATTGTTATATATGCTGGGTTTATTAAAGCTCTGCAATACATTGATTTAAATACATATATGCTTGACAAGTCAATTTCTACCGAGTTATTGCCACAGTGTGACACATTTGGGTTAAAAATAGGAATAAATTGCCATTTTCTAGAATAATTAAAAAATAAGATATTTGTATGTATGCTAGGTTTATTGAAGCTCTCGTATACGTCGTATGCTTCTAGAAAATTTCTACCGAGTCATTGTCACTGTATGACACTTTAAGGTATAGATGTAGATGTAGAATGAGATAGATCTTGAAGAGTATGCAAAAGAAACCACACTGTTTGTCGTTTAAATCACCCGTTAAATCCAGTTTCGACAGACAGTGCTCTTAAGCAGTCAGTGAATCCAGATCCTAAGAAAAGTGTTAGAATCATTGGACTAACCAAACGACCAGGAGCTTAAAAAAGATGGTTTCTGACCAGCCACTAAAGAGCATCTAAATCTTAGCCACAAAATGTTGGAAAGTGACACGTTAAGTCACAAAAATAATCTGGAAAAATGATGAAGAATATATTCGAAAGTTAATATCAGGACTGATGACAAACCCATTTCTTCTCAGACGGCAAAACAGACGGAGATGATACATATAAGGCAATAAAGCAACTGGAGTCGTTGTGCTGTCAGATATGTTTAAACATCTTGTGACCAGTGATACAACTGGAAGATACAACATCAAAAAGTTTATTGATGAAAGACTGAACACAACTACAAATGTTTTTTAGGAGCCACTGAATGTGAATGTGCTGCTGATGACGCCAGATACCGATTGTTCTGTCAAAAGAGACTGCGGAACAAAATATGTCACCATTGTCAAAACGCTTAAAGCATCAATTAGTTCTTCTTATCACTGTTTTGGAACCATTATTTACAAGCAATACAAAACTGATGTCTCTCGTCTGATGAGGTTGATATCTAAAGCTTGTACTTTGAAAATTCTTCTGGTGCTCAAGGAACCTGCTCTTAGAGTATTGGTGGAGTTAACATCATGTAAATGTGATAGATCAGCACTTTAAAGGGTTGGTTTGTACCAATGTAAAGCAAATAATCTAGTTTGTACTGAGGCTTGTATATGTGTGGCACGTGAAAAATGTTTAAAGGCATTACTCATGTAGGTGAATCAGAGACTGGGTCAGATGATGCTTACATGCTTCTGCTAGTTTATCGTATTGTAATGTATCAATTAACACCATTATATTGTATTTACATTTACTTCCTAATTATCTACTTTTATAACATTGGGTATTATTTCTGATGAAAAACCTAAGCATAGTCTGAAATTAGGAGACTCTGTTATATCAAATCTGATCTGTTCATAAGGGGTAAAGAATATACGCCAACCCTCATGGCCTATACATATGCCTAAATTTTGTATTTTATGTAACAGTGGTTGAGAAAGAGTAAAAATAATAACAACACTGAGTCTAGTGAGATGGATACATTTATGGATCCATTTCGACTAAAGATTCAAATGGTCCAAATTTGCCCCTACCCATTCCATGAAACATAAAATTTTAGATTCGCGACTTATACAGATATGTATTTGTTATCAATATGAAAAAGTACAAATTTGCCTATGCATGATCTAACAGATTGTTGTAAGATAAAGACATAATGGATCCATATCGACTAAAAAAATCTAATAAGTTAACAAAAAATGATCCAAAAATGAGAATTCGCCCCCACTCATTCCATTAAATCTAAAATTTTAGATCCGCCACTAATAGAGCTTTTATGTACAAGTACATTTTATTTGTAATCAATCTGAAAAAGTGCAAATTAAAAAAAAATCAGGAATATAAGTGTAATTCTAGGCTTTATTCCATTATTCCCAAAATCACCAGTTTCTTTATATATTTCGATGTATTTAGCCTCAAAACTTAAACGTTATACCACAATTCTTTAGTACTGAAGGTCTTGCAACATCCCTTGGGCATCTAACCAACAGGTTATGAAGTCAAACCTTTTTCTGTACAGCGGGTGCTACGCGCAACTATATCTAGGTTTCATATTAAAATGCGCTCTTCGACTATTAATACAGAAAAATGAATTTTAAAACATATTCATTCCAATTCAACAAGCAACTAACCTGCGAGAACGAGTATAGCAAACACTGGAGGGAGCGGGAAAATGGCGGCGTAGCAACCTATATCGATTTCTGATTGAATAACCGAATTTCTTTATTGACAGCCTGCGGTAGGTCAATTCTGACACCAGAACGACACGCCCAATCTTATGAATGATATTGTAACATACCACTCACAAAGTCTTGTGTATGTCTACGTTTTTTTCAAGCACAAACAAAATTTAACAAAACAAAATTACTCTAGCTTACATATATACAAACAATTACCTTAATTATTATTGGTTTCCATGTGTATGATTTCATGTGTAGAACATGACTCGGCATTTCGTCAAAAGGAAACTTGCGTACCTCGCATCTACAATATTGCTTCATCTAAGTTTGAAATAAAAGAAGTTATAATCCATATTATAATAAAACAATTGGAATTCACATAATTTATACTGCATTGTGTCTCATGAGTTGCGGTTAATCATCGTCAACCTAAGTTATTTTATGATTTGGAGAAGAACGAAGTTGAATGCAACTATAAACCATGTTAAAGCTACTCAGTGGTATACTTATTATACTGTCATTTTAAGTATATGTACATTTATGTCTTGGTTATTCACAAATATTTATCTCCATATATATATCGTGCATTGTGTATGAGCATCTGAAAAGATCCCAAAAATCGTAAATTCCGTTATTGTGATTTAATTACCCCCCTTTATGAATTTAGATATATATAAATTCACCGTATCTCTATGATCCAACGGGTTTATAAATCTGTCCTTTATGTAGCATGTGAATAGTCATGAATCCTTAACATATATCCTACTTGTATAACGGTATCAGTTCATGTATGTAAATTGTCCTTCCAGTCTAGATGTGCTGCATGTAAATCCATAGTGTATAAGTCATGGTCGGCACAAAATGTATTTGGTTTGGCAGAGACCCCAATGAAAATCAGGGAATTCCATGTCCCGCAATTCATAACAACTTAACAACTACTAAACTGTGACGTCATTCGAACTTTCAGTTGAAGCAACTGACGAATCAAAGTGCTTAAATGTGCCTTTCCCAATATTGATATTTAACGGACCCAATCTAAGCGGGGCGGTAGTCTAATGGATAGAGTGTTGGCCGCTCACGCCAGAGGTTGCGGGTTCGATCCCCCGGTCGGCCCGATGCCTCTCATAAAACAACACTCAGTACTGGTTCTACCCAGGAAACGGACTCGAGAGAGGTTCATATAAGCTCTGAGCTTTCATCGCAATCGAGCTAAAATAAATTAGTATAAACTAACGGACCCAATCAGGAGAGCTGGGATCGTTTTACGGACTACTGTCATTTTACACGTGCATTAACTGCTTTATCACATTATTAAGTTGTCATGTAACGTAATATCCAATAACATTGATATTAAACTAGTGTTAGCACACTGCCGATCCACCATTGTGTTACCGCTATTTTATATCGAATTTTACTCGTAACAATTCAGGAATACTGTAACAAAGGGGTCAAACTGTATTTCCCAGATGACGTCAGTGGCTCCGCTTGATATTTGTGCTTCGACACCTCACTAACCGATTTTGTTTAGTTATTATAGCGCGCAGTAGTTAGAATGCATGGACCCGGGTCACATTTCAACATGACCGTTTGATCACAGCAGTCGTTAAAAACTGAACAGTGTAAAATTTTGATCAGACATGGGTCCTTTTTTAACGGTAAGTTAACTATAGCATTAACATCACGTGGTTGTTGTAAGATACGTTAATTTAAGTAGCATGTTACAATAATTAAACATAAGCCATGGAGAGCTTTTAGCCAACATTAAATACAAAACATAGACCTTCGCATATTATGTAAACATCAACATGCATGTTTAAAGGTCACAATTATTTACTTTTGAGAGTATGACATTAACTGTCCAATAACATTTCCTCTAACATAATATTTTAGCATAATATTAGCATTTTTCAATTGCTATATATAAAGAGAGATAATTAACTTCACAACAACTGAATTCATGATCAAACCGGTGATAACTCTGTCCTTTATATAGCATGTGAGTAGTCATTAATCCTTAGCTGGATCCTTCTCATATAAAGCTATCAGTTCATGTATGTAAATTGTCCGTCCAGTCCAGATGTGTTGCATGTAAAGTCATAGTATATACATGTACGTCATGGTTGACACCAAATTTATTGTTTGGCAGAGGCCTTGGTATTGTATCGACAGTTTGCATTGTAGCTAGGCGCGCTCGCCGAATTCTGGTCTGTACATTTTTGTCTGGTCATTCACAAATAATTATTTCCATATACATATATAGTTATAAAAGTGATATTTCCTCTATGATATTGCCAAATTTCGCATCTACATTGTATAGAATTATGTAGCAACCGCGCTGGAATATATACCTGGAGAAGTCCGATGACGTCAACGACCATTTTTTCTACGAAGTTTAACCGATCAAATCACATCTTGTTAATAAACTATACAATAAAGTTTACTACTCAAAAGATAAAAACTGTTA
The DNA here is from genome assembly GCA_029582155.1 of Panopea generosa. Classification (NCBI taxonomy): domain Eukaryota; kingdom Metazoa; phylum Mollusca; class Bivalvia; order Adapedonta; family Hiatellidae; genus Panopea; species Panopea generosa. Next base: position 61,463,156 of record CM055904.1, read on the forward strand.
TTATACCGTCTTATGCTGGTCTGGTTTTAGTCCAATGTCGTAGAAAATTATTTTAATATCCGGATATTTTGGCATAATATCTTCATGTATGGATTTGAACAGACCCTGTACAATACCATAGTAAGCAGAGTTTGCTGCTGTGGTTATCACCGGAAATGACGTCATCATTTGTTTTGGACCTGTCTGGTTGTCTCCAAGTTTGGCTAGATAGGAATCAACCTGACCCCGTGGGTATTGTGATATAATGCGTACGTTTTCGTCTATATCATCAGCAAACCACTGGTCGCAGTCATCTGTACGTTTAACGTCTGGAATAAATGCCGCCAAACTTAACAAATGGATGCATGACAAGTTTGATAGAAATTTGCGCATTGGGACATCGACAATTCCATTTTACCGGAAAGTTTTCCCTCAAAATGAAATATAATGTTGATCATACTTTGGACAGTGCTCTTTATAACTTTGGTACCTAGTTGCTGGGCATCCTATTATGGAGCGCACGGCCAAGTGATAGAAGCCTTAAACTCAGAATCGGGGGGTTCTTGATTCAATCCTCTATGGCTATGTGTGGTGTCCTTGAGCAGGACACTTTTTCTGGACATGCTTAGTACTGGTTCTACCAAGGCAGATTTCAAGCGTGATTTGTCCCCGTCTTTGTAATAACTTCATAATCGAAGTTAGAGTTTTGAAGTTCCACTGTAATTCTGTTCGGATTTCCCACAAAATATAACCAGTATTGATTATTTCCGAACATATCAAACAATGCTCAATTATATGCATTTTAAACATTTCAATCTTTAAACGATTTCTTTCATTTCAAGCCTTACTGGCAAACACATAAATAATATCATTGTACTATTTTGAAACAAAGTTGAATGGAAATCTAGGAATTTATGTTTTTAACTCATAAATATAAAGCAATTTTAGTAATGTAACTCTGTCGCCGATATTGGAGACGTACAGAACTAGTTCAGATTTTTTTACAGATTCAGGTCTGTTATACCCTAATGTGGTAACGTGGAATTCCCCGCCTGTCCCACAATTCAATGCACTTTAATGTGACGTAGCACTGAAGCTGCTGACTATTCAGCGTGGTCGTTTGTTTTTCGTTCGAGACACATAGGGTCGCTTTTACAGTATACATATGAAAATGGTTTTCAAATTAGCATAACATCGCTAGTTTATAGAAAATAAGCGTGACATTGCAGTTTTATATAACATTAACGTAATAGTTCTATGCAAATAAGCGTAGCATAAGTAGTTCGATGCAAATTAGCATGACATTAGTAGTTCTATGCAAATTAGCGTGGCATAAGTAGTTCTATGCAAATTAGCGTGGCATAAGTAGTTCTATGCAAATTAGCGTGACATAAGTAGTTCGATGCAAATTAACGTGGCATAAGTAGTTCTATGCAAATTAGCGTGACAAAAGTAGTTCGATGCAAATTAACGTGGCATAAGTAGTTCTATGCAACTTAGCTTGACATATGTAGTTTTATACACAATTAGCGAGACATTAAAGGTTATATACAAAATGTGCTTGGCATAATAAGTTTTGTACAAAATTAACGTTGCATTAATAGTTGTGTCTATAAAATTAGCTTGGCATAATTAGTTTTATACAATAATAGCGTGACATAAGTAGTTTTCTACAAAATAAGCGTTGCATTAATAGTTTTCTACAAGATTAGCCTGGCATAATTAGTTTTATATAAAATTAGCCTTAAATAACTAGTTTTATACACAATTAGCGTGACATTAATAGTTTTATACAAATTCGCGTGGCATCATTAGTTTTTTTTACAAAATTAGTGTTATAGTTTTATGCATATAAGCGTGTCATTAGTAGTTGTTTACTAAATAAGCGTGGCATATTAAGTAGTTTTATACAAATTAGCGTGGCATAAGTTATGCATTATAGTTCCCATATATTATGTGCATAAAACGATGATTATTTGTGGATACATTTTTTAATTTCTGCCTGTTAAAATGTTGCCTGGGAAACGCAGAATGCAAACAAGAGAACCAAAATAAGATTAAAAGACAATATAAATAATAGCTACATTAAACTATTTATAGTTTACTCAGTATATAACATATACCAAATATATGAAATAGCTATTTTATATATTGCGTATTAAAAGATAGATTTAAAACATAGCTATAAAATTTATATTGATTTATATTACATATACATATCATTTGTAAACATAACTATAAACATTACATATTATAAAACAATTATAAAATATAACTCAATGTTACACATTGTAAAAATCTATAAAATATAAATATAAAAAATAACTATTTATATATATATATATATATATTAAAACACCTACAAAACATAAATATCAAATCTAATTATAAATATTACATATAAAAAATTACTAAATGACATAAACTAAAATAGTGGTTAGTTTCGTGTTAAGTATCGAATATAGAAACTCGAATATCAAGCAAATGTCAAGATGTCCTATATAACATAAATGTGAAACACATGCCTCTAAATATTATATACGATCTATTAAACATCACATAAATATAGTGACAGACAGATCTGATGAGAAAATTGCATTAATACTACCTTTCTTTGCTTTGATGTGAAGAGCATACTCTTTTATTCTGTGAATTTCTTTTGGCATTGAGGCATCGGCTTCTTCACCTTCACCTTTTAAAACACACAGTAAATCAAAATCAAAAATAGATAAAGTTAAATCAAGTATTTTTTTCCGTTACTTAGAAAATACGAGAGAAATAGAGAAATACGTTTATACAGAGGTCGGCATTTTCCGTTTTATTCGTCAATGTTTAAGCATAGCCCACTTTTGATTATTGAGGACGCAATTTAGTATTTTGTCAACAAATTTACAGACTTTTACACAAGATAGAATAAAAGTTAATTAACAGAATGTCCATCATATGTAATGTTTGATATAAATGTGCAGTTTTACTGCCAAGATAAGAAAATATTGGCGAAATAGATGTCATTCTTATGTTTGTATTGTCCTTCTGTATGTTTGTATTGTCCTTCTGTGTGGTTGTATTGTCCGTCAATATGTTTTGTCCTTCCGTATGTTTTGTCCTTCTTTATGTTTGTATTGTCCTACTGTGTGTTTGTTTTGTCCTTCTGTGTAGTTGTAGTGTCCTTCTGTATGGTTGTATTGTTCTTCTGTATGTCTTGACCTTCTGTATGTTTGTATTGCCCTACTGTGTGTTTGTATTGTCCTTCTGTGTGGTTGTATTGTCCTTCTGTGTGGTTGTATTGTCCTTCTGTAAGTTTGTTTTTTCCGTATGTTTGTTTGTGTATTATCTTTATTAAATCAATATTTTCTCATGCTAGACTTATGTGGTTGCGTTCTTTGAAAATTTATATCTAGAATTTGGCACATTTTTTCTTCTTGTTTTCATTTATTTTGGTTTAATTTAAAAAAAACAAATACAATACCATTATACGTATACACCACTGACAAAAACGTCCCATACAGAAGTAATCCAGCACATACAGCGAGTACCAATCTTTTGAAACAGATTCCTGATAAATATATAAACAAATCAAAGATAAAATATTTGAACATTTGACATTTCAAGGACGTTTTCTATAGTTTTTGTCATTGTTCCCTATGTATAGAATTTCATGAAACTTCCCAGTATTTAAGTTTAATCTATGTTCATACAATATCAGGGGGATACACACGTTACCGTACAGATAATTTGGTATTACTTCTTTATAAACATACCCGTCATTAAAAATTGGCGAAAAAATATCGATTTTACAAGCAATGCGAACAAATTATTTAAAATTGTCTAGTATTTAATTGAAAATTATACATAGATGCATGCGTACAAAAATGATTGTCATGGACATGGTAAATTTAAGCTTGAATTGAACTGTTAAGGGTTTTAAAAACAATGTTATTTCGGCAGAGTGTCAATTGGTTTTTTAATTTTGCAATAAAAATATAGCGGGTTTCTTTTACATTTTGATATAGTGTATTGATAAATGTTGCTTAAAACCTCACAAAATACTCTCTGATACCTATTCTAAACACAATCAAAATAAAAAATACAGTGTGTGTGTATATATATATTGAGATAATTTATATGATATGGAGGTATATTTATATATTTTTATTTTTATTTATATTTTTTGCCTCAAAATTCATTCTTAACGTATATAAAATTTCTTTGAAAACTACGAAATTTTTTCTGCACTAAAATTAGCTGTATGTAAGTGGTGCGTTTTCAAATTGCAAGTGTAATACATTGCGTTACATATGATAATAACACTTACGTGTGGTCCGCTTGCGAAAAAACATACTTGGACTCTCAGCTGGACTTCAGTTCATTTCAGATTAACTAAGATGAATCATCTTCAAAAAAGTCAACATGATTAGTAAACCTTAATTGCGAATAGGTAGATAATCACATTATACAGAGTGAGGTAATTATCAACGGATTCTAACAACGTGCTGAAAATACTCCACACCAGCTAAACCGCTATGTACGAGGTATGTCCCAAAAGTAATAGGACACATTTGAAAATATGCCTTTTTGTGTTTCAATCCAAACAACACTTATTTTAATAAGAATAATTATTAAGAATAATTTTTCATATTTAAACTATTAGCATGAAAAATTTCAATATCGTACACCAACATTTAACATTAATTTTAACAAGTCAAAATGTATATGTAACAAAGTACGCGGGAGTTTGACGTTATTTATGCGACGTCAAGTTGACATTCAAATGAAAGTCATTCTTTTTTCGAAGTATAAACCGCTGTGCAAAACACAATTCTATCTATGGTGACTCATAGACCCTAACCACGGAATGTACACTCAGTCACATGGCCTGGAGGTACTAAAAGCACTTTTCAGGAACATCTGACTTGACTCCCAGGAAAACCACTGACACAAGATTTTGGTCTTCCAGATCGCTGAGGGTAAGTTACTTTCGTCTCACCATTTGAAACCCATTTGTACCACCAATAGATAAGACTCCAGGATAGACTTTCTGTTGAAAAGTTGTGTGAAATAAACTTCAGGGTATCCTGTGGGGCCATATTACACCCAACACAAAATTTTACCAGACTGTAAATTTCCATTTCAGGCATGACGTCGTCCAATTTTTTCACTATTCAAATTCGCACTTATTTCAAAAGTGCGCAAAATATTCAAATGTTTATATATAACGTCGAATTTTAAACGACATTTGCACATGATCAGAAATTACGTCCACTGTTATTTCATTACATTTGGCAGCATATTAAGGAAGTTGTCTGCTTTCCAAGGCAATGTTATTTTTTTTAATGGCGTCTAATTTCAAAGTCCCCCGTACTTCTAAACTCGCGTTACTATGGTGACTATTGCATAAACTTAATGATGACTGAAAGTTGATTTGATGTTTTATGACAATAGAAAATGTGCCGATCTATCCTTGATACCATTGGTTTGCATGCTACGGCATTAATACAAAAATGACAGGGTCGTCCTATTACTTTTGGGACATACCTCGTAGAAGAAAATAGTCTTTGTTTCACGCAAAAGAAAACGGTTATATCTCCGTGTTTGCGTTAGTTCAGTGATATGGGTTTAGCATACTGTGTGTCGATTTATTGAAAATTACGTACATTAAATTACCTTATCTTAGTTGTCTTGATGTTTTGTTTTGAAACCATATTCGTTTGAGAATTACGTACTTTAAATTGCCTCCTATTAGTTGTCTTGATGTTTTAATTTGAAACCATGGTCATTTGAAAATAACGTACTTTAAAATGCCTCATATTAGTTGTCTTGATGTTTCGTTTCGAATTTTAGACGAGTATTGAATTGGTAAAGTTTGGTGGCTTTACATTCTCAAAGAAAATCCAAAGTGATTGCAGAAACTTATAAAAATAATCACTGGAGATATTCAGTGTGTAAAAGAAGCGACTTACAAAGAGTAGTAGGTGACAGCAGGTGCTTGTCTAAACTCTGCGTAGCACATTTGGCATTTTTTAAAACTCCGCTTAAACCAGTCAACATATATTTTGTTTCATTTTGGAATTAAAACATATATTTGATTATATCTATGTATATCTAAATACCCACCAATGCTTTATTGGTTGATGTTTGCATATGTGAAACTAATGCCCCGTACACATGCACCTATTTGCACACAGAAGTATTTATATCCATATATGCAAATTTGCTCACAGGCGCATATATCGCCATATAAAAGTATTTATATACGTGAGTAAATTTGCTCCATATGCAAATTTGCACCTAATGGATTCACATGCAAATTGCCTTCTTAAGGCTGGTAGACAAGGGGACGGACGTTACAGCTTCATGAGTTAGGTTTATATATATGCTTGTTTTTATGTCTAAGTCTTTAAAAATGGTTAAATGTATTCATCTGAGGAATCTGTACTAATATATAAGCATAATTTTCAAAAGAAAATGCATTTTTTGTAGTTTTTGGTCATTTAGTAGATCGAATTCATTAAAACGAATACATGTATAACACTAATTTGAACTTTTCTTAAAAATAAAGTTTAACTTGTTTAACTTATATAAAACTAACATCAAAACAAAGAACTGACATTAACATAACATACTATGAACATATATAGCAGTCTCTTTTATACCAATTGTAATAAATAGCATATACATAACCTAGGAGCTCAGGGAACGAACGTTACATTATATGATAACAGACGGTATATTTGATTTAAACATTATTCTAAGAGAGATACCTTTAATTGAGTTCTATTTTATTATTATTATTATTGTTATTATTATTATTATTATTATTATTATTATTATTATTATTATTATTATTATTATTTAACCACACTTATATAGCACTCTTATCATATTAGAAATACGTTCAAAAGTGCTGTACATAAAGTAAAATTAACTTACATAGTATTGAATAACAATTTAAAGATTCAGCTTAAAAGGTTAGATCATAAAACAAACATCAGCACGGAAATCCCAGTCACAGCAAACTGAATAAAAAACATGACGTCTACAAATAGAATCTACAATGCAAATAAAACAAGTATATGGCATCACTAAGAAATTATAAACATAAACAAACATCATAGGAACTGATAAAAAATCATGAAGTTAAGAGCTGACTAGATTCAAATATCATCAAATGTCAGTGTTTCTAAAACAGTATCACATACCACTGTTACTATTCAGCGCACAATGTGTTTCAGAAAGAAGTGTGTTTTTAACAGTTTCTTAAACACATTCAATGATTGTTCGCCCTGGATATTGCTAGGCAGTGTGTTCCATAAGCTCGTAGCAGTATGCTCGAAGCTCCTGTTTTTAAATAGAACAGTTCTATTCCTTGGTACCACTAATGTCAGCGAGTTTCTAAAGCGTAGGTCCCTAAATGGTCTATAAACCTTCAATATTTCGTGTATATATATATATAGTGAAGACTAAACATGTAACGCCTTGTACGTATGTATAAGAACTTTATACAGAATCTTGAAAGGCACAGGTAACCAATGAAGTTCTTTCAGCACAGGAGTTATATGGATGCGGCGTGAAGTTCCTGTGATAATACGAGCAGCAGCAATTTCTACACGCTGCAGTTTATTTAAAGTAGAACTTGAAATGCCGACAAGAAACGCATTACAGAAGTCAAATCTTGAGATAAATAATGAATTAACTAGAGCTATTGTGCATCATTTGTAAGAACTCTTCTTATACGACCACTACTGCGTAGTTGAATATACGCAGATCTACATACATAGAAAACGTGCTCTTCCATATCCATATATGGAGTAAATATGGCACTTACACTTCTAGCAGAGTCAGTTGACTTCATTTAAGATTCACCAACTTTCACGGATACATATTTGGAATTATGTTTTGATGTGAACAACATTACTTCAGTCTTGTCTGCGTTTAGTTTAAGCATATTTCTGTTCATTCAAGAGACAATTTTAGCGATGTAGAGCTTCAATTTTGGAATCAGTGTTTACAGGTTTAAATGAAATATAAAGTTGAGAATCGTCAGCGTAGAAATGATGTAATAGTCCATGACTTCGACAAATTGTACCTACTGGTTTTGCGTACATTGTGAAATATTTTAGACCCAAAATAGATCCCTCAGGAACACTGTATTTCATAAATACAGGCTCTGATGGTTCACCATTTACGCACACAGTCTGGAAACGTTCACTCAGGTATGACGAAATCCATGAAAGCGCTTCACCAGAAATTCCAAAAAGATTTTCTAGACGGCTTAACAGTGTATGGTGATCAATAGTGTCAAACGCAGCTGATAGGTCAAGTAATACAAGTACTGTGACACAGTTACTGTCAAGAGATTGAAGAATATCTTATTGAACTTTAAGTAGTGCCGTTTCAAGGGAATCGGAATTTCTGTACGCTGATAGATGAGACTCGTGCAGGCTGTTTTCTAAGAGATGGTTATATAATCGTGCATCTACCACCTCTTAAAATTTTGACAAAAACGGAAGATTCGACACAGGTCTGTAGTTCTTTAGTACATTAACATCTAGACCATGTTTCTTCATAAGCGGCCGTATGATTAGCACTCTTACATGCCTTAGGTACATAGCAAGAACTGATTGATGCATTTAAAATGTTAGTGATCAAAGGTAGAAGTTCATTTTAACAATACTTCAGAATCCATGTTGATATCGGATCAAGTTCACATGATTTAGTGGGAGATTTTTGTATGTTTTCTAACATAGGGACGTCATGTTCTATGGTAGACTCCACATTAGTTTTACTGATTTCGTTTCAATTGGTTTCAATTTTGGATGTGAAAAAAATCATTAAAGTTCTGAGCAGTATCTTTTGAAGAGGAGCCAGAGGGGAGGTCTAAGCCATCTTTACGGCTGCCAAGTAGATGTTTAGTAATCTGGAATAAACTCTTGGTATCTTTACCACAGGATTCAACCTTGCTTCAATAATAGTCAATACGAGCCTCTTTCAGCATGGTGTTGAATGTCGCACACTGGCTTCTATAGATTTGATGATCAACACTAAGTTAAGTTTGAAGTCATTTACGTTCCAACTTTCGCTTCAGATGTTCAGCAGCATGTAGTTCATCTGTGAACCAAGGACAATTAGGTCGAAGTGTAATAGTTTATGTACATGTACATGTTTATCAATTCTTTTTGTCAAACCATTGATGTATGAATCCAGTAACTCATTCACATTTAAGCTTTGAACATGCATCCAGTTAGATGCAAGTAAGTCCTGTTTGAATGAATCAATATCAATAGATTGTAGTTTCCTGTATGTCACACTCGTCCTCTAAGTGGAGGTTTAGATGTATTTGCACTGAAATTGACTGCTAAGTGATCATTTTTCATGTAACCATGATGGTCACAAAGCCCCGGATCAGTTACAATGATATCAGATACTATGTTACTATGTCTAAGGTGTGTCCTCAAACATGTGTTGGTTCATGTAGATGTTGTTGCATACCACAAGAATATAGAATGCTAGTGAATGTCATTGTATCACGGTTAGTGGGTACATCAAGGTGAAAATTTAAATCACCAACGATCATGATATCATTATCAACAGTTGCAATTTCTGATAAGAGCATTGACCATTCATCTTCTAGAAACATACCAGTCTTTAAACCATTTTCTCGAGAAGGAGGTAGTCTATATATTATGGTTAGCTGAAGAGCAAACCCATTGATGTTCAAACTACAATTCATATGTTCAAACTGAGTAAATTGATGACTTAACCTAACACAGTTTACAGCAATATATGTTTTGTAAATGCGCGCAACCGACCCCCCCCCCCCCCCCCCCACCCACCCACACACACACACACCGCACCCTGTTTTACCTCTTGCAACATGTTTTTTGTTACAAGTATCATGAACAAGTTCACTAATGCATATTTTATCATTGTTGTTGGTACCAAACCAGGCTTCTGTTAGGGCACAAATATCAAAGTCATTAGACGCTATGTATTCACATACAGAATAAGTTCTATTTTTAACTGATCTTGGATTAAGACAACATACACGTAACTTCTTTTGGTTCAGTACTTTTCTGATAGGTATACTGTTTATTCTCATCAAATTGTCATGATTAACTAGCTGTTTGCTACACACTGATTGATTCTTTATTGCTCTAGGATATGTAAATTGAGCAATATGCTGTGGAAAAGCCTTTAAACTTGCCAAATCATTCCTCGATTTGTATACGTTTTAGGTAAAGATTTACATTGTCCAACACTACTACCTCTATAAGCAAATATACCTAAATCCTTTAATTTATGTACAATTATATTTTTAATACTTCCTTCCCTCTGGCTAGTTTCCAAATGTAAATAAATCACAACGGCTAAATTGCCTAATTACACTCAAACCAATAGCCATCATGCGATAGGTTGTCAGTTACAAGTTCTGTTACCGATAGTCAATCATCCAAAACAATGCATAGTATCTAATTATCAAATTTTATCTTCAATTTCTTCCAAAGTTTAATTTAATTTCTCAAAATGAATACACTAAGTCATGATAGCTCATTTATAATCCAATATGACAATTTTCATGTATGTACATCTACTAGTTATAACATAAAATCACAAAAAGGTGAGAGCCTTTAAAAAGTGCAACCAACACCTGGCGCAACAAAAGTAACATATTTGGTCTATATGTTTAATATTTTGTCATACATTCATTGAAATTATTCCATTTGAATTGGTTATACTATTACATGATATTTATTTAAAATGTTTTCAGCATCGCCTAATGTTATCCAAGTTTTAATAATTCAGTTAGAACTTAGAGTTTGCATATTGCAAGGCCTGGGTATGGACGTTACATTAAAAAACTGTGAGCCACTTGTAAAACTACATTTTAAGAAAACAGCTTCAAATTTTAGACTTCAAAACTTATATATAAATATAAGGATATATATAAATACAAAACATGAAACCAGCACAACTTAACTCCTAGTCTCCTTATAATGATTGTCAGCTTCTTCATATGGCCAAATGGGAGAGTTTTTGGAGCAAGGCATTCTCAAACATAATCTCAGACACATTCTCACATAAGTAGCTATACTGACTCAGACATTTACAATGTCAGACAGTGATATTATAATTCTTAGACACAGTGAAACTATATATCTAACTCAGAAACAGTGATGGTGATTACAATTCTCAGACTTTTTTAATATAGTATTGTAATTTTCAGACTGTGTTGTTTTTAAAAAGTTGTAAAATAATTCTCGGACACAGTGGTAATATAACTTTCAGATCTGGTGTTTTTATGCTTTGTATTTGCATACACTTTCAAAATAAAAGAGAAAAAATATGTGTACAAATAAATACAGAGAAACCCTGCAGTGAATTCTTATGAAGCCTTCACCTAAAAAGATTAGAACAGTCACACCGGTGTAACGTTAGATTCACACGTACTCTCGATAGTCCAGGCGTGTGGATCTGCCATGGGGGTTATGAGATTCACACGCGGAATATTCACACGCATTTGTTATTGTTTTGAATCGACTAATTTCATTTGTTATCAGATTATTAATCATTTGAAAACGCTTGTTTTTCTTTTAACATAGGTTAAACAGGCAAAATAGCCCACTGTAGTGTTGTTTGACTCTTAAAACATACACTTATGACAAAAGAAAATAACCGTGTTATTGACCGCTATAATGGTAGGGAAATGACCCACAGTGAATCACAGTTAAACATGATTTTTACTTAATGTATAGCTATTATTTTAGTGAAACATACGCTAATCGGAAGCTGAACTAATACCTGATCGAATGATATTAACATATCCATAGAGACAGGCATAACGGGTAATTGCGCATAACGAGCATTCCTTCGCAAAAAAAAAGCAAAAGATTTCCCACAACCATTTCACACAGTATTATTATAGTCATTGAAATTGCTGTTTATACAACATGAATGATAAAGTTATCATTAGATTATTTAAGTATAAAAATAGAAGAAAACAATTACAATAAACAATAACGTAATTAACTTTAGTAAATTAAATGTATTAAGTATTGAATAATACTATTTATCAAAACATGAGGAACAAAATATCATTCATGTAAATTACAAAATAGGCTTCATCTTTAATTAAGAATATATACTATACAAATAAACAAGTTATTCTTAAAACAATTACAGATCGGTGGGCCATGTTCGTACAAAATCAAATGTATAGTTAAAATTTTCTAAATGCGAATAAATTAAGAAAAATAAACATTAATTTAAGGCAATTTGCAGTTGTAAATCACGCGTTACGGAAACGAAAACTGGACGCGCTCCTAATAAAATCAATCACTATTTCTAAGTCAGTTAAATACAGTAATATTCGTTACAGCATACTGGTACATATTTTCATTTATTCTTTCACAAAGATTTTATTTTGTGAAATTGTACAAATTTTATTTTTATGTTTTAGTTATTATTTCAATAATTACTATTGAAATATTAAATAACATGTTAGCCATAGTTGTTGAAATAAAACTATAAATCTTAATTTTTTATCATACATGAAAGTTTTATTGGTCAATTTGTGCCTTAAGGACAATCAAACGAAGATCAAATAATTGCATTGACAAATAATTAAACAGTAATCTGTAATTATATCCTGAAGTAGGTGTATATATAAGACTGGGTTCGCAGTTCAGACATACACTCTTTCGGGATATATATGATTGCAGTTATCATTTGTACCCCGACAACAACAACTAAAACAACAACATAAACAACAACAACAACAAGTCCAGATCACAATAACGTTCAGAACGGGATAGAAAACGACCTGTCTGAAAAGTGGGGGGAATCCGGGTAATGCCCAAAAAGAAGACATATATTCCAGATCCACAGCTACAACGACACACCAGATCACACCAAATTAACTCCATCGACACCGAAAACAACCAGCATAACAACAAAAGTTCAGAACTAGGTTAAGAAAACCGACCCGTCTGAAAATTCACTCACTCAATCATTTATTTGTTTACTTATTTATCCGTGTCACTCATATTTTTATATTCATTAACAGTACATACGCCCCATTTATGTAAAAAGTGCCTTCTTACTGCATATACACTTGGTACCTTATTGCTTTAATGGGACAATAAATTGTATTAACCCGATAATTTTACTCCTTCATGCAAGGAATTAGTGCTCCTTCCTAGCGTCCTATGTGCACAGTATAAAACTTCCTTTTGTTTAAATAATATGACACAAGGCTTAAATTTAGAAACAACTATTATTAAAATAAAGGTGCCTGTAATAATGTTTTCTGAAATATATTATTTTCATACTGTATTTTCGCACCTGTTTCCTATCAGAGGACAGGGTATTGTTTGTGACTTAATTGTTTATATGACTCTGATATTGTCTAGTTGAAACAAAAGGCATTATAAAACAACAGCAACAATTATTATTATAGATGTTGGCCTAAATGACCAGTAAGGGTAATCAAAAACTTAACCAAGAAAAACTATATTTTTTGCAATTAGCTGAAACACACAAAATATTTAACAACAAAACTTTATTTTATATTTTATTATAACAAAATTAAGAATACAGTATTTATTACAAGTATGTCTATGTATATATGTGAATACATTTGAGAAAATATAACTGTCTGACAGTTTGTATTTGTTAGTAAATTTTGTTTGTACTTTTAAGTAGTGACAATACCAATTATAAAATTGTGTGCATAAGTGTGAAAACAATGATAAGTTGTCTAATTAATGATCATTTTTCTAATAAAGACAAATCATGTATTTTTATTATTTACAGTGCTTCTATGCTACACAAATAATTCATAAATGATCATGTGGGGTTGATATAGTTGTGTTTATTTCTCCTAGTTGATTGGGGGTGGGGGGTCTTAGATTCAAAATTGATAGGGTGTGTGTGTGGAGATGTGTCCGCCTGTACATATTTGAGAGTGTGTGTGGGGGCGCCTTTTGTCCACGAAGTTGAAATAATATATCTTAAATCGAATTATAATGCTATTAAGAAATATGGAAAAGAACATAATTATTCCTTTTTAAACCATTATCTGTGCTATCTTCGATTGGAACCATCTACTATGACATATAATATAATATAAATCATATAATTTAAGGTCTTAAAAACTATCGTTGTAAAAATATAATGATGAGTTAAAATAATATGTGTTTGATATGCAAGCAATAAAAACATTCATGGCTTTTTCGGTAAGGATATAAAATCCATCCCTTGACATAATTGTTATTGTGGGAACGCAGCAGAGACTCCATCCTACCAAAACATTTATCCATCGGGACGGAAATGATTATAAAACCAAACATAAAAATTATACAATCAAACACAACTATTGTAAAACTCAATTGATCTATAATGATTCTACAACCAAATATAATGATATAACCATTAAACATAATGTTTATATGACCGAACACAATGCTAGGACAAGTCAACACAATGAGCATCTAACCGAAGACAATAACACGAAAACCCGAGATAATAGTTGAATACAATGATCCATTAAGATGTCAATGCCGAACATAACACAGCTCCAGTGTAACATTAAATATTGACCCCGTTGAAAAATGACCCCATGGATCACTTTTCAACGGATGAGTGATCAATTTTTAACATTGAAAACTGACCCCGACCGTTATTTAATGACCTACCCACACGTGAAAACTTGACCCTCGTTAAAATCTGATCACCACCAATTGGAAACTGACCGAATAGTCGGCCGATGTAAAGTGTGTGACTTCCAAAATACAATCTCAAAACAGTGTGTGATAAGAAAAAGAAATATGTTTAATCCACAAAGGCAATTAAATATATCTTTAAAAAATCGATTTGTGTGAATGTCCCAACACGACGCCAAAACATGTACTTTGAATAAAACACATTATAAACTCAACACAGGCTTTAAAAGAAACTTGCATGGAAATGACAAAAATGTCACACAAATGCAGGAGGTGAATGTATCAAATTATTCTGTAACAGCTGAAGTAAACAACCAAAAACATTAACAAACAATAATTACTGTACGATATGAAAATATACATTCGAGCTTAATTTGTTACGTTCACATATCTAGTCCTGTGTTTTCCGCACGATTGATTGATTGATTGATTGATTGATTGATTGATTGAATATTTAGCGTCATTTTTATGCCATCGAGGGCTAACAGACGATCAGTTAACCTAACCACTGTTTCCTGGGATTGACCAGTACTCGAGCACACCCCATCTCCGCAAGTAACTGATAACTTTCCCACTTGATCAGAGGTGAGAGACGAATGATAATGAGACACAATGTCATATATCAATCATCACGGAGACTGTTGCCGGGCAGGGGATTCGAACTCACGACCCCTGGATTGATAGTCAGACGCGTAACCATCTGAGCTAATTGGGCCCGGCACGACCTCGAACGATTAAAATAGCTAATTTAAACATAACAGAACAGATATTTTATTTCACACTTGTACATAAATACATCGTCATAATAACCTATTTACAATACATAATATCACGTAAAGTATATTGTTAATAAATACATCATTTGTACCGCCATTTTTCATTTACATTTTAAGTAAGTTTATATTTTTTTTTATTATCAATATCGAAATAATGCATGAAAAACTTTTAAGTCATAAATTCATAAAAATAAGAGGATGAACAAATTTATTAAATATTTAAATGGTTTTCGTTCATTGATTAAGTGAATGTTTCCAAATATAGATTAATTTCAGAGATTTCTTAATGTACTGACAAAACTGATTAAAATACGTTTATTATTTGTTTTAAGCAATTCCATAAGCTTGTACATAGACGGTCTTTGAAAAAAACATGTTTGTTTATATACGTCTTTCTAAAATCACTGTAGCAAGGACAGATGAAAATAAAATGGTATATATCTTTTACCTCTGTAGTGTTACAACAAAGACAATATCTCTCATTTCTTGGAATGTGATTTCTTGCATAACGACCTGTTTGTATTCTAAGAGTATGTGCTGATATCCTAATTCTAGTAACAAACAATCTTAAATCGTTTTGGAAAATATCTTAAATTTGTTCGTATGCAAAACTACTTTTGAAATATTTATGCTCTTCTATAACATGACTATTGTTAACTGAGCCATACCATTCTTGGATAACATAATCAATAACACGCTTTTTGAATATACAAGGAAATGATTTTTATCAAAAGAAGCATCTGTAAATAAGTAAGAAAACCCATAATCATTTAATAGTTTCAAAACATTGGAAACCCAATTTTTACATCCTTTTGCACAATCATTTTACACCAATACTTCATAATTCTACTATATCGGGTAATGTAAAGCGAATAACGTCCAAGTTCACCGTAAACCCCTGCTGTACATGTACTTAACCTATCGTTTAAAATACGTTTACAAAATTTAAAATGAAGACGTTCAATTTCCTTGGACTTAGTGAAACCCCCTATTTCAGAAGAATAACACAATATTGATCCAACAAATGAATCAAATAACTGATACAGCAATTTGGGTTTAAATGTATTTTCTTACAATTTATCAATAGAACGTTTAAAGCCTTTAGAGCTTTTCCTACTAAATCTTCGTTATTCAATGAAAAATAACCAGTATAATTAATAATTTGTGTTTTAAAACTATTTACATCCAAACTCCAAATATTGCAATGTATGTAAAATGTTTAAGTTATTGTGTAACTCTTCTGGTGATTTGCCTAAAATTACCATACCGTCGGCAAAAAGCAATACTATTAATACTATGTCATCAATCAATAATCCAGAATCAGCCTTATTTTGAAAATACAATTCTAAATATTCCATGAATAGAGAAACTAAAATAGGCGAGATTACCTCCCCTTAACATAAACCTATCGAATATTAAAAAAGTCGGAAAAATTGTTACAACTTAAAACACATGACTTCACCTTTACATACATATTTTTAATGACCCGTATGATTTTACCCTGTATGCCAGTTTTGTATAGTTTTAACCATAAGGCGTTTCCATATATACTGTCAAAACACTTCTTCAGGTCAATAAAAGCTACGTAAAGACGTTTGTTATTGTTAAAATAATTTTGTACTATAGAAATTAAAGCACACATGACATCCACTGTATATCCAAAGTGTACATCAGAAATGCTGTCGTGTTTGTCCCTAAAAAATCAATTCGTTTGTTCAAAATGGTAGTAAACAATTTAGAAAGACAACTTAATAATGTTATGCCACGATAATTACTAATATTATTCTTATCACCCTTTTTGTGTAACGGGATAATAATTCCCTCGGTCCACTGCTCAGGGAAATACCGAGTTTAAAATAGCATTAAAATGTCGCACAAATATGGTACTATAATATCGATACTTTCGATAAAATATCTTATTTAATAAACAATGAATGCCAATAGATTTGCCAGATCTTAACTTTTTCGTGGCAAGTAAAATATACAGCAACGGTGTTAGGTGTATCAAGCTCCTCGTTGAAATGTTCGGTATTGTTAAAATCGTGCTCGTTACAAAACGTCTCGGCTACATTGTTTGTACAACTGAAAATATCTTCAAAATAATTATAAAATTCATTTAAAGGAATATCACTACTTTTATTGTTTTTATTATTATTTTTAATATACTTCCAAAATTGCTTTGGTTTACAATGTCTTAGATTTTCTATATCAGTCAATTTTTTAAGTTCAAAACGTCTTTATTCACTACGCATAATATTTTTGTAAGTAGTTTTACATTCACAATAATGTTTCCTACTAACTTCTGTGTTACACTGATTAAAAACACGCAACGCATCTAAATATCGGGTTTTAGCCATAACGCATTCGGCGTCGAACTATTCAGTGTTATTTACGAAAGATTTATCGGTAAAAGAAAAATTGTCCCTCTGCGCATGACGTTTTGAAAACAGTGGGTCAGCAATACCTCGAACAATATTGGTAAATTCATTACTCAGCCCATTTATTGAATCTTGTGAAGCGTCAATATCGCGCGTTAGCTGATAAAAAACAAGTAACTTTGCTATAAGACCCGATCTAAAAGTATTTTTATGAATGCCATTCCACTTAAATTTAATCGCCGTTTTCAAGTACATGAGACTTTTTATTACAGCACAAAGAAAAGCTAATTGGTGCGTGGTCACTCCATTCATAAATAGGTTTAATTTCAAACTGAGAAATGCGTGGAAAATTACATTGTTTAGTGAGTAAATAATCAATGACTGAAGACCCGTTGTGAGATACAAAAGTATACGCACCGCTGCCGTTATCATCTCCGAATCTACCGTTAACTATGCGTAAACGTGTCGACTTACATAAATCAAGAAGCCTGACCTCGTAGTTATTGCATGTTTTGTCAAGAGAGGCCCGGATCATGTGAACGTCAGGAACGTAACTCTCATCATCAGTACAATCGTTAACTCGGTCGTGAATAATAAAATTATTCTTAGATCGAGCTCGACCATTGAGGTCACCTGACAAGAATACAGAGCCTAAATTTTCATAGTAATCAATATCAAGCAACTCAAACAAGTCAACATTAACATTATTATAAACTGGTGAATCCTCTCCCCATATGTAAATACCACATAAATAAACATCATTTTCAAAATGAAAACAGTTACGATCGAGTTTTAACCAAATTATGGTGTCATGCTGATTTTTAACAATCTCAATACCGTCTTTAAGTTCTTCTTTAAAATAAACTGCAATACCACCGCTATATAATGTCATTTTCAGCTAGTATGTTTACAAAGTCATCACTGCTCTTCTTAACTGAATTTAAATATAGGAATATGTTTAGTTCAAGGTAACTCTCAAGATCTCTATTTGTAATTTTACTGCTTAAACGTTTGATTCAAAAGCTATTTCAAATACATGTAATTCATCAGTAAGATAATTAATATAATGATATATAGAGTTGATTTTCATGTTGATAATTGTATTTGTATATTTATATAAAAAGTATTAAAATTGGAAAAAAAATCATGTCACTTATAAATGTTATCATATATATCTGAGAGATAAGTATTAATCCTAAAATATGCTGTATATCCTAAAGCCAGACTCTGAATTATTCAGAAAATATTTGTCATATTCCATCCCTGATTTTATTAAACAATCAGTCAGCAGTCGTTTACAGTTTAAACATAAATGTCTTCAGTGGAGCAGACCATAGCATACCAGTCATTTATGTACATAATACTTATCTATATTAGTATAGTTGATGTTCATTTGTTAATTGATGTTTATCACGGTTAAAATTTGTTGTTGAGGACCTCAGTGAAGATTGGAATGAGATATAGTCCAACTGAGTTTTCTTGTAAAATAAAGTCACTTTTATTATAATAATCTTTTTTTTGTATTTTTTTTTATTTACATTCTCCAATACATGAGATATTACAGTATGCCAACACTATGTCAACTCTGGGTATTTTATGAAAGCAAAAATGTTTGAAAGAATCAAGCCTTAGATCTTCTGTAAAATATATATATATATATTTGATTTACTTCCTATGAAATTAATTAAAAATCGATGTTGTAAAAACATTTACAGGTTTTAACATACTTTTGTATATATTGCGAACTGTTTTAAATGATTCATGAAAACATTCTGCACAAATTTGTCTTTATATCCTTTGTTATTCATAAAGAATATATATCATACCTTGTTAATACTGGGGGGAAAATCTATAGTATAAATAGATTACTATCAATGTTATTATTATTATTATTATTATTATTATTATTATTATTATTATTACTATTAGTTCTTGGGCTAGGTATAATAATTTACAAGCATTAAACGAACACTAATTGATCAATATAAGCTTAAATCTAAAATCTCAATGATTAATAACCACAAAACATTCCCCTTTTGTTGATTTATGAAACATTTGTACGAACATTTCGTTACAGCTGCTGCACATGACATCTATATATGGTGTTCGACCTTGTACACAAAGACAGAATTAAAGTTAAAAGTACATCATAAGCATGATATTGTAGACTTCATAGGCGTAGGAGCCGGGGGGAGGGGGCAAGGGGGCCGCCCCACCCCAATATTCAGTTTCAGCATATACTTTGGAGCCTGGAAGTACATCCTTATACCCTCTCTCCTCAGGTTGCCCCACCCCACAACACACACCCAATAATTGAAACGCTCCTACGCCAATGTAAATTCAAATATAGTAAATACGATGAACTATGAGGATAAAATTAACCATTATCTTCGAATGGGACCTTCCTCTTTATGATTCGATAAAGTGTCCATCATTTACTGAACAGAAAGTTTTAGATGATGCATCTTTAAAAACTGAATACCGATAACGTCCGTGGTCACGTGTTCCAGTTGCGGAAAGACGGTGGTATAACTCAGATCTATTCGGAGATCATTCTCCACCAATAAATCCAGATTTGACGTCAACCTCAAGTGAAAAAAAATAAAAACAAAATTAAACTGAACACCATACGAATTTTCTATTACAATATCTACACTAATGTAATAGCATTATTCTAGCTTTACACTACCATAATAAGTATTTGTGAAAAGACACTTATGTGTGTTACGTTTGTGTAACCACACGTATGTGCAATAGTTACGGTTGTGTAATCATCACTTTTGTTTATTAGTCTATTTGTGCAATTTTAACGTTTGTGTAGTGATCACATTCGTGAAGTAGTCGCAGATATATTGTAAAAATGTGTATGTAATAGCCACGTCTGTGTAGAAGTCACGTTTGTGTAGTATCCATGTTTGTGAAGTAGTCACGTTTGTGTAGTAGTCATGTTTGTGTAGTACTCATGTTTGTGTAGTAGTCACGTTTGTGTAATAATCAACGTTGTGTAGTAGTCATGTTTATGAAGTAGTAATGTTGGTGCAATAATCACGTTTGTATAGCCGTCGTGGTTGTGTAATAGTCATGACTGTGTAATTATTATGTTTGTATGGCCGTCGTTTTTGTGATATAGTCACGTTTGTGTGATAGTCACGCTTGTATAGTAGCCATGTTAGTGTAGTCGTCGAGTTTGTGAAGTAATCATGTTTGTATAGCCGTTGTGTTTGTGTAAGTCACGTTTGTGTAATAGTCACGCTTGTGTAGTAGCAATATTTGTGTAGAAGTCACAATTGTGTAGTAGTCACGTTTGTGTAGTAGCCATGTTTGTGTAGTAGTCACGTTTTTGTAGTTATCACGTTTGTATAGTCGTCATGTTTGTGTTATATTAGCGTTTGTATAATAGTCATGTTTATGTAGTAGTCACGACTGTGTAGTACACACGTTTATGTAGCAATCATGTTTGTATTGTCGTCGTGTTTGTGCAGTTGTCGCATTTATGTATTATTCACGTTTGTGTAATAGTCACATTTGTGTAATAGTCACGCTTGTGTAATATTGTAATAGTCACGTTTGTGTAATAGTAACGATTGTGTCACGTTTGTATTAATCTTCTCATCTCACAACCCTCATCGTATTAACCTCATATCTGTCAGGTCAAAATCTCATCGTGTAACTCCCAGCTCTTATCTCATATATTTCATCTCACAACTCTCATCGTGTAACTCGCATCTCTTATCTCGTATCTTTCATCTCACAACTCTCTTCGTGTAACTCGCATCTCTTATCTCGTATCTTTCATCTCACAACTCACTTCGTGTAACTCGCATCTCTTATCTTTCATCTCACAACTCTCATCGTGTAACTCGCATCTCTTATCTCGTATCTTTCATCTCACAACCCTCATCGTATTAATCTCATATCTGTCAGCTCACAACTCTCATTGTGTAACTTGCATCTCTTATCTCGTATCTTTCATCTCACAACTCTCATCGTGTTAATCTCATATCTGTCAGCTCACAACTCTCATCGTGTAACTCGCATCTCTTATCTCGTATCTTTCATCTCACAACCCTCATCGTATTAATCTCATATCTGTCAGCTCACAACTCTCATTGTGTAACTCGCATCTCTTATCTCATATATTTCATCTCACAACCCTCATAGTATTAATCTCATATCTGTCAGCTCACAACTCTCATCGCGTAACTCGCATCTCTTATCTCATATCTTTCATCTCACAGCTTTCATCGTGTAACTCGCATCTCTTATCTCGTATCTTTCATCTCACAACCCTCATCGTATTAATCTCATATCTGTCAGCTCACAACTCTCATTGTGTAACTCGCATCTCTTATCTCATATATTTCATCTCACAACCCTCATAGTATTAATCTCATATCTGTCAGCTCACAACTCTCATCGCGTAACTCGCATCTCTTATCTCATATCTTTCATCTCACAGCTTTCATCGTGTAACTCGCATCTCTTATGTCGTATCTTTCATCTCACAACTCTCATCGTGTAACTCGCATCTCTTACAGACCCTAAACCGCTCAAGTACCCCCAATTGCACGCAAACGGAGTGCACTCAGAGCGTAAGCGGTGCGCGAGCGGAGCGCGAGCGTAGCGCAGACGGAGCGCGAACGGAGCGCAGATTGAGCGCAGACGGAGCGGACATGGACCGTAAGCAAACGCTGGATTTTGAATAATAAACGCACTCCTGAACGCATGAAATAGATCGAGTGCACTCAGACACGCTGAATGCACTCAGATACGCTGAGTGCACTCAGAAGCGCTGTATACGCTAGACACAGTAAGAAA
The DNA here is from genome assembly GCA_029582155.1 of Panopea generosa. Taxonomy (NCBI): domain Eukaryota; kingdom Metazoa; phylum Mollusca; class Bivalvia; order Adapedonta; family Hiatellidae; genus Panopea; species Panopea generosa. Next base: position 61,485,827 of record CM055904.1, read on the forward strand.
ACTGATAACAGAACTTTTCGTCCGCTACTGAGTGCACTCGTTCATTCGGATATACTCTTTTTTTATTATTTGATCGTGAAGTCGATACTTAAAATCGAGATAAAAATAAATTTTCTTTCAAATGAATATAAACCATGTAGTTAATATAAATGTTTTACTGTAAAACGCATGATAAAACTTATTTTGGTCAACAATTTATCAATTATAACATAAATATCAATATTTAGCTGATCAATACAATAATGTTTAAAACACCTATTATACAATAGACGACACATCATTGGTTATCTACGGTTTCAAGGCTAATTTGCCGTGTTATTTCGATATAAATTAGTTATAGAACATACAAAACATGTACTTTATTTCGATTTAAGCGTATACTGCTCCAAATACAAAAATATCAAAGCATGCGTGAATCAAACAAAACATAGATATGCGTAAAATTATATGATTATGATTCTATTTGTTTGGGTATTTCGGCAAAATAAAAATTACCAATTTTCAATTTAATTTGGACTTTGTTTTATATTTTCCCCAAACATAGTTACACTGAGTTTGTACTTAGTTGTAAACAAATCTACGTAAACTGTTATATTGCAATTAAAGTGGAAACATTATACTCGTGCACATCTCATTAAAATAATAATAATAAATTAATTGTATTCTAAAATATAAAATGGGTCAGTAGTACAGCGGATAGGGTGCTGGCTTCAGCAGAGGTCGCGAGTTTGACCCAGGCTTTACCCGACCTCTCGAAACACAATTCAGTACCAGATCTAATAAGGGAATGCACTGGAGAAAGATATGCATAAGCTCCGAGCTTACTTGACAATCAAGCTAAATATAATTAATGTAAAATAAATGTATGTATGCCAAATTAACAAGACAGACCGAAATAACACATTAGACATAGGAAATAAAAACTAGCAAACGTAAATTTCTAGGTGACCTTTTTGAGGTTGTGATTTTATATTGACTAAAGAACAGCTTTTGATCATGAGGAAGGTTTAAATAAACAAAAACGAACATGTATTCACTGCCTATAAAATAGTAAATATATTGTTTTCCCGCTTTCCTACAAAATCGATACGCCTGATCACGTGCACGTAAGCACGTAACAATTAAGCCACTATAAATGTTGTGAAAGGGGCAACAAGTAAGAAATGACAACAACAATAATAATAATAATAATAATTATAATAATAATAATAATAATAAAGAAGAAAAAATACTCAGATAATAATAATATGATAATATAATAATAAAGTAATATAGCAATAATAACAATAATATTAGTAATAATAGTAATAAATAATAATAAAATATACAATAGATATTAATAATAATGATGATAATAATAAAATTATTAAAAATCTGCATATTTAAGTATTGATTTTGACTATATATTTCTTATCCAATCACATGCCGCGGGTTAAATAAAGATTCATTCATCTTGCACAAATTATAATCAAAATGCAAATTACACACCGGCAGGGTTCGTTGTGATCAATGGACCGATAAATCACCAATTAACTATTTATTGACACACATGTGGTTCTCATCATGCGTATCTGTTTTGATGATTGCCATGCAACTCTGCCTTCATTATAGTAATTTAATTGTTATATTAATTGTGAACGACTGACCAGATGCACAGACGCACGTATCCAATATAAAAGCTGTAAACAAATCAATAAGTCAATATGTATATTATAATAATAGCTCCAATGATAATAATATTTCAAAAAAAATAAAACAAATAATGAAAGTAAAAAATAATACAAATAAAATACTACATTTTTACAAGGAATTATTTAAACACATGTCTTTATTTTTTATTAGTTTTAAAATTGTAGGATTGTTTTATTTTGTAAATTAACAATTCTGATCTGTTTTTATACGAAATCGCTATGGCAGCTGTGGTAAAATGACAGCCCTGAATACACATCCCTTTATACGTGTATGTCACACTTTCTACCATTCACTCAGAGCTGGCGTGGGGTTTTCGGTTCGTTAATTTAATGATATTAACATCATGATATTTACATACTAAAGCGTTCTGAAACTTCGAGTAACCGTTATCTTAAATAATTTTTTTATTTGTTGTTAATTGGCTGGCAGTTTTTCTTTCTTATTTTTTTCTTTTCAATCACATAATGTTGGCTCAATTAAAATTCATCCATCTGGCACGAATGTCAATCAAAATGAAATCATACATATCTTCCGTGGTCAATAGACCGATAAGTCACCGCTTTAGCATATAACCTAATTGACACGGCTCTCACTGGCATGTGACATAACGTAATTAACACCACGGGTGTGTTACTGCGTGTCATATAATTAGTGGTATAGCACAGTGGGTGTAGTTTCAAACAAGTTAAATATAGTTTGTCATTTTAAACAATATATTAACATAAAGCATACTGTCAGTAAAAGAATAATTTGAGAAACCCACTGAAAAAGTTTATTGTAAGTATATTTATATACATAATGATAACGAAAATAATTATAAAAAACTTAAAATATCAGAATATTTTTTTTTAAGTTTAGTGAAGCCACATTTGGACCCAAATCGAGAAAAAACACTACAAGATTATTATTTTTCAAAAATCATTGATTATAATGTCGAATTGCATCGCACAGATTATAATAAATTTTTCATCACCCATGCAGTACATGTTATTGATTATAAAGCTTATTTTAGTTTGAACATTAACAAAACCAGTGATATATCCACATGTTGTTAAGTCACTGCTCACACTGGGCAGATTTATGGATTATCATAAGGCCAATGAGGTATCAACAGTATGGAATTATTAATTAAATTTAATTATCAATAACAATTTATTTAGTTTATGTTGATGATGTTTATGTAAATTTTGTGGACAAACTTTATTGATTTCCTGTAACAAACAGCTTACGGTATATCAAAGAAGATACTGACGCAAACAAACGTCGGTGTCTGGATAACAGAAGCCGGTATAACGTGCGATATTCTTTGATCACCAAGACCACTGATCACATATCAAAACATAGACACTTCCGTTTAACATGCCTACTATCGATACTTGTTCAACCTAATTTACCTTGACTAAAATCCCATGGATACATTTAATTGCTCCATTGGAACAGATTAAATTAAAAAGTCAATATAGAATCAGTTTAAAGAGTTAAGATGTTGCGATTGGCTAAGGGCGGGAAACCGAACTGAGCGAACTGAACGATGAGTGAACGCTGAACGAAGCGAACGCTAAGAGGAGTATTAAATACAGCACTTAGCTATACAGCGCTCGTGAGCGAATACTTGCGTTTGTGAGTGCATTAAATTAACCGCGTTTAATCGAGTGCACGCAAACGGAGCGCGAACGGAGCGCGAAATAAGCGCGAACGGAGCGCGAACGGAGTGCAAACTGAGCGCATACGGAGTGCAATTATGGGGTACTTGAGCGGTTTAGGGTCTGTATCTCCTATCTCTCATCGTGTAACTTGCATCGCTTAAATCCTATCTGTTATCTCAACACTTACCGTTTTCCCATACTCAATACAAACACTGCGCGACATTTTCACGTACGGACGAGACTGTAAGTCTTGTATGGGTAAGGGGTAACCGTTTCAACTGCCGACTGTTAGCAAGATATTACACATTTAGTATTATCTCATATATTGTAACTATTTAGCCAAATGAAGTCAACTTGATAACTTTGTTACCGTTTCATTAACGATAAAAACGCGTTTTTTTCCATTTTGGTAATTTTAAATGAGTATTTTATGCAAAGTGAAAATAATGGTGTTTTTGTGGTCTATGGTAGACGTTGCCTAACTTTCACAGATAATCTTTAGGCGTAAAATCATGGTTATAAAAAAGTTTCAACATTTCTTAACATAGCCATTTGACACATACATATAAGGTAAAGCTTTAATATAAATTTCTGGGTTTTATTCTCTTTCGAAATTTGCCAACCAAACTCACCTACTACTGGAACCAGTCCGCCAGCTCTTGGTGAAATCTAAAATATCAAACTTCTTGATAAAAAAAAAACACTCGTATTCTGAATAAACAAACTCTAATATAAGAATATATCCAACACTGAATCCCAAACACTAAGAAGTGAAGTAGATCTGCGAGTATATGTGTCAATGTTTTATTTATACCAATACGTTTTTATCAGTAAGTTATAAAACTTAATACGCATTCAAATAGTGTTAACGTGATAACACGTGTCTTGATCAAATTTAAATACGAAGTAAACGTTTATAACAAAGTATAAAGGCAAAGCGAAATAAGGAAATAGAAGAAAAGTAACATGGTATATGACATTAAAAAGAAAAGTATACTTAAATGCCTGCCGGTATAAACGTATTGAATAACGTAATTTTCGGTTAGTATACGTTTTCCCATCGTTTTCCCTACCCCCAGGTCAAATAAACTTATCAATATCGATTTTTAAAATATAAATGCAATATTGTTTGGTTAATACATGTACATTGTCATTTTGGATGATACTAATATGCATACATATAAGAACACGGATTTACATAAGGAATGATAGCCAAACACTACTTTATGTTTTACACTATTTTATACTTTACACTACTTTATGTTTTACACTACTTTATACTTTACAAAACTTTATGCTTAACACTACTTATGTTTTACACTACTTTATACTTTACACTACTTTATGCTTTACACTGCTTTTACACTACTTTATGCTTTACGTTAATTATGTTTTACACTAATTTATGCTTTACACTACTTTATGTTTTACACTTCTTTATGCTTTACACTACTTTATGCTTTACACTACTATATGCTTTACACTTCTTTATACTTTACACTACTTTTTTCTTTACACTGCATTATGTTTTACATTACTTTATGCAATGTCGGATGAGCGACTTCGTTTTCGTTCTGGGGGTGTGCTTGAGTACTGGTTAACCTTCCATGATCCCAGGAAACATTGGTTAGGTTAACTGATCGTCTGTTAGTCCTCGATGGCATTAAAATGACGCTAACTATTCAATAAACAATAATTCGTTCTACACGCCGTTTTACAGGTGCGCTTTTATTTGGTAAAGAGAACATAATACCAGTGACGAAAATATATTTATATTTACACAGGTACAATTCATTAAAGACACAAAACGTTTTATCAACAACTGAAATCTGAAATAACTGAAAAGGAGATTTCCCCGTAAATTTATGCTCACTAAATCTCAGAGGCGTATTTCATCGTTGGTATGAGATTTTAAGAAATAATGGTGTACGGGGTTTAACGTCGTTTTCAGCAAGTTTTCAGTTAAATCGCGACGGTGTCTACTTTAGGTTGTATTCTGAGCGCTGCAACACTGGAGTATCATGCCTCAGGCACAAAATACGGTATCGCATGTCACTCACTCACTCACTCGTTTATTCATTGATGCATGTATGCATTTATTATAAACATATATTTAAACTCAAACTCAAAATAATAAAAGTTGATAATAATAGTTGTCGTTCTAAAAATATTATCATCGCATGTACTTAGTATGCAATTTAGCGTTGACGAAATCAGTATTTTAAAATATCTATTATCAATTTCTTATCGGATAAAATGTTTTCAAGCATACTTAAATCATAAAACAAAATAATGTAGATTATTTTAAACAGTAGATGTACATTTTGCAATCATTAAAATATGGCTTAATATGTTTCTTATGCAACGCGTGTCAAATATGCATTGTGTAGATCACAAAGGAAGACCGACACGACACCGCTGCAATTAAGGGTGTTTGTGCGTGTGTGTGGGGGGGGGGGGGGGGGGTAGTCAGACCCCGTCCTGCATTCTATAATAAACACTGTCACCAATTAGAGTTTCCGCCAATAAACAATATAATGACACATATCGATTTTTGTTTGAGCATCTCCTATATTAAGTGTATTTTATACATAAGGAACGTTTGACAAAAACACTTATCTGGAAACCTTTTAAACGTATCAGAGTAAAAAATGGCCTGTATTCCGTTAAATACATTGCACTCAATCAGCATTGAGTATGTATTATGATTACAGTACCATCTAGACGGTCCCGCTAAGCTTAGTCGGTTAGACCTTCAAATCAGGGCCCGTGCGTTCGAGTACCCGCCCGGACACTCTTTCCGTGTTAATTGTTATACGCCTCATTGAGATTCGTCTATATGTATACAGAGTGTGGCCGGGAGGGGATTCGAACGCATGACCATTGGATTGATAGTCAGACTCGCTTCCGTCTTAGCCCGGAGTGGTGGTTATAATATGACGATATTGAGATGATATTTATAATGACAGTTGTGTTGTTAGTGATTTGACTATGCGATAATTCTGTTAATACAGTTGCAAATTGATTAATACAGTTACAAATTGATTATTCTGTTGTTGCTGCATACAATAACGATTGATGATGATTGATGATGATTATGATTGATAATGATTATGATAATGATGCAGATAATGGTAATGATGGTTGATGATGAAGATGATGTTGATAACAATGATAATGATGATGTAGTAGTAGAAGTAGTAGTAGTAGTGGTGGTGGTGGTAGAAGTAGTAGTAGTAAAAGTAGTAAAGTATCAGAAGCAGCAGCAGTATCAATAGTAAAAATTGTAGTAATAGTACTAAACTGTGTCTCTCTTGAATGTTTTCACATATGGTAAGGTTCTCTTCTGTGTATATTGAGATTTTGCCAGATTTCTCTGGTTTATATGAGCGGATTCTCTCTTGTATCTATTAACATATTTACGGTGTCTCTCTTGTATGTATTAACGTATTAACGGTGTCTCTCTTGTATGCATTAACATGTTATACGGTTTTTCTTCTGTATATATATATTCTGAGAGTGACTTCCCTTGTTTATATGAAATATATGATTATATGGATGTTAATGGCCTAATGGATAAACGGTTGCTTCACAAACTGGCGTTGCGGGTTCGATTCCCGGAAGTAGAGATTTCTTTTTTTTTTATTTCTTTGTCTTTTTTTGTGACATTTATTTTCTCTTTAGCACACCATGATCGATTTAAATCCCCTGTATACAAAATGATTTAAGTTCCAACAATAACGAAATAAAGCATTTAACTACTAGTTACCTTTTCTAGTAAGTGTGTATTGACAGTTTTAGGTATGATTAGTATGCATGTTAATACTGCAATATGAAATTAACTGCCCTTCTTGGTTAATGGTAGGGGGGTCGCTTTACATGTTGGTGATCCGAGTTCGAATCCCGTTAATAGTCCTTTTTTCCCATTTCTTCCTGTTTCGTTTGAAATTCCCCGCCCCCTCCCTCTAGCACACCTTAACCGATTTAAATCATCTCTTTACCAAAGGTTCCAAGAACAACGGACTAATAAATACTGATATATATGTTTTCTACGTACCTTGTCATTCCGCTGGCACTGTCTAAATTTGGTGATTTTTTATTGTACAATGTTTAATTTCATACTAGAATTAAGTGTTTTAAACATGCCCTTGTATGAAAATTGCTATTTGATAGACAGACATGCAGAAACAGTGATCAAGGTTGGATGAAGTAAATCGGCGTGTACGTGCGTGTAAGTTAGATAGACAGACATACAGACCTAGTGATTAAGGTGTGAGGAAGTAAATAGGCGTGTAAGTGCCTGTACGTTAGATAGACAGACATACAGACAAAGTGATAAAGGTTGGAGTAAGACAATCGCCGTGTGAACGTACGTGAAGGTTAGATAGACAGACATACAGACACAGTCGGTCATCAAGGTGTGAGACAGTTAATAGGTGTGTGCGTGTGTCTACGTAAGTTAGACAGACATACAGACACAGTGATCAAGGTTGAATGAAGTAAATCGTCGTGTAAGTGCCTCAACGTTAGATAGATAAACATACAGACATAGTGATAAAGGTTGGTTGAAGTAAATCGGCGTATGTACGTACGTGTACTTTAGATAGACAGACATACAAAAACAGTGATTAAGGTGTGAGGAAGTCAATCGGTGTGAACGTACGTGTAGGTTAGATAGACAGACATTCAGACACAGTGATAAAGTTGTGAGATGTCAAACGTACGTGCACGTTAGATAGACAGACATACAGACAGAGTGATAAAGGTTGGATGTTGTAAATCGGCGTTGAATTTATGTCTTTGTTATTCACAAATAATCATATATCATGAATTGTGAATGAGCATCTGAAAAGATCCCAAAAATCGTAAATTCCGTTGTTGTGAATTTAATTATATCCCTTTATGAAATTAGATATATTAATTCCCTGTATCTATATGATCCATCGGGTTTATAAATCTGTCCTTTATATAGCATGTAAGTAGTCATGAATCCTTAACTGGATCCTACTCATATAAAGCTATCAATTCATGTATGTAAATTTGTCCACCCTGTCCAGATGTGTTGCATGTAATTCCATAGTATATAAGTCATCGTCGACACCAAATTTATTTGGTTTGGCAGAGGCCTTGGTATTGTATCTATGGTTTGCATTGTAGCTAGATGAACTCGTCGTAGTCTGGTCTGTACATTTATGTCTTAGATATTCACAAATAAATATCTCCATATATGTGTGTGTGTGTGTGTGTGTGTGTGTGTGTGTGTGTGTGTGTGTTTGTGAATATGTATATATATCCACAACGTCTTTTTGCGGTACGTAACCTATTAAAATATGGGAACATAACATCCATTTCATTCTGGTAATCAAATATCACAGTAACATTGGTAATATTTGTTCATTTTATGAATGCACTATTTTCAGTTGTTTAAATCCAGCGTTCCGGTACTACCTAATATTTTTGCTCTTAAATATTTCCTGCACACACAACGATATCTGCGAACTTGATATATTTTACCTATGGAGGAGCAAGCAAGAGGATTTCAACGTGGTCCGATTCTAGGACTTTCTGCGCATGCGTAACGACCGCCCACACATCGTCGCACAGCTGACAGCGCATGATCAGGAACAATTATCAAAAATACTACTAGAATCACCAGTATCGGCAACTTCATGATTGCCTGAAAGAGTAAAGAGAATAGCAAACTAAATCAGAAGTTTTTTTTAAAACATCCAATAAACCATGCCTATATATACTCACTGACCCCGTATTGACAAAAGGATATCTATTTAAACATGCCAAAATAATATATTGAAAAGCGATTTCTAATTTGGGTTACGCTCTAAGGTTAGACTTAAATATAACCCCCGCTTAAAATTGCAACACATTTTGTGACGTATTAAATGAGTTACAAATGTACGTGATTTCCGTTATACAGGTTTTACACATAGTAAAAAATGTTTGATCTTAGAAAATGTCCGAAAGACGTTGCGAAGGTCTTCAAGTAGTATTCAAGTGTTTTCATTTTAGAATTGGTATTTCCACTGCTATTCAAATATCGACTTTTTTGTGGATTTGGCATACATTTGAGGACTTATTTTTTCAAAAAAATCTCAGAGTGTCACTGCACCCTCTTTAACAAAAATAACCAAGTCAATCTACCAGTTATTGTGCATTTTTATGTGGGTACACATTCCTACTATGAAAAATAAATACTTTCTATGTGGAATTTTTACTTTACTATTGAAATCCTAGACTTTATTTTATATCAAGCAAAGGACAAAATTCAACTGTGTTGTGAGACATTATAAAGGTGGTCGGTTTTGGGACTCAACAAATTGCATCAAGAACAAATATAAAACACCTTTAAAAGTCACCTAAGCTAGCCTCTGTTCTTATTTCAATAATACAATAAATAAAACATAGTTTTAAATCCTACCTGTGATATATATGTATCCTTCTGTCACGGTTACGGAGTAAACCCGTAATATATTGTTTAAGTAATGGTCGTTCAGTTTTTATATGGTCAAGTGTAGCGAACGCTTATATAGTGTAGATGTAGTATGATGATATGTCTAATTACAGGAAACCTTAAGTTCAAGTAGAGAGATGACGCATGAAATGTAAGAGGGGGTGTTGCTGAATTACATTTTGTTTCGCAATATTGTGGTTTAAAAATACTAATGTTTAATTATTTCGAATGGTTACATAGATTAGTGTGCATGTGGTTGTCATTTTCACGTGTCTCATTTGACGTAAAGACTGAAGCATTTCGCTTGTTAAACGGTGAAATATGTGAAACATGTATGATATTTTGAAGAACACATATCTTGAGAATGTGCATACGCATCGTGTGACTTTCTGATGATTCCATTGATATTTCATTTGTCACAAATACACCTTCTCCTTGCATGCTGACTCACATTAAGTTTTTCTCTGAGAATCCCATCAATTTCAATTTGTTCTACAACATGAGCAGGGTATATATACCATGTTATAATAAAAATATACAAATATTAAATCACAGTATTACATGATTTTCATAATAATCAACTATAATGAATTACAGTTACATTTAACTACATAAATTTAAAACATAAATTTTGTATAGGATAACCCATTTAGTAAAATATCATGTTCTCAAAATATTGGTTTGAGTAGCCATATAGACTATATCTATATATAACAAGGAAAATCCTCTAATTTATGTGATTTATAATGCAGCAAAGAAAGACAACTCTGACTAGTTCTAGTACATTTAATATTTAAATTTTCTATCATGCATGTATGCTGTGTTATCACAGAATATATCAAATTTACATTGGAATTGATTATCATATGCATGTAATAAAGACTTAATGATGGCGTACATAACACAGAACAAATCTGGCAGTCAAACCTGTATAAGAGGTTACCTCTATTTTGCAGCAACATTTCTTAAACAATCACATTTTTATTTCCCTTTTATATGCTTTCAGAGTAAATTAACCTGCATTAAACAACAACATGTATTAAATAGCAATTTTTGCTCATTCCCATGACTGGCTGCTTAAGGCAGGTTTGAAAATATTAATAAAGAATACTACTAATGAGTTGTAATTCACCTTTTTTTTTAAAAAGTATATTGTTTTCCGTTCCTTTATTTTTCTAAGAAGACTGCTCCAGTTCCACATAACTAGACAAAAGAATGTATTTGACATGACACTATCTACCTGGGTTACATGAAAACTGCCAAAATTATGTATACAATCACAACAATGTGTCATGGATACTAAAATCAAATTACCATGTAGGTATGATAAACATTTAAAACTATTGTTAAGTCTCAGTTGTTTTACTCTGTTTTCAATATTTAGCCAACCACGATTACTTGTTTTTTAATGGGGTTTTACGCCATTTTCAACGCATTTCAGGTTATATATGGCATATCCAGTTTTAGTGGTGGAGGATACCTCATAATGAATCTGAGCAGAACAATCGCCTAGTAACTGGCAAACTTTCTCACACAAAGTTTTTTGGATTTTATCAAAATCTGAGACCTTTAAGGATGACCTACAATCATAACTAGACATAAACCTGACTACTATGTTTTGAGTAATTATTAATCTCTTTCTCAATTGTTTTGATGTATCACGGTACCAAGAAGAGGATTCATAATCCAAATTACATTGTATTAAATAATTTTCCTCAGGTTCATATTTAGACACTGTATTTGTCTATACAGAAACTTATTTTAAAACTTAATATTATTAACAATATATGTGGCAGAAAGGTCATTATCAAAAACACTATCAAGATACTATACTAATCTTTGAGAATCTATAACGTTTGCATTACAATGTACATTTTAACTATCACCCTTTGCTACATATCTTTTAGAACTACATAAAATGCGTTCCGTTTTACCTAGATAATACGATAATTTGGTGCCAACTAACAATATACTACAATTTTCAAGAAACATGTCTAATAAGATTATGACCTTGTGCGAGATAAATATAGAACTATCGTCTGCATATAATATTTTTACTTATGTTGACATTCATGTCATTGATATAACATAAAAAGCAATGGATCAAGTATACGTCCTTGAGGAACATCGTATGAAATGTTCATGAAATCCGACATTGTATTATTAACATTTATAGATTGTTTATGATCAGACAAACAAAATTGAAACCACTCAATTGATCTCACCGCATTTATTTTAAATTACGACATTAAATACCACGACCAGCTGTAAATAAAAGTCTTTTGAAGGTCAAATATAACATTTTTGTACAAAGACCTCTTGCATTTTTACCTATAATCTGGTCCATCAAATGAAAGGAAGGAGACAGTGGAATAGAAATATCTAAAGCCACGCTAATGGCATGTATACATATACATATCAGGCACCATGAGACCAATCTTGAAATATAATTGTTTCACTTTTGTAAATGATTGAGTAAATATTTGATTGACTACAAATGTAGTGTCTACAATAGGGCAAAAGTCTAAGCACTATGATATCTTAAAAGTAACATAGCGTGATAACACTTGTCACTTATTACATTAAGTTTGAACATACATTTTTAAATCAAATGAAGAAAAATACATATTAAATGTTTGCATTTAGATTTTCTCAACAAGGTCCACGTGATTTTACCAAAAGCGTTCGACAGTTTTTGAAAAATAGTATTAACTCCTTAATTAATTATCAGGAAGTAAACGAATCCTTTCATTGAAACAAGCGCTTTAAACTATTCATTCACACAATTTATAACAATCCTAGATATTGATTTATTACAATTGTGTTGACCTAAGCAGAAGTAATACCTCTAACTTATTGCAAATAGTTATAGTTATTTTCAGACAAGATGTTAATAGTCACAAACGCGGTAAAATACTTGGTCAACAAGCTCATGAATTATATAGTCTTCGGCGTGAACATGCCATTGCTCAGTTGCAATAGTCATGTCCAGTGCGTTTAAATACATGACTTTATCGTGCATATCTCTGAAAATTTGCGACATAAAGCTAGTGTACATTTCAGTATAGATGTCCGACTTCCACAGCGTATCTGCCCCTTTGGCGAAAGAGTTAAAAGAATTTGGTCCTTCTATGACAACGTGAGAATATATGTTTCGCTTTAAGAATCCCAATATCGCTTTTTTCATTTCCTTGAATGCAGTGAAAGCAACATTTGAATGGTATCCTTGGAAATGTGAATCGATCTTTAATACAATTATTGCTTTTTGGTTATTTTGAATTTCATCCAGAATCACTCTGAAGGGTCTAAAATATTGTCTTGGTTCCATGCCAGTGTGGAAGGGCAGAGTATGCATATGGTACTGTAGACTGTAGTTCATGTTGGCATTCACACATATGGCCGGACGGTGTTTGTTCATACCAAACTGTTCTGTTATCCATGTACATTCAACACGCTTTTCAATGTTTAGAACTTTTTGCCGGATTGTCGAATCTCCCACAAGCGTAACATGTACGTTTTGCAAGCAGTTTCGAAGATAATTATCATTCTGTGGTCCCTGACAATATGGACTGATCAATTTTGAATTGTATATATACCCTGTTGGCCGTTGTAAGTTCCATGTTGATGTCTTACTCATTTTGTTACAACGCATGATATCTTGCAACCTTGGTGCATTAGATGTACCTAAAAAGGAAAATACCCATACAAGTCCAGGACGTAGCATTATCAGAGAAAATAACTGCAATCCCTACACACAACAAATGCATTCTATACTCATAATATATACATATGAACAATGTTACAGGCATATTTGTTACAGAAGATATTACAACATGTGGTACCGTCTTGATAAAGTATATAGCAAAAACACAACTGTGGAGCTAAATTCCTGCCTGTGAACGTATTAAAACCTCGCTCTTTCCCTACATATAAACAATGTAAAACACAAATGTTTGGAATAAAATTCATTCATATCAGTTAAACCATTATTTAGAGGAATGGAGTGGCCCGGATGGAGCCTACAGCCCACGTGTTCGAAGCGACCATGATAAAACCTTTATTCACAGATGAATAGCATGTATTATTTATATATTATAAGTGTGTACACTGTATGTGAATTAAATAAATAGTATAATGCTTATTAATACGAAAAATAATAAAAACAATGGTTATAGCATACTGGTCAGTGCAAACAATATTGTATTATTCACATGAATACATATATTTAGTATACATTTAACAATAAAGCATACGTCATAAAAAGTCATACGTTTAACAAATTATATGGAAAAGATACAGAATAAAAGCTTTCGAAGCTGTATGTAAACATATGCAATATTTAATAAAGAAAACATAATGGTTTATTCAAGATATTTCCAATGAATAATAAAGTATTGGTTAAAGTAGGAAAAGAAAGAAACTCCACTGTTTTTATCTTCTTTTACCGGTTCATTTCGATACAGGAGATACAGGTGGTTTTCAAGTTTTTGTTTATCAATTCAATCCTCGCATCAGTCATTGTTTTTACTATCTAAGATCAAATAAACACGTGTTGCATGATAATGCAAGTAAAAATAAAATCGTAACAAAGCATGGTGATTTGTGCCGTGCTTAATAAATCGTATGACACTATTTGATATATCCTGCGATATAGCGAGTATAAAACATACATCGTCAACATTTGTGTTCTAGTAAGAATAATACAACCTACCATTGTTTAGAACCGTATAAAGAATTTTCTCTGGAAAAATTGCAATCTGCGATTTACTGGAAAAAAAATGAAACTAAATGAGCATGTGTATTGAATATATGTATATTTATATACTTAAATCATTTCGTCATAATCATTAATCAGTTATTTTCAAAGTAGCCATACTGAAAACTGAAAACTTTAAAAACTCGAGGTTGAACCGTATCACATTGATGTTCGAGTTTTACGATATTTTTTACACTTTGCAATATTTTCAATTATTACATGACACGTTTTTTTTTTGTCTTGATTATGTTATTTATCGACTTAATATTTAAATAATATATTTTCTTGCATGAGCTAGGGTGAAAACGATGAACAATAACGTCAGAGATATTTGCTTGTTACTATGTTAATATCCATGACAATGACAAAAGTACGTTTACTTTACTGTAATCTAAAAAATAATTAAAGTAAAACGGTGTGTGTTTTTACTGACTTACGAAAACAGGAATGTATTTTCCTCCTTGGTGAACAGCTCCTTTTCCTTTAGACTTTTTTTTTCATGTTGATGATACGTGGATACTTTGTTCCAGTCTAAGCACATAAGACGCTTTGACCTTGGTTTGCCACAATACCAGGGCATGTCATAGTTTTCGTGTGTCATATTACATATGACGTCATATCCGGATATATCGGGAACGAAATGACATGCAGTCGTTTCAGTTATGGGTTTTTCTGTTAAATGCTCATAAACAGCCAACATATTGACAATTGGAGGGCATATGTATCTAAATCAAATTATAGACAGCGTTACTTTACTTATTTAAAGAGAATATATCACGAATTTTCGAAATTATACAATTGGCTCAAAAACATTTTGTTCCAATCAAGCATGCCTTTATATACTCGCTGACCCCGTAGTGTCAAAGGCATATCAATTTAAACATGCCAACATAATATGTTGAAAAGGGAGTTCCGAACTTGAGCTACGCGCCTGGGTTAGGCAGATTTCCCGCTTAACAGTGTGACGACTTAAATAATTTCATTTTGATTTCAATTTTGATCCAATATACAGGTTTACATGAGTAAACATGGTTTCATCCGGATGACAATGCGTAGGTCGCCAAGCAGTATTTAACTGCCGTCTATATTTAGAATAGGGAATTCGTTTCAAGTTTATCACTCCAATTTAAATAACGATTTTGTCATGTTTTGGTTAATGCGACATACCAAACCATTCGAATTTTATTCATTACTTATTAATGAGACGCTTTTTATCGATTTTAATAAATATATTTTTATGACATTTATAACAATTTTTCCTGATAAACACCCTTCAGACATTATGTCAAAATCTCGTTCATGTCATTTATATTGAATATATATATTGAAAATCATTATGAAATAATGGATATTACTATTGTTAGAATTATTTCTTTAAAACACCTAGTAAAAGTTGTTTTTGATTCTGTATATTCTCTGTATAAATACCACAAATGTCTGCTTAAAATAATTGTTTAAGCTCAATGTTATATCTTTATACGAATTAATTACCTTCTTCGAAAAACTGCATTGATAATCTCTCGCCGTTCTACAATAGCTACAACCACTTCGGGTTTCCCCACCCAGTATGCAGTAAGCGTTGCCAGGAATGTCCCGTTATTGAAATCGACGACATCACCAGTAGTACTTGCCTTCTTTGACTTTTCTCTCATCCATACTCGTATCTAACAACAGAATGTAAATATCAAAGATAACTCAAAGAGCTGAAGCACATGTTTCTGAAAGCGCGTTTTACATAGAGATAAACTTCGTAACATTTGTTATAAATGTTACAAAGTCACTAACTTATTATTATTATTATTAGTAGTAGTATTATTATTATTATTATTATTATAATTATTATTATTATTATAATTATTATTATTATTATTATTATTATTATTATTATTATTATTATTATTATTATTATTATTATTATACATTAATTTACTTCAAACATGTGCAAAAAAAGTTGGAACCATAATGAGATTTGAATAAAGTCATTAATAACCAATAATACGTTCATATCCTAAAACTGTTATCTCTGTAGCTTGTGTACGAATTGCGGCAAAGGTTTTTAGCTAAGAAGAAAAACACGCATCCCCATTTAAAAGCACTAATTAACAAAGCTATATTGGCATGATTGTACAGTTCGTGATCCTTGTTAATTAGTGCTTGCAATTAACGAGTGACCGATAAACAGGTAGGAGTCTTTCTTTAAAACGTGACTAGAAATGCATGTTTATAAATGCTATACAAGCATGTGGACCGTTTGATGTATTTACTGACAGTTTGTATATTGGTCAGTTTAGATTCGGTTGCTGAGCTGGTAAAAAATGTAGAAGAATAAAATATAACAAAAAGCCGCTTTCTGAGTTAAGTTTTGTGTTTTGACACTGAAACACAAGATATATTTACTTTAAACTAGTCTACAGAAGTAATATTTAACTTTTTTTTGCTTAATGAATCCATGCGTTTTATTCACTATGTTCATAAAACACGAATTCATGAGGTCATACATAATTGCAAATATCTACTTTTCGGTGTGCTTGTAGTTACTTGTACATGTTTTATCTTGAAATATTTTTCTTGAGTTGATGTGTTAAATTGTTCTATTGACCATGTCAACATTAATCTTAATTAAAGAGACAAATTTCAAAATTATTTTCTTCCTGTGTGCTCATAATATGCTGTTAAAGCATACTATACATATTTTATGGTTAAGATGGTATTGGTTCATTTTACGGAATCCAAATATTAAGTTTACTTATTAACATTTAATTGATCTAAAAGCATATATTAGAAAACGTGTAGTCAACAAGTAATACATGTATTACCAGATCTCCGCCACGTGAGCGTGGATGTCCATGACCATCATACAAATGAATATATACGTGGAATGAATCTCCAAGTTTCACAGTCTTACTTCCATCAACCCACACCTTAGACTTTGCTGGATCAGCAACGACAAGTATATCTGTGAGTTTCGGTTCATACAGTGCTGCCTCCTCCGGCCACGAATACCCAGCAGGGGCCGGCGGGATGAGTTTACACGGAAGGTACGGAAGATCAGTAAATGACGGGAATTTACTCAAATCACTTTGTTTCTGAACACTTGGTGGTATAAGATTAAACATGTTCGTTTTTCTTACAACCTTCTCTTGGAGACCGTAAACCACTCTATTGAATGAATATTTTATGGTTGAAATATTTGGTTCATCAGTTTTAAATGTCACACTGGGACTATTGTCGGAAATGTCGATCATAGTAACATCTATAGTTGACGACAGGGCCGGCTTGTTCTGAAAACTATAAAACAAATTATTCTTGTGTTTTTTTACAAACTGTCGTTTTGATGTTTTTCAATTTTCAATATATATCCGTAATAATACACGTATTCAATAGAAGTATCACGAAGTACATTTTTGAAAGGTTTGTTTTTATATTCTGGATGAAAGAGGTAACTTGTTTTATGTTTATCGTACCGAGCAATGCTTCGAAGGTTGAAAGGCGGTTTGGTAAAGATCAATTTGTTAATTTGTTTGCGTCATTTAATGACATCGAGGGTTAACAGACGATCAATTAATCTAACCAATAGCTCTGGGACCATGAAAGGTTATCCAGGACGCAAGCACATAACAGTTCGTAAGTAACTGATAACTTTCCCATTTGAACTAGAGGTGAGAGACGAATGACAATGAAATTCAATGCCGTGTATCAATCATCACGGATAATGTGACCGGACGGGGATTTGAACTCACAGCCCTGGATTAATAATGAGACACGCTACCGACTGAACGAACCGGGCCCGGCACAATCAAACAAGGACACATGATAATGTTAAAATCCGTTTAACTCGCGTTCACCACAGCGGTTGTTTAGTGGTAGAACGTCCACCTCGCATGCGGAAGGTCGTGGGTTCTATCCCCGGTCGGTTTATACCAAATACTTTAAAAATGGCATTAGAAACTTCCTCGATTTGCTCTTAGTATTAAGCAAAATACGCAAATTGGGAGCCTAAATCTGTTTAACGGGTACACCCAATTTCTTTCTCCCTTCGTTTTCATGTCACCAGAAGAGACAGTTGAAATGAAACTATCCCAGGCAAATGATATACCTTTACAAATAAGACTGGATGTATACTGGAAACCACACAAACGTGTGAATTATAATTCAGGGTACGACACGAGATAATGACATCAAGAAATAAATTACTTTAAGTCTTATTGTTTGCCATGTAAGCTTTGAAGATGTGAGTGTAGTAATCAACTTTTCACATCATTAATAATCAGTGTCCTACATCATATTAATCGACACAGTAGTCTGGTGTAATACATGTATGTTGGTGTATATTCATCTCTAATTGGATTGTATAATGGACAAAAAATGAAACAAATCGTGTAAGTCCTTAATAACGTGACAAACATCAGATAAACTTAAATCGTTATTTTCGGGTATGGAATAGTTCAGACTGTTTATGAAATGTTCTATAATGACAATTTGGTCGGCAACGCCATAAAGCTACTCTCCTAAAGTGCAGACTATATCTGATTATAGAATCACCTGTACAACGTGACGTAGATGTCGTTCGTATGATCAACGTGTTTGCGTCACGAAAATGCAGGAAATCTACAGTTTTCTACAGAATTAAGAGAAATTCTACTTCTCCGCTTTGCGGCACATATGAACAATCCTCATGGTCATTAAGTTTACCTACCCCATAGATGGGTATATTTGTCTATACAACATCAATGTAGCACAACCAAGTAAAACCGCAATAACAAACATTGATGATACAAAGGCAATAGCCCATAGTTAGAAACGTGGTCACTAAGTTTACCTACCTCATAGATGGGTATATTTGTCTATATTACATCAATGTAGCACAACCAAGTAAACCCGCAATAACAAACATTGGTGATACACAGAAAATATTGCATAGTTAATAACGTGGTCATTAAGTTTACCTACCTCATAGATGGGTATATTTGTCTATATTACATCAATGTAGCACAACCAAGTAAACCCGCAATAACAAACATTGATGATACACAGACAATATTGCATAGTTAGTCACGTGGTCATTAAGTTTACCTACCTCATAGATGGGTATATTTGTCTATACAACATCAATGTAGCACAACCAAGTAAAACCGCAATAACAAACATTGATGTTACAAAGGCAATAGTCCATAGTTAGTAACGTGGTTACTAAGTTTACCTACCTCATAGATGGGTATATTTGTCTATATTACATCAATGTAGCACAACCAAGTAAACCCGCAATAACAAACATTGGTGATACACAGAAAATATTGCATAGTATGTAACGTGGTCATTAAGTTTACCTACCTCATAGATGGGTATATTTGTCTATATTACATCAATGTAGCACAACCAAGTAAACCCGCAATAACAAACATTGATGATACACAGACAATATTGCATAGTTAGTAACGTGGTCAATAAGTTTACCTACCCCATAGATGGGTATATTTGTCTATACAACATCACTATAGCATATCCAAGTAAAACCGCAATAACAAACATTGATGATACACAGGCAATAGTGCATAGTTAGTAACGTGGTCATTAAGTTTACCTACCTCATAGATGGGTATATTTGTCTATACAACATCAGTGTAGCGCACCCAAGCAGAACTGCAATAACAAACATCAAATGTTTCACGTTCATTTTCAGCGAAGTTTACTGTAAACTGGGTTTGCTGTAAACCTGAAAGAACTCGTCAAACTCGTCAAACTCCAATCAACTTGTTTTCTGAAACGAAAAAGACAGTTACCAGTATATTTACAAACTAAAGAGTATCCGGGAAGAACTCATTTGAAGCGCTACCCTGATTGTCCTTCGTGTGGGCATTTAACATATTTTGTTTTTTATATCACCATGAATACTCCACAAATATTGTGGTTTATGTTCTCTTACTAAATCTCTTACTTAACTTTTGTCATAAGTATGCATATCATTTAGTATATACTGGTCTGTATAGTTTGTGGAGGTCTGACGAACTCTGACCTTCACAAACCTATGGCGGGGTGATTAAATTAAAACATACTTGAGACAGTATTATAAGCGCTGCCACGCTGGAAGTATCATGTTGCAGACACATGGCATGACATGATATCCCACGTAGTCACATTATACTGATACCGGGTCGACCAAGCCTATAACTATCCTCTAAATGCTGAGCGCCAAGTGCAAAAGCTTCTAGTAACATGTTCCATGTCTTTGGTGTGACCCGGCCGGGGATTGAACCTACGACCTTCCGTATGCGAGGCAGACTCTCTACCACTAGACCACCGCTGCGGCTAGTTAAGTGATTGAAAGTAAAAAAATAGATAGTTTAACAGATATAGATATGATATAAACCACTTCTATTTATCATCGCTTCTTATAGTTGCATGATCGTTAATCAAAGCTCACACGATACAAGAGATATGCTTGTTTATGATCAGACCGCAGCGGTGGTCTAGTGGCAGAGTGTCCGCCTTTTATGAGGAAGGTCATGGGTTCGATCATACAGGTATAAACCCAATCCGTTATTTTGAAACTATGTCATTCTATTTTTAGATGGAACCTACCGTATTGGCGGTGTTTGTAGTGTTGATAGCAGATTTATCTGTTACATAAACTATAAAATAAACTAGATATCAATATTAAGTGTGTTGTACTACTGTCTGTTCCGATGGCGTAATGGTAACGGTTTTAGCTGTCAACCCAAATGTCTCGAGTTCGAGTCGTATCTATGTTGAATTTTTTTTTTTGTAATTTAATTTGCCATGATAGTATCAGAGTGTCTTGATATATAATATTAACTGTGTTATATTATTATCCAATTAAAACAAATACATAATTAATAACATGCAACGATTTTTTGTGTAATTTAATAAAATATATTTTATCTTTTTTCTTATCTTATGTTTTTAGTATCCACGTCATCATATACATGTACGTGTGCATATGAATAAAACATTGTAAGTATATTTCCTCCCCGAACGTTGATTTTAATAAAAAAATCGTTGTATTTTATTAATTATGTATTTGTTTTAAAGAACAATAGTATAACACAGTTAATTTTGGACAATGAAAGCACGAGATCCTTGCGTAAGTCATGCACTTACCAGGTATAAATTGACTAGAACCTACATACACTCCACATTTTGTGGAGTTTATCGAAACAACCATGTCAAAAGAGAAGAAAGGTGGAGAAACTACCGACACTGCTGATGAAATGTGTTGAAATGATATTTGTATTATAATTGTTATACTATTAAAAAATGATATAGATATAGATAAAAAAAATCTCATGACAAAAATAGATAAACAAAATATATATAATTTAAGACAAACTGCCGTAACTGAATTAAGAAAAATTACGTACCAAACTAGACATGTTAAAAAGTATTACAACAAAACACATTGAATACTTATTCCAATATAAAGTATTGATATATTTGGTAATGCAGGTGATATATTCATTAAAAATCCACAACACAGCTGAAGAAAAGAACATACCGAGATATCTTCGTAAAAAAAACAATCTAAAGGTATGCAGTCGTTTAATGCATGTGAGGATATGTTGGAGGTTTACATATATTTTATTTTATCTAACTGAAAACTGTATGCAAAGTCTGAAGAAAATATATATTCAAATAAAACAGTAACATGTATTTCAAACATGTCATGTACGCCTACCTGCCGCATATTTAAGCAATAAAATAATGATTTAAAATAATTTATAGCATTTTTTCAAAAATTAAAAAGCATCTACAAAATAAAACACAATGAAAATCAAGAAACTGAAATATTGCTTCATGTATACAACACTAAACTATCGAACTATGAAAAAATGTGTTTACATAATTTATACATATATACCGTTTAGTATTTTACCGCCTCTGCATTCCTCCTATGGGTTGTATTTTAATTTATCCTTCATATGTTTCACATTATTATACCAGCAATTCACTACTGCACACAATTATATGTTTACGTTAAATAAATAAGCGTAGAAAAGTGCATGTAACCACCCGGAACTGCACTATACAACATATATATGTCCTATACAAGCGCCTTGTTATACAGATGGTATCACATCATTTTATAAATATTGTATATATACCGTACATTTGTAAAAACCGCTAAAAAGCAAATATATATTTATATTTATTTGTGTTTGGTCGTGAAATAAAATTGATACAGTTATGTAGCGTATGTCTCTGTTCATAAACGTACATTATTTTATTCTTATTAAAGCATATACTTCCACTTATTTATACATAGACATATAAACACATATGTACACGCACATGAACATATACATACAAACATACATACACACATAATCCATTCATATATACATATACATATAAACCTTCACATACATGCACACACATACACACATATACACACACACACACACACATGTTTGCACATCTTCAACTCAGAAGAGTTCGGGTTTTTTTAAATTACAATATTGTCATTAATGAGAAGAAAAATACAATATACTAGTAGCTGGTCAACAGGCTTCAGGAATGTCACATCAAGTTTTCGGATTGCAGTTTATTGTTTAATCACAGCGTGATGTGTAGTAATAATCGTTGAAAAAATAAACTACAGTCACTGTGGAAAGTAACGCACTACGTAAAATGATTTTTTATAAAAACGAATTTAATAATGATACTCGAATTTTATAGTGTTTCTATTAAAACTGTTGCTAGAGTTGCGCGTTTATCTATTTGTGATGATCTATTTGCAGTAGGGGAAAAAACAGTGTCGCCATCTATAGTGTTCTTGGTAATGGGAGATCGATCCAGTGTTTAACATTTTGAAAAGAGAGCTGATGTTGGTTTCCACTTTATTTTTGTAGAAGATGCGTCCATTTTTAGACCATAAAGATTCAATAACATCCGGAAGTTTTTTTCTAAGACATGCTAGAACCAGTTGGTTTGTGTATTTCAGATTAAGGAATATACCGGATCCCTTAAAAACCTTCTTGTCTCGCATGACACTTTCCCGTTTCATCTTTGAAACAAATTTAACGATTATTTGTCGTTCCCACCTGTTTTCTTCTTGCCCAACCTATGTGCCACATCTATATCTTCTCTTCTTGTATTTATGTTGCTTAACTTATCGTTAAGGGTTTGAACCACAAGCGATGTCGTTTGGTATGCTTTTTCATTTTATTTTTCAACTAGTCAATCTATTCTGATATTATTTCTTCATCCATACTTCTCTTAGTCATTGATTTACTCTTCAGCTTTCAGACTTACTTTGTCTATTTCCTCAGAAAGATCTTTTTTTAGTTTTTCTCTCGCATATTGCTTTTTCTAGTGCTGTTACCCTTGATCTCAATGTATCTACTTCGTTTTTCTTTTTCGAATAGTTTTCATTCCAATATTTCTATTCTGTTGAACACTGATTCTAATAAATCACCTTTCATTTGTTTGAATATGCTTATTATCAACGTTTTTTAAGCCTTTGTCGTCCTTTGTCATGACATTCGACAGCTTTTCATGCATGTCTATCAGCTGTTTACTAAGACAATCCAAGGTTATTTCAGATTTAGCACCTTCAGTTTCTTTTACCTTTTCCATTCTGTTCGTTTTTTGATTGGCCTTTTTCTTCTTCTGTTTTCTGGTGTTATTGTTAAGCTCGTATCCATGTCGCTTGGATTAGACTGCTTTGATCGTTTTCTCTTCTTCTCATCTACTTCGACGTTTGCCATAACTTTTGCTCCACAGTATAGATTTTGGATAAATCTGCTATAACCGGTTCTTATAACTGTGCACCGTTGACAAAGGTAAAAATCAATAGAATGATAGTGGAATACTAGCTTATCCATTGTAACACTAACTATTCGACCCTTCTTTGTACTTTGTGTGTCTCATTGTCATTCGACTCTCATCGCTGATTCAAGTGGGAAAGTTATCAGTTACTTGCGGAGATGGGACTGCTCGAGTACTGGTCAACCTTTCAGGATCCCAGGAAACAGTGGTTAGGTTAACTGATCGTCTGTTAGCACTCGATGACATAAAAATGACGCTAAATATTCATTCAATCAAGCAATCATAATTCCTTTCTCAAGTATTCTCAAGTATTTTATTAAGTTTCAAAGTTCAGATATTTATTTGATATTTACCAATGTTTCCGATTTAGATATATCCCGTTTTTGTAATAAAAAATCTACGTGTTATTTAAGAAATGACCAGACATTTTACTACACATTTTTTTTAATGGGGGTTTAACGCCATCAACACATTTCAGGTTATATATGGCATATCCAGTTTTATTGCTGGAGAAAGACCTCAGACAGAGTAGAACCACCGTCCTTTCGCAAGTAACTGGAAACTTTTTCACATAAAGTATTTGGAACGAGCGGGACTCGAACCTACGACCATAGCGGTGTATGATCTTGAGACGGCGCCTTAGACCACTCGGCCACGGAGGACACCTTCTACATGTATCAGTTGGCGAGTAATCCGATTGTTTTATTGACATTCGACCTATAAATACCCTCTCAAAATATGAATATGTGTGACGTTTAAAAACTAACACAAAAAAGAATAATCAAAATATTGTGCGGACAAACACACAGAGATAATTTTTTTGTAGTTATCAGAGCAACCTTGCAACAATGAAGGTGCTATAAGTATACGTGACGTCATAATGGTATTTTTACATCAAACATATGCATCATCACTGGCGTAATCGTTATACTGTATAGTTTTTCCGCGGTACGGTATAGCTTTTCCGGGCTCCGGTATAGCTTTTCCGTGCTCCGGTATAGACAATTAAAATGGCGAAAATGACATCAACAAAAAGGTATGCCTAAAACTTAATCTATATCATACTTTAAAGCGAGTATATCACGATATTTTTAAAACGTTAAAATTGGCTAAAACCATTTTTTTCCAATATGAACATGTATTACCTTGTCACAAATAGAGCGGTCCGCTCGTAAAACGTATTTGTTTATAAATATTTCCGATTGCTTTCCGACAATCTCCGCCAATGTTCGGGAGTACACAAATAAATACACGTATTTTAATGGGCACATTACACACATGTGTCCGGCGCGAAGCCTGAACTAACTGAAGGATACCCCTACTACCCAACCTAAAGTGTGTAAAATATGTTTTAAACTATCCAACGCAGTCATAAATATTAACAAAGTAATCAATACTGGCAATATACTACTACAATCGAATCAAATTTTAATGCAAATTAGATACGCTCACTGCATTTTGATATAGGTACCTGCAACCCTACAAATCAATAATAAGATATCTGTTTATGTTTACAACGGTTCTCAGGCGAATAAAAATCACCTGTATAAACCGAATCAGCTATTTTGAAACTACGTCATTCTATTTTTAGATGGACCCTACCGTGTTAGGGATGCATTGTATAATTCAATAGATTCAATATTAATGTGTTACTTGTATTGGACGAGTTCAATTATAAACACTCGTCAGTGGATATACCAAAACTGCGATTTATGTTTTCGACCGAGGCGGTACTCGCTCTCAAGCTTTCGACCGAGTAATACGGTATTCGTCCGAGAGGTACTTTCTTCGACAGACGAATTTTATAAGGGTAAGATACTTTGAAGGTATTATTTTTCATAAAAATAAATATGAAAATACATGATATTAGTCGCGAAAATGTAATATACATAAATATAATCTATATGCATTACATAAGTGCTGTTTTTACGTTGTCTGTCCGTTATTGTGGTTTAGTTTAAACATATTTTATTGCCATAAATATACAATTGGGTCGGGTCACAAGTTCTTACAACGTTAGTAACGACCCTTCCCTAAATACAATGTTACAAAAAATTAATGCATGGCTAAAATGTTGTTAGAAAGTTATACTTTTATAAACAAATTCAATGCTTAAGCAAAAACAAACATATTCTCTGAATAGTATACAATATACATGTAAACAATGGGAAGAATAAGTAAAGTGCGAAATGCTTAGTACATTGATCAAGCAGAGAATAAACAGTAATTTGAAAAGATAATAGTGGAAAGATAAAAGAGAAGATATATACATGTACATGTCAACCAAACATCATTGCTCTGTAATTTAACATTAATCATTAGGCGGTATATGTGGTCGAAAGCGTCCACTCTCTTTAATAAACTTATGAACGCATCTAATTAAATGTTCATTATGTTCTTGCTTTAATTCGGTGTTTCCATACACGATAATGTTTATATTAAGCGGGTGAAAGTTCCTTATAGATTGAAAAAGTTGGACTCTTTGAGTTGTGAATCTACTGCATTTAAAGAAATAATGAGTTGCATTTTCAGTCTCAATTCCACAATCACACAGAGAGGAATTTCGTAAATGATTTAAAAATAAGTCGTTATTTAAGTCGCTACACATGTTACGCAAACGTGCATGTAAGACCGACAATGATCGGGTACAAAAATAATAATATATTGGAACCTGTTCTTTGAAATAACGAGTTTGTAAGTTTATTTTTGAATATATTAAGTGATTCGGAATTGCGTATTTCGGGTGATAATTCGTTCCATAGTTTAATAGACGATGGTAAAAATGAATTGGAGAACAAAACTGTTCTTGTTTGAAATATTTCAAAATTGTCCCAGTTTCTGAGATTATATGGATTTATATTTTCTACAGTTGGAGGAAGAAGGCCAGTATAAAAATCTGAAACTAAACCGTTCTTCATCTTATAAATAAGTTCTAATTTTTGTAGTTTCCTGCGATCTGACAATGAAATCCAGCCTATTTCTATCATGAGATTAACAATTGTTATTGTATTGTTAACACCGAACACTAGTAGAATTGCAAGAACTGCGTTTGCATCAAGTACATTTTATTTATTTTTAAAATGTTTAAATGTTTTTTAAAACATTTTTAATTAAATGTTTAATACAATGATTTTATTGTATTTAGCATAAAACAGTTGAATAACAATACAATAGTTTTAATATATTCGAATATATATTTCCCATGATACGGTTTTTCGATGTTGTTGGAAAATGAACGTCACGGTTTTGTCATTGATTGATACGGTATTCGATAATCATCCGTGACTTGTATATATATTCTGTTGATGAATAAAATGTATTTGCGTAATATTTAGGAATTTTTAATGACCGATTTAAAAACGTTTCCACATATAATACATTTTGAAATACTTAAACTGCTATCCCGCTTTCTTCCATTTAGTCTGTCTCAGAATACAAACATTTATAATGATATAAATGGTGCATGAAATGTAATTTGCATCTCATTTTCGTAGTCAGTGTTGCATTTTCTCACATCAGTTGATTTATACTTCTATTCATATGGAAACATTCGTAAAAGGTAAACATCATAATACTGTGTAGTTACCCTCGAGATCATAAAGTGTGTTACAGTTGAGTGAATCAGCCTCCGGCATTAATAATTTTATATCTACACTTGTGTACAAACATATTATTTCGAGCTAATAAAGCAGATGAGGTATTTATTATTATCTAAATTATTGCATTTTATGTTATTTATATAATATTGTGGGGAATGCTTATTAATGAAATTTAGATACTCTTTCGGCGCTAGTTAATCTTTGATTGAATTATGTACCTATATGAATATTGTCGTTTTAATAGGAATAGCAGATGAGTTCAGTACATATCCTGAATATGTTAACGAATGAGAAATAAGAAGTGATACATCTATCATCACGCGTTATGAAGCCTCGATGACAATTTCAGTTTTCATTCCACATATTTAACTGTATAACTGGGGACATCGAAAGCAATTATTCTTATCTTTTTTGCTGCCGAGACCGTCGTCACAATGGCTGTTTGGTTTATGCCCATGCGTCCACCCGCCCTATCTTGCCCGGGCTACAAGACCCACATGCTCACTATAAAAAAGACGAAGTGTCGCTGTCGCATAATCGACTCAACAACTCTTGTATATCATAAGTAAATTTAATTCACATAATTATAAAGTTCTCATAAGTTCAAAGTCACAAGCGAACATTTTTAAACTCGCTATTGCTCGTTTAAACTAAACCTAGTCTTACTAACATCTTACTCTGACCGTGGCTCAAACTTAACTCTCTGTCCACTCTATGCTAAAACCAGTCCCTGCATGAATAAACAGCTATTCTATCATTGGACAATTCATTCATACATTTCTATTGGTCAGTTAACCAATTACCGATCTTAAAGTCAGGCCCACAATTACCTTGATAGCAATACATCAAGATAACCCTAGGCTATCATTGATCTCCAGTAAACTGTCATCCTATCTCATTAAAATGTCATAGATTCAAGATTCAAGATTTCTTTATTTATACGTATAATGTTTCTCAATACATACATATATCAATATATTTATTTATGTCAAATGAAGTATCTTCAATTCTAACATCTCACTAGCATCCCATAATGTTACATTCCTTCCATATTCAAGATAAAGCATATATTTACTTAATTAAATATATTTTTCTCTAATGTAGTCAGATTATTTTTTGATTACAATTATCTCAGTTCTGCCACAGACCTGAATACGGTAACTGGCAGTAATTAAGCGACAATTACTTTCTCTCTGAGGTGTCAAACATAGAATATGCCTCAAACAGCGGATATGCCAATCAGTGATAAATCTCTAATTACTCTAGAATTTCTTGGTTTGAGTTCAATCAAGATATGGCAATTATTTCTTGCTATCTATTTAGTATATATATTTTCCAAATTCTGGATCTTATCATAAACACTTCATTGTTTAAGACAGATGTACACAGATATACACTGAAGTAAGATTTTGCAATTTTTAACTTTAAATCACTTTGATTAGATTCTAAACTTGTGACAATTCATTGTTTCTTCTATTATAATTTTCTACCTTGTTCTATCAAAACTGATATTACATTTGCCATATCAGTCATATCTTGATTACTATTTGATTCATGCTCTTGGTCACTTGTGCTACTTGCTGAAGCCATATCGGCCAGATCAGACTCCTCAGATTTAATATCAGAATTTTCCTTATTTTGATTTCTGAATCTCTTAGCTAACTCTAATAACAGAATATCCCTTTCTTCACTGGAATTTAATCTTTGGTTTCTATACCGTTTTGTTAGACGCTTGAGTGGGGATTCTACTGGGATTTCAGAATCTGTTTCTGAGTCAGAACTAGCCGGAGGTGCAACAAAATATTGTTTTCGGACTGGCCGGTGACTTGTTTGAGCCTCTGGAATGACCCATTCGTCAACATTTGCTTTAATTAACTGTGACGCATGCGCTTTTGTAGTTGACCCAGTTAATTTATTACGTATTATGAAAGTGACAGGAGATCTTTCTTCAGTAATTCTGTAAAATGCATTCCAGTTTTTATCTAACTTTGAACTCTTTTTGTGTTTTTTATAAAATACCGCGTCTCCTATTTTAAGTGAAACTTCTGACCTATTTGCATTTTTATATTTATTTTGCTTTTGTTTGGCCTTCTGCAATTGTTGGTGTACAAACGTAAATGCCTTATGTTGTTGTTCTAATAATATCTTATGAACATCTTCACCAAGATATTTGCGCCTTGGGCTTAACAGATTATCGAGAGGCAGTGTTGGGTCTCTATTATACAACAATACAAATGGACTTAGCCCGGTCGCTTCACTGACGTTAAACCTAATTGCACTTAAAACTTGTGGTAAATACAGGTCCCACCTACTTGTATTTTCACGAACTAATTTTGCAAGAATATCTTTTAGAACTCGATGATATCTTTCTATCTTACCATTTGACTCTGGGTGATAAAAAGACGTTTTAACATGGTGAATGTTTAAAGATTCCAGGGTTTCTTGGACAGAACGATTACAAAATTCGGTTCCATTATCTGACAAAAGTACAAAAGGCGTTGAATGCCTTGGGATTATCTCTTGGATTATTATATGTCCGATTGAATCTGCGCTTTTATCGCTCAGTGGAAAAGCCTCTGGCCAGCCACTGTATAAATCCATAAAACTTAAAATATATGTGTTGTTAGACAGCGTTATTGGCAAAGGGGCCAGTAATATCCATAGCAACCTTAGCGAAAGGGAAACTTTGTTGATCTGTGTCTTGAAGTGGAGCCTTAACAGCTTTCAGATTTCTCTCTTTACATATTAGACAACTCCCTACGTAATCACAAAGGTCCTTAAACATATTTAGCCAGTAATATTTTACCTTGATGGTGTCAAAACATTTATTGCTCCCCATATGCCCATTAGCTAGATGAAATTGATCCATGACATCAGTCAGAATAACCTTATGATTCTGGTATTCTAGACAATAAATCGGCTGAAACATTTTTACGACCTTCGATAAATTCAATCTTCGCGTTATATGCTAATATTGCTAATGAACAAAGCTGTATTTGTGTATTTTGATTTGGTGATTCTAAAACATATTTCAACGGTTTATGATCGCAAAATATTGTGAAAGTAGCTCCATATAGATAATGATCTAACTTTGACAGTGAAAAGTAAATTGCAAAACATTCTCTGACTATTGTTGGCCATTTTTGTTGTGTTTTACTTAATTTGTGTGACAAGTAATACATCGGCAACAGATTACTACTATCTAAATCTGAAATACTTTCATCTACTGGTTGTGATAAGACACTTCCAATTGCAAAATTACTGGTGTCAGTATGTAAAACATATCTTTTTGCTGGATTTGGATGTGATAGTAGAGGTAATGAACAAAGACGTTCTTTTATTATTTCAAAAGCATTTTGACAGTTTAAATCCCATTTAAATCTTGCAAATTTCTTTGTCAATTCTATTAGCGGATTTGCTATCTTTGAAAATCCTTGAATAAATCTTCTGTAATAACCAGCCATCCCAATAAAGGATCTTACTTCTCTAACAGACGTAGGCGCTTTTAGTGTTTTTATTGCTTTGACCTTCCCTTTATCTGGGCGAATACCATTTTCACTGATTAGAAAACCTAGATAATTTACTTCCGCTTGTAAAAAATTGCATTTACTGATTTTGAGTTTCAAATCATGCTTTCGTAGTTTTGTGAAAACCTTGTTGATTTGTTCATAGTGAGTTTCTAAATTTGGGCTATATATGATAATGTCATCTAGATACGCAAAAGCAAAACCTTCACACCCCTCTAAGACTTTATTCATTAGCTCCATAAACAGAGACGGACTCGAATGCAACCCAAACGGAACAACATTAAATTCATACAAGCCTTTATGACAAACAAAAGCTGTCTTATGTCGATCTTTGGAATCTATAGGTACCTGCCAGAAGCCACTCTTTAAATCTAACGTAGTAAAGTATTTCGCGTTCCCTACCAACGACAATATATTATCTATTAACGGTATCGGATAAGCTACAGGTTTTAATATTTGATTAATCTTTCTATAATCAACACATAATCGTTTCGTACCATCTTTCTTATCTACTTGAACTATCGGAGAACTCCATGCTGAGTTTGACCTTTGAATAACTTTAGCTTCAAGCATCTCACTAATTGCTTTATCTATATGTTTTCTATTGTTTATCTGGGTTCGGTACGGTCTTGATTTAATCGGAGGATTATTTCCTGTATCTAATGTCATTTTTGCTCCAATGGCTCTACCTAAATCTAAATCTGTTTTAGCAAATAAATCTGAATTTTCCTGTAACAAGCTATGTATGTCGTCTAAATGTTCGCTAGGTGCCGTAATATTCTCACGATTAAACTTTTCAGTTATCACCTCTGACTGACATTTTATCTCATTTACTGAAGTAAATTTTGCATCTTTTAGTTTTTCAACTTTTGCAATCACACAACCCTTTCTTAGCCTAAGAGTTTTTTGTGAATTATTAATTAACATTACCGGAAATGTATGATCATGATTTAATTGAAGTACTGAATTTGAAACTACTAAACCTGGTTCTGAACTAACAAATTCTGTTTCTAACGGTCTTATTTCATAATCACAACGCGTTGGCAAATCTGGATTATATTTTAATTTTCCATTTACAACATTTATTGTTTGTGGTTTTAGAATGGTGGTAGATTTAAGTCTTACTATAGAGGATATATGTAAATCCTCTTCCATTTTTACGTAAATTCCTTCGATTCTTAACAAATTTAGATCAAAATAAACTCTAACCTTTTTCTCAGTCAAAAAATCTCTGCCTAATATCATTCTTCGATTCATGTTTGGTACTACATAGAAAGTATGACTAAATTTTTTACCTCCTAACTCAAAATCTAATTCAAATGAACCATCTACAGATAATTTTCCGCCATTGACAGATTGTAAGGCGATTGATTTTTTGTTTAGTTTCGGTACATTGCGCAAAGATTGATAGATTCGTCTATGTAATAATGGAATTTCCGCTCCAGAATCAACTAACGACCTTATTCTTATCCCATTAGTTTTTAAAATGCATGAACATGGGCTGCCTGCAATCGAAATTTTGTACGTAGGAATGTTCTCTTTATCTCTCTCCGTAACGGCCTGCTTATACGAAGAGAACATTAATTTCCCTGGTTGACCTCAGATTTTGATCTGCATTGTCGCTTAAAATGACCCTTCTTCCTACATTTCCAACATGTGACTTTGCCTTGAGCATGACTTCTTTTGTAACCTTTCGATGATCTTTTACTGATAACCTGATTTTCTTTGCCATTTTGAGAGTTTATCTGTGGTCTATTATGAAAATCATTTCCTGAATTTTGACTTGATCTTAACTTTTTGCCTTGAGCATTGTTTTGTTTGTAACCTGTGGATCTTTTACTGATAACCTGGTTTTCATTGCCATTTAGCAATTTCATCTGATTTCTCTTTTGAAAATTATTTCTTGAATTTTGACCTGTTTTTAATTCTAATGTTTTTCTAAGATTTTGTTCTGTCATGGCCGAATTGACTGCTGCTTGGAGAGTTATGTGATTTTCTCTCATTAACCTCATTTTCATATAATCATACAACAATCCATTTATGAAATAACCAACCAACATTTTTTCAATAAATTGTAAATCTCCCCGATATTCTTTGAATGCATCTTGACCCAAATCTAGCAATCTTTCTGCATAATTTTGTACATTTTCATTTGGTTTTTGCAAAATTGTACCGAGTAACATTAACGAATGATGAGAATCTATTACCTCAGCGTATTGCTTTGTAAGTCCATTTTTTAATTGTAACCAAGTTGTACTAGGATTATTAATTATGCATCTTTGAATGAAATCGCTTACTACCCCCTTACTGGCTTGTAATGCTATTAGTTTGATTTGACTTTCATCTGTTTTTGTAAAAATTGCATATTTTTCAATATTTTTAAGTTTTAAATTGTTTCGAATCTCTATCAAAATGTTTTATAAATGTTCTAATTCCCTGAGCTCCAACATGATTATTTTATTGTGCTAATTGATCTGCTAAGTTTTTAAATACAGAAGCAACATTTTGGTCTGTCATTTTCGTAATTGTAAGAAAATAAATCACATAAACACACTCACTGGTTCTTTCTTCATCTCCATGTCGTATACGTGGTTTATACTCTGCGTTGTGTTAATCCAATCCAGTCCTGGAATAGCGGCACCATTTAATATACACATGTCGCATAATCGACTCAACAACTCTTGTATATCATAAGTAAATTTTATTCACATAATTATAAAGTTCTCATAAGTTCAAAGTCACAAGCGAACATTTTTAAACTCGCTATTGCTCGTTTAAACTAAACCTAGTCTTACTAACATCTTACTCTGACCGTGGCTCAAACTTAACTCTCTGTCCACTCTATGCTAAAACCAGTCCCTGCATGAATAAACAGCTATTCTATCATTGGACAATTCATTCATACATTTCTATTGGTCAGTTAACCAATTACCGATCTTAAAGTCAGGCCCACAATTACCTTGACAGCAATACATCAAGATAACCCTAGGCTATCATTTATCTCCAGTAAACTGTCATTCTATCTCATTAAACTGTCATAGATTCAAGATTCAAGATTTCTTTATTTATACGTATAATGTTTCTCAATACATACATATATCAATATAATTATTTATGTCAAATGAAGTATATTTAATTCTAACATCTCACTAGCATCCCATAATGTTACATCGCGTGTAAGACCCAGGGGGTTGGGATAGAGGTGTGTCGTACCTTCGTAAGTCTTAAGAAATTGTGACACATATGAACGTTTCATTTTCGCAATATTTTTGCAAATATTAAAAAGAACACTTTTTACAAGGATTATAAAAGTTCATATTTAATATGTAAACATAACAATAAAATAAATGAAGTCACAGATACTTTTTCGTGAGTTTAAATTTTACACTAAGAAGTTTGTTCACTTACAAACGTTAGTAAAACGGAACCTTGTAGGTCCATAGCTCAAAAGTAAAAGTCACACTTAGCGGTTAAAGGTTATCAATATATACAAATTCGTGCCTGCTCTATATCTTGTAAATTACTCGACAAATTTTGAAAGAACACTGTTCACCATAATCAGTCTATGTGTCTCGCGCTAGACCCAGTTCTGGAGGTAAAAGGTCTAGGTCGTACGTAGCAATTTAAGGTAAAAAAAGATTGAACATTTCGTGTCCGCTTCATATCTTGTAAATCACTCGACAGATTTTAAAATAGGGTACCACAGATGAACGCCATAATAAGATAACACTCTGTCTTAGGTCTATGCTGTCGGGCTCGACATTGTAGCCTTTGAGCATCTAGTGTTGTTTTTATATTTAACATTGAAAACAATAAAATTCTATTTCATTTCTAACTATAAAATAAAAAAGAAATAATTGATAACTTAATTATGTCAATTAACCCATCCAAAAACATAAAATGAAAGTTCATTTGATACTAATAATTTTCTAGATGGAGCAGGACTATGTTCGTCCTGAAGAAGGGTCTATTTGAGATCTCAATAATTATACCTAATTTCATTATGCACAAACAGCAATGATCAGAAACAAAACTGATTTACTATTGTTAAATGTTTTTAAAAACAAAACTTGATTGACAATTTTTGCCAAAAACCGTACCAAGCACATATGAATTGGAACGAATGCCGTATCAACATGGGACGAAAATCGTCTCACTAAATTTTGATTATTTATATTATATCAATAGAATGTGTTGTTGCCTTTTACTGGTAATTCACATGCAATTACATGTACTTTTCGTATAATTTTAACAACATGTTTATAAAACTATATACTTTTGGTAGTATGTATAATCATAAACTATCACATTTGTACTTCAAAATAAGTGACGACCCTGATAAAATTCGTCTGTCGAAGACAGTACATCTCGGACTAATACCGTATTACTCGGTCGCAAACCTGAGAGTGAGTACCGTCTCGGTCGAAAACATAAATCACAAATTTTGGTATATCCACTGTGATAAAGAGAAACTTATTCTATGATGCTCACAAGTGGAACTTCTTTACAAAGAATAAATTATCGATGATTTCTAGCAACAACTTTCACTGTGTATCTGTGAGACAATGAGTACCGAATACTAGTTTGGGCCGGTAACTCTTGCTCAGGATCCGCCCTTGTATAGCTTGATATAATTACTTAAAAAAATACTATATACGCTCGTATATGATATTTAAAAAAATATATAATATATCACACCAACATTTATATTCCGCCCAATCTTACTTAACGGTAGATAAATGATGAACCCATTCATCTAGAAACAATGCTTGTGCAGCGCTATTATTGAATAAACAAATGAGGTGAACGCTTTAATCTTCGTTTGGTATCAAGTAACGTATCGGAGTATAATGAATGACAACCAAATCTTAAGCATAATGTGATATAAATATGAAAATATATATTATGTTGAAAAAATACAAAAGATATGTACACGACTGCCGCAAATTCAAACGAATGCATATATCAATTAAAACAGAAAATGGCTTGTACCTGTATGATTATTAATTAATTTTATAACGACTGTGTTGTTACTCATTCCTTAACGAGTATTGAACTTATGCCGAAATGAGCATGAATGAAA
This sequence comes from Panopea generosa, assembly GCA_029582155.1. Classification (NCBI taxonomy): domain Eukaryota; kingdom Metazoa; phylum Mollusca; class Bivalvia; order Adapedonta; family Hiatellidae; genus Panopea; species Panopea generosa. The sequence goes on from CM055904.1 coordinate 61,522,385, forward strand.
TATGTATATTGAATTTTATAGATAATGATCGCATTATTTTATTGTGCCTGTCCATTTGTCTCTACTACAACACAGCATGGGAGCATTTGTTTAAAGTAGTGAGGCGGCTGAGAATTTAAAATTTCTTATTATTTGTCGGTCGGTCGGCTTTATATTTTATATATTTCACTATGTACACCGGATCATAATAATTAATTTATAAAACGTGCGTGTAGTTATGGCAACACGTGACCGAAACCGGTAGAGATAACCATAAAACACATGCTGATACAGTCCTGATCAGTAAAATCTTGCCGTGTTGTGGGGAATCCCAGCAGGGATGTATCCTGAAAAGTAGTCCCGTAACCGAAATATTAAATTAATGGTCACCTGAAAATTACTTCAACTCTAATGGGCGCGAAGAAGTAATAGCACTTTTTTCGTGACTTGTTTATATCAAATCTAAAAAATTTCTCCTAATTTTAACCAAATTGAGATTACTCATTTCTTTGCCCAAAGAACAGAAATGACTTGTAAACGGAGAAATTGTAACACATTACATTAGTTTTACCAACGTGTGCGTTTTAAAATGTACTCAGTGTACAAGAATGACAAAATAGATCGCCACCTTGAAACGGTCAGCAGCAAAATACACATCTTCCCTGCTGTCACATCACGCATTGTAAGTATACATATAAATGTAATTATAACGAATGGATCATAGCCTATTTTGATTTAATTCTTGACCTGTTAACAGTATAATGAGTTTACAGTGAGAAAAAAAATCAAACGGAGAATGATAACGAAATTAATAATAAAAACGTTATAGTATCGGGAGAGCTGGGTCCATTCTACAGACTAAAACGCAATAGTATCGGGAGAGCTGGGTCCATTCTACAGACTAAAACGCTATAGTATCGGGAGAGCTGGGTCCATTCTACAGACTAAAACGCTATAGTATCGGGAGGGCTGGGTCCGTTCTACAGACTAAAACACTATAGTATCGGGAGGGCTGGGTCCGTTCTACAGACTAAAACGCTATAGTATCGGGAGGGCTGGGTCCGTTCTACAGACTAAAACGCTATAGTATCGGGAGAGCTGGGTCCATTCTACAGACTAAAACGCTATAGTATCGGGAGGGCTGGGTCCGTTCTACAGACTAAAACACTATAGTATCGGGAGGGCTGGGTCCGTTCTACAGACTAAAACGCTATAGTATCGGGAGGGCTGGGTCCGTTCTACAGACTAAAAACGCTATAGTATCGGGAGGGCTGGGTCCGTTCTACAGACTAAAAACGCTATAGTATCGGGAGGGCTGGGTCCGTTCTACAGACTAAAACGCTATAGTATCGGGAGGGCTGGGTCCGTTCTACAGACTAAAAACGCTATAGTATCGGGAGGGCTGGGTCCGTTCTACAGACTAAAAACGCAATAGTATCGGGAGAGCTGGGTCCATTCTACAGACTAAAACGCAATAGTATCGGGAGAGCTGGGTCCATTCTACAGACTAAAACGCTATAGTATCGGGAGGGCTGGGTCCGTTCTACAGACTAAAACACTATAGTATCGGGAGGGCTGGGTCCGTTCTACAGACTAAAACGCTATAGTATCGGGAGGGCTGGGTCCGTTCTACAGACTAAAAACGCTATAGTATCGGGAGGGCTGGGTCCGTTCTACAGACTAAAAACGCTATAGTATCGGGAGGGCTGGGTCCGTTCTACAGACTAAAACGCTATAGTATCGGGAGGGCTGGGTCCGTTCTACAGACTAAAAACGCTATAGTATCGGGAGGGCTGGGTCCGTTCTACAGACTAAAAACGCAATAGTTTCGGGAGAGCTGGGTCCGTTCTACAGACTAAAACACTATAGTATCGGGAGGGCTGGGTCCGTTCTACAGACTAAAACGCTATAGTATCGGGAGGGCTGGGTCCGTTCTACAGACTAAAAACGCTATAGTATCGGGAGGGCTGGGTCCGTTCTACAGACTAAAAACGCTATAGTATCGGGAGGGCTGGGTCCGTTCTACAGACTAAAACGCTATAGTATCGGGAGGGCTGGGTCCGTTCTACAGACTAAAACGCTATAGTATCGGGAGAGCTGGGTCCGTTCTACAGACTAAAACGCTATAGTATCGGGAGAGCTGGGTCCATTCTACAGACTAAAACGCTATAGTATCGGGAGGGCTGGGTCCGTTCTACAGACTAAAACGCTATAGTATCGGGAGAGCTGGGTCCGTTCTACAGACTAAAACGCTATAGTACCGGGAGGGCTGGGTCCATTCTACAGACTAAAACGCTATAGTACCGGGAGGGCTGGGTCCATTCTACAGACTAAAACGCTATAGTTTCGGGAGAGCTGGGTCCGTTCTACAGACTAAAACGCAATAGTATCGGGAGGGCTGGGTCCGTTCTACAGACTAAAAACGCTATAGTATCGGGAGAGCTGGGTCCGTTCTACAGACTAAAACGCTATAGTATCGGGAGAGCTGGGTCCGTTCTACAGACTAAAACGCTATAGTTTCGGGAGGGCTGGGTCCGTTCTACAGACTAAAAACGCAATAGTATCGGGAGGGCTGGGTCCGTTCTACAGACTAAAACGCAATAGTATCGGGAGGGCTGGGTCCGTTCTACAGACTAAAAACGCTATAGTATCGGGAGAGCTGGGTCCGTTCTACAGACTAAAACGCTATAGTATCGGGAGAGCTGGGTCCGTTCTACAGACTAAAACGCTATAGTATCGGGAGAGCTGGGTCCGTTCTACAGACTAAAACGCTATAGTATCGGGAGAGCTGGGTCCGTTCTACAGACTAAAAACGCTATAGTTTCGGGAGAGCTGGGTCCGTTCTACAGACTAAAACGCAATAGTATCGGGAGGGCTGGGTCCGTTCTACAGACTAAAAACGCTATAGTATCGGGAGAGCTGGGTCCGTTCTACAGACTAAAACGCTATAGTATCGGGAGGGCTGGGTCCGTTCTACAGACTAAAACGCTATAGTATCGGGAGAGCTGGGTCCGTTCTACAGACTAAAACGCTATAGTTTCGGGAGGGCTGGGTCCGTTCTACAGACTAAAACGCTATAGTATCGGGAGAGCTGGGTCCGTTCTACAGACTAAAACGCTATAGTACCGGGAGGGCTGGGTCCATTCTACAGACTAAAACGCTATAGTACCGGGAGGGCTGGGTCCATTCTACAGACTAAAACGCTATAGTTTCGGGAGAGCTGGGTCCGTTCTACAGACTAAAACGCAATAGTATCGGGAGGGCTGGGTCCGTTCTACAGACTAAAAACGCTATAGTATCGGGAGAGCTGGGTCCGTTCTACAGACTAAAACGCTATAGTATCGGGAGAGCTGGGTCCGTTCTACAGACTAAAACGCTATAGTATCGGGAGGGCTGGGTCCGTTCTACAGACTAAAACGCTATAGTATCGGGAGAGCTGGGTCCGTTCTACAGACTAAAACGCTATAGTACCGGGAGGGCTGGGTCCATTCTACAGACTAAAACGCTATAGTACCGGGAGGGCTGGGTCCATTCTACAGACTAAAACGCTATAGTTTCGGGAGAGCTGGGTCCGTTCTACAGACTAAAACGCAATAGTATCGGGAGGGCTGGGTCCGTTCTACAGACTAAAAACGCTATAGTATCGGGAGAGCTGGGTCCGTTCTACAGACTAAAACGCTATAGTATCGGGAGAGCTGGGTCCGTTCTACAGACTAAAACGCTATAGTTTCGGGAGGGCTGGGTCCGTTCTACAGACTAAAAACGCAATAGTATCGGGAGGGCTGGGTCCGTTCTACAGACTAAAACGCAATAGTATCGGGAGGGCTGGGTCCGTTCTACAGACTAAAAACGCTATAGTATCGGGAGAGCTGGGTCCGTTCTACAGACTAAAACGCTATAGTATCGGGAGAGCTGGGTCCGTTCTACAGACTAAAACGCTATAGTATCGGGAGAGCTGGGTCCGTTCTACAGACTAAAACGCTATAGTATCGGGAGAGCTGGGTCCGTTCTACAGACTAAAAACGCTATAGTTTCGGGAGAGCTGGGTCCGTTCTACAGACTAAAACGCAATAGTATCGGGAGGGCTGGGTCCGTTCTACAGACTAAAAACGCTATAGTATCGGGAGAGCTGGGTCCGTTCTACAGACTAAAAACGCTATAGTTTCGGGAGAGCTGGGTCCGTTCTACAGACTAAAACGCAATAGTATCGGGAGGGCTGGGTCCGTTCTACAGACTAAAAACGCTATAGTATCGGGAGAGCTGGGTCCGTTCTACAGACTAAAACGCTATAGTATCGGGAGAGCTGGGTCCGTTCTACAGACTAAAACGCTATAGTTTCAGGAGGGCTGGGTCCGTTCTACAGACTAAAAACGCAATAGTATCGGGAGGGCTGGGTCCGTTCTACAGACTAAAACGCAATAGTATCGGGAGGGCTGGGTCCGTTCTACAGACTAAAAACGCTATAGTATCGGGAGAGCTGGGTCCGTTCTACAGACTAAAACGCTATAGTATCGGGAGGGCTGGGTCCGTTCTACAGACTAAAACGCTATAGTATCGGGAGAGCTGGGTCCGTTCTACAGACTAAAACGCTATAGTTTCGGGAGGGCTGGGTCCGTTCTACAGACTAAAACGCTATAGTATCGGGAGAGCTGGGTCCGTTCTACAGACTAAAACGCTATAGTATCGGGAGAGCTGGGTCCGTTCTACAGACTAAAACGCTATAGTATCGGGAGAGCTGGGTCCGTTCTACAGACTAAAACGCTATAGTATCGGGAGAGCTGGGTCCGTTCTACAGACTAAAACGCTATAGTATCGGGAGAGCTGGGTCCGTTCTACAGACTAAAACGCTATAGTTTCGGGAGGGCTGGGTCCGTTCTACAGACTAAAACGCTATAGTTTCGGGAGGGCTGGGTCCGTTCTACAGACTAAAACGCTATAGTATCGGGAGGGCTGGGTCCGTTCTACAGACTAAAAACGCTATAGTATCGGGAGAGCTGGGTCCGTTCTACAGACTAAAACGCTATAGTATCGGGAGAGCTGGGTCCGTTCTACAGACTAAAACGCTATAGTATCGGGAGGGCTGGGTCCGTTCTACAGACTAAAACGCTATAGTTTCGGGAGGGCTGGGTCCGTTCTCCAGACTAAAACGCTATAGTATCGGGAGAGCTGGGTCCGTTCTACAGACTAAAACGCTATAGTTTCGGGAGGGCTGGGTCCGTTCTCCAGACTAAAACGCTATAGTTTCGGGAGAGCTGGGTCCGTTCTACAGACTAAAACGCTATAGTATCGGGAGAGCTGGGTCCGTTCTACAGACTAAAACGCTATAGTATCGGGAGAGCTGGGTCCGTTCTACAGACTAAAACGCTATAGTATCGGGAGAGCTGGGTCCGTTCTACAGACTAAAAACGCTATAGTATCGGGAGGGCTGGGTCCGTTCTACAGACTAAAACGCTATAGTTTCGGGAGGGCTGGGTCCGTTCTACAGACTAAAACGCTATAGTATCGGGAGAGCTGGGTCCGTTCTACAGACTAAAACGCTATAGTATCGGGAGAGCTGGGTCCGTTCTACAGACTAAAACGCTATAGTATCGGGAGGGCTGGGTCCGTTCTACAGACTAAAACGCTATAGTATCGGGAGGGCTGGGTCCGTTCTACAGACTAAAAACGCTATAGTATCGGGAGGGCTGGGTCCGTTCTACAGACTAAAACGCTATAGTATCGGGAGGGCTGGGTCCGTTCTACAGACTAAAACGCTATAGTATCGGGAGGGCTGGGTCCGTTCTCCAGACTAAAAACGCTATAGTATCGGGAGAGCTGGGTCCGTTCTCCAGACTAAAAACGCTATAGTATCGGGAGACCTGGGTCCATTCTACTGACTAAAAACGTTATAGTTTCGGTGAGTTGAGTCCGTTCTCCAGATTTAAAACGTGACAGTATCGGGAGGGGCTGGGTCCGTTTTACAGACTAAAAACGTTACAGTATCGGGAGAGCTGGGTCCGTTCTACAGACTAAAACACTATAGTATCGGGAGAGCTGGGTCCGTTCTCCAGACTAAAAACGTTATAGTTTCGATGAGTTGAGTCCGTTCTCCAGACTAAAAACGTTACAGTATCGGGAAGGCTGGGTCCGTTTTACAGACTAAAAACGTGACAGTATCGGGAGGGCTGGGTCCGTTTTACAGACTAAAAACGTTACAGTATCGGGAGAGCTGGGTCCGTTCTACAGACTAAAAACGTTATAGTATCGGTGAGTTAGGTCCGTTCTACAGACTAAAACGCTATAGTATCGGGAGAGCTGGGTCCGTTTTACAGACTAAAAACGTTACAGTATCGGGAGGGCTGGGTCCGTTCTACGGACTAAAACACTATAGTATTGGGATGGCTGTGTCCGTTCTCCAGCATAAAAACGCTATAGTATCGGGAGAGCTGGGTCCGTTCTAGAATAAAAACGTTATAGTATCGGTGAGTTAGGTCCGTTCTACAGACTAAAACACTATAGTATCGAGAGGGCTGGGTCCGTTTTACAGACTAAAAACGTTACAGTATCGGGAGGGCTGGGTCCGTTCTACGGACTAAAACACTATAGTATTGGGATGGCTGTGTCCGTTCTCCAGACTAAAAACGCTATAGTATCGGGAGAGCTGGGTCCGTTCTCCAGACTAAAAATGTTATAGTTTCGGTGAGTTGAGACCGTTCTCAAGACTAAAAACGTTACAGTATCGGGAGGGCTGGGTCCGTTTTACAGACACTAAAAACGTTACAGTATCGAGAGGGCTGGGTCCGTTTTACAGACTAAAAAAGTTACAGTATCGGGAGGGCTGGGTCCGTTCTACAGACTAAAAACGTTACAGTATCGGGAGAGCTGGGTCCGTTCTCCAGACTAAAAACATTATAGTTTCGGTGAGTTGAGACCGTTCTCAATACTAAAAACGTTACAGTATCGGGAGGGCTGGGTCCGTTTTACAGACTAAAAACGTTACAGTATCGAGAGAGCTGGGTCCGTTTTACAGACTAAAACAGTTACAGTATCGGGAGGACTGGATCCGTTCTCCAGACTAAAAACGCTATAGTATCGGGAGGGCTGGGTCCGTTCTACAGACTAAAAACGCTATAGTATCGGGAGAGCTGGGTCCGTTCTCCAGACTAAAAACGTTATAGTTTCGGTGAGTTGAGACCGTTCTCAAGACTAAAAACGTTACAGTATCGGGAGGCTGGGTCCGTTTTACAGACTAAAAACATTACAGTATCGCGAGGGCTGGGTCCGTTTTACAGACTAAAAAACGTTACAGTATCGGGAGGGCTGGGTCCGTTCTCCAGACTAAAAACGTTACAGTATCGGGAGAGCTGGGTCCGTTCTACAGACTAAAAACGTTACAGTATCGGGAGGGCTGGGTCCGTTCTACAGACTAAAAAAGTTACAGTATCGGGAGGGCTGGGTCCGTTCTACAGACTAAAAACGCTATAGTATCGGGAGGGCTGGTTTCGTTCTCCAGACTAAAAACGCTCTAGTATCGGGAGGGCTGGGTCAGTTCTACAGACTAAAAACGCTACAGTATCGGGAGGGCTGGGTCCGTTCTACAGACTAAAAAAGTTACAGTATCGGGAGGGCTGGGTCCGTTCTACAGACTAAAAACGCTATAGTATCGGGAAAGCTGGTTCCGTTCTCCAGACTAAAAACGCTCTAGTATCGGGAGGGCTGGGTCAGTTCTACAGACTAAAAACGCTATAGTATCGGGAGGGCTGGGTCCGTTCTCCAGACTAAAAACGCTCTAGTATCGGGAGAGCTGGGTCCGTTCTACAGAATAAAAACGCTATAGTATCGGGAGGGCTGGGTCAGTTCTACAGACTAAAAACGCTATAGTATCGGGAGAGCTGGGTCCGTTCTACAGAATAAAAACGCTATAGTATCGGGAGGGCTGGGTCCGTTCTCCAGACTAAAAACGCTATAGTATCGGGAGGGCTGGGTCCGTTCTCCAGACTAAAAACGCTATAGTATCGGGAGAGCTGGGTCCGTTCTCCAGACTAAAAACGTTACAGTATCGGGAGGGCTGGGTCCGTTCTACAGACTAAAAACGCTATAGTATCGGGAGGGCTGGGTCCGTTCTACAGACTAAAAAAGTTACAGTATCGGGAGGGCTGGATCCGTTCTACAGACTAAAAACGCTATAGTATCGGGAGGGCTGGTTCCGTTCTCCAGACTAAAAACGCTCTAGTATCGGGAGGGCTGGGTCCGTTCTCCAGACTAAAAACGCTATAGTATCGGGAGGGCTGGGTCCGTTCTCCAGACTAAAAACGCTATAGTATCGGGAGAGCTGGGTCCGTTCTCCAGACTAAAAACGCTATAGTATCGGGAGGGCTGGGTTCGTTCTACAGAATAAAAACGCTATAGTATCGGGAGAGCTGGGTCCGTTCTCCAGACTAAAAACGCTATAGTATCGGGATGGCTGGGTCCGTTCTCCAGACTAAAAACGCTATAGTATCGGGAGAGCTCGGTCCGTTCTCCAGACTAAAAACGTTATATTATCGGGAGGGCTGGGTCCGTTCTACAGACTAAAACGCTATAGTTTCGGGAGGGCTGGGTCCGTTCTCCAGACTAAAACGCAATAGTATCGGGAGGGCTGGGTCCGTTCTCCAGACTAAAACGCTATAGTATCGGGAGGGCTGGGTCCGTTCTCCAGACTAAAAACGCTATAGTATCGGGAGAGCTGGGTCCGTTCTCCAGACTAAAACGCTATAGTATCGGGAGAGCTGGGTCCGTTCTACAGACTAAAACGCTATAGTATCGGGAGGGCTGGGTCCGTTCTACAGACTAAAACGCTATAGTATCGGGAGGGCTGGGTCCGTTCTACAGACTAAAACGCTATAGTATCGGGAGAGCTGGGTCCGTTCTACAGACTAAAACGCTATAGTATCGGGAGGGCTGGGTCCGTTCTACAGACTAAAACGTTATAGTATCGGGAGGGCTGGGTCCGTTCTACAGACTAAAACGCTATAGTATCGGGAGAGCTGGGTCCATTCTACAGACTAAAACACTATAGTATCGGGAGAGCTGGGTCCGTTCTACAGACTAAAACGCTATAGTATCGGGAGGGCTGGGTCCGTTCTACAGACTAAAACGCAATAGTATCGGGAGAGCTGGGTCCATTCTACAGACTAAAACGCTATAGTATCGGGAGGGCTGGGTCCGTTCTACAGACTAAAACGCTATAGTATCGGGAGGGCTGGGTCCGTTCTACAGACTAAAACGCAATAGTATCGGGAGAGCTGGGTCCATTCTACAGACTAAAACACTATAGTATCGGGAGAGCTGGGTCCGTTCTACAGACTAAAACGCTATAGTATCGGGAGAGCTGGGTCCATTCTACAGACTAAAACGCTATAGTATCGGGAGGGCTGGGTCCGTTCTACAGACTAAAACGCTATAGTATCGGGAGAGCTGGGTCCGTTCTACAGACTAAAACGCTATAGTATCGGGAGAGCTGGGTCCATTCTACAGACTAAAACGCTATAGTATCGGGAGGGCTGGGTCCGTTCTACAGACTAAAACGCAATAGTATCGGGAGAGCTGGGTCCGTTCTACAGACTAAAACGCTATAGTATCGGGAGAGCTGGGTCCGTTCTACAGACTAAAACGCTATAGTATCGGGAGGGCTGGGTCCGTTCTACAGACTAAAACGCTATAGTATCGGGAGAGCTGGGTCCATTCTACAGACTAAAACGCTATAGTATCGGGAGAGCTGGGTCCGTTCTACAGACTAAAACGCTATAGTATCGGGAGGGCTGGGTCCGTTCTACAGACTAAAACGCTATAGTATCGGGAGGGCTGGGTCCGTTCTCCAGACTAAAAACGCTATAGTATCGGGAGAGCTGGGTCCGTTCTCCAGACTAAAAACGCTATAGTATCGGGAGACCTGGGTCCATTCTACTGACTAAAAACGTTATAGTTTCGGTGAGTTGAGTCCGTTCTCCAGATTAAAAACGTGACAGTATCGGGAGGGGCTGGGTCCGTTTTACAGACTAAAAACGTTACAGTATCGGGAGAGCTGGGTCCGTTCTACAGACTAAAACACTATAGTATCGGGAGAGCTGGGTCCGTTCTCCAGACTAAAAACGTTATAGTTTCGATGAGTTGAGTCCGTTCTCCAGACTAAAAACGTTACAGTATCGGGAAGGCTGGGTCCGTTTTACAGACTAAAAACGTGACAGTATCGGGAGGGCTGGGTCCGTTTTACAGACTAAAAACGTTACAGTATCGGGAGAGCTGGGTCCGTTCTACAGACTAAAAACGTTATAGTATCGGTGAGTTAGGTCCGTTCTACAGACTAAAACGCTATAGTATCGGGAGAGCTGGGTCCGTTTTACAGACTAAAAACGTTACAGTATCGGGAGGGCTGGGTCCGTTCTACGGACTAAAACACTATAGTATTGGGATGGCTGTGTCCGTTCTCCAGCATAAAAACGCTATAGTATCGGGAGAGCTGGGTCCGTTCTAGAATAAAAACGTTATAGTATCGGTGAGTTAGGTCCGTTCTACAGACTAAAACACTATAGTATCGAGAGGGCTGGGTCCGTTTTACAGACTAAAAACGTTACAGTATCGGGAGGGCTGGGTCCGTTCTACGGACTAAAACACTATAGTATTGGGATGGCTGTGTCCGTTCTCCAGACTAAAAACGCTATAGTATCGGGAGAGCTGGGTCCGTTCTCCAGACTAAAAATGTTATAGTTTCGGTGAGTTGAGACCGTTCTCAAGACTAAAAACGTTACAGTATCGGGAGGGCTGGGTCCGTTTTACAGACACTAAAAACGTTACAGTATCGAGAGGGCTGGGTCCGTTTTACAGACTAAAAAAGTTACAGTATCGGGAGGGCTGGGTCCGTTCTACAGACTAAAAACGTTACAGTATCGGGAGAGCTGGGTCCGTTCTCCAGACTAAAAACATTATAGTTTCGGTGAGTTGAGACCGTTCTCAATACTAAAAACGTTACAGTATCGGGAGGGCTGGGTCCGTTTTACAGACTAAAAACGTTACAGTATCGAGAGAGCTGGGTCCGTTTTACAGACTAAAACAGTTACAGTATCGGGAGGACTGGATCCGTTCTCCAGACTAAAAACGCTATAGTATCGGGAGGGCTGGGTCCGTTCTACAGACTAAAAACGCTATAGTATCGGGAGAGCTGGGTCCGTTCTCCAGACTAAAAACGTTATAGTTTCGGTGAGTTGAGACCGTTCTCAAGACTAAAAACGTTACAGTATCGGGAGGCTGGGTCCGTTTTACAGACTAAAAACATTACAGTATCGCGAGGGCTGGGTCCGTTTTACAGACTAAAAAACGTTACAGTATCGGGAGGGCTGGGTCCGTTCTCCAGACTAAAAACGTTACAGTATCGGGAGAGCTGGGTCCGTTCTACAGACTAAAAACGTTACAGTATCGGGAGGGCTGGGTCCGTTCTACAGACTAAAAAAGTTACAGTATCGGGAGGGCTGGGTCCGTTCTACAGACTAAAAACGCTATAGTATCGGGAGGGCTGGTTCCGTTCTCCAGACTAAAAACGCTCTAGTATCGGGAGGGCTGGGTCAGTTCTACAGACTAAAAACGCTACAGTATCGGGAGGGCTGGGTCCGTTCTACAGACTAAAAAAGTTACAGTATCGGGAGGGCTGGGTCCGTTCTACAGACTAAAAACGCTATAGTATCGGGAGGGCTGGTTCCGTTCTCCAGACTAAAAACGCTCTAGTATCGGGAGGGCTGGGTCAGTTCTACAGACTAAAAACGCTATAGTATCGGGAGGGCTGGGTCCGTTCTCCAGACTAAAAACGCTCTAGTATCGGGAGAGCTGGGTCCGTTCTACAGAATAAAAACGCTATAGTATCGGGAGGGCTGGGTCAGTTCTACAGACTAAAAACGCTATAGTATCGGGAGAGCTGGGTCCGTTCTACAGAATAAAAACGCTATAGTATCGGGAGGGCTGGGTCCGTTCTCCAGACTAAAAACGCTATAGTATCGGGAGGGCTGGGTCCGTTCTCCAGACTAAAAACGCTATAGTATCGGGAGAGCTGGGTCCGTTCTCCAGACTAAAAACGTTACAGTATCGGGAGGGCTGGGTCCGTTCTACAGACTAAAAACGCTATAGTATCGGGAGGGCTGGGTCCGTTCTACAGACTAAAAAAGTTACAGTATCGGGAGGGCTGGGTCCGTTCTACAGACTAAAAACGCTATAGTATCGGGAGGGCTGGTTCCGTTCTCCAGACTAAAAACGCTCTAGTATCGGGAGGGCTGGGTCCGTTCTCCAGACTAAAAACGCTATAGTATCGGGAGGGCTGGGTCCGTTCTCCAGACTAAAAACGCTATAGTATCGGGAGAGCTGGGTCCGTTCTCCAGACTAAAAACGCTATAGTATCGGGAGGGCTGGGTTCGTTCTACAGAATAAAAACGCTATAGTATCGGGAGAGCTGGGTCCGTTCTCCAGACTAAAAACGCTATAGTATCGGGATGGCTGGGTCCGTTCTCCAGACTAAAAACGCTATAGTATCGGGAGAGCTCGGTCCGTTCTCCAGACTAAAAACGTTATATTATCGGGAGGGCTGGGTCCGTTCTCCAGACTAAAAACGCTATAGTATCGGGAGGACTGGGTCCGTTCTCCAGACTAAAAACGCTAAAGTATCGGGAGGACTGGGTCCGTTCTCCAGACTAAAAACGCTCTAGTATCGGGATGGCTGGGTTCGTTCTCCATACTAAAAACGCTCTAGTTTCGGGAGGACTGGATCCGTTCTCCAGACTAAAAACGCTATAGTATCGGGAGGACTGGGTCCGTTCTCCAGACTAAAAACGCTATAGTATCGGGAGGGCTGGGTCCGTTCTCCAGACTAAAAACGCCATAGTATCGGGAGGACTGGGTCCGTTCTCCAGACTAAAAACGCTCTAGTATCGGGAGGGCTGGGTCCGTTCTACAGACTAAAAACGCTCTAGTTTCGGGAGGACTGGATCCGTTCTCCAGACTAAAAACGCTCTAGTATCGGGAGGTCTGGGTCCATTCTACAGACTAAAACACTATAGGTTCGGGAAAGCTGGGTCCGTTCTCCAGACTTAAAACGTTATAATATCGGGAGGACTGGGTCCGTTCTACAGACTGAAACACTATAGGTTCGGGAGAGCTGTGTCCGTTCTACAGACTAAAACGCTATAGTATCGGGAGAGCTGGGTCCGTTCTACAGACTAAAACGCTATAGTATCGGGAGGGCTGTGTCCGTTCTACAGACTAAAACGCAATAGTATCGGGAGAGCTGGGTCCGTTCTCCAGACTAAAACACTATAGTATCGGGAGGGCTGGGTCCGTTCTACAGACTAAAACACTATAGTATCGGGAGAGCTGGGTCCGTTCTCCAGACTAAAACGCTATAGTATCGGGAGAGCTGGGTCCGTTCTCCAGACTAAAACGCTATAGTATCGGGAGGGCTGGGTCCGTTCTCCAGACTAAAAACGCTATAGTATCGGGAGGGCTGTGTCCGTTCTACAGACTAAAACGCAATAGTATCGGGAGAGCTGGGTCCGTTCTCCAGACTAAAACACTATAGTATCGGGAGGGCTGTGTCCGTTCTACAGACTAAAACACTATAGTATCGGGAGAGCTGGGTCCGTTCTCCAGACTAAAACGCTATAGTATCGGGAGGGCTGGGTCCGTTCTCCAGACTAAAAACGCTATAGTATCGGGAGGGCTGTGTCCGTTCTACAGACTAAAACGCAATAGTATCGGGAGAGCTGGGTCCGTTCTACAGACTAAAACGCTATAGTATCGGGAGAGCTGGGTCCGTTCTCCAGACTAAAACGCTATAGTATCGGGAGGGCTGGGTCCGTTCTCCAGACTAAAAACGCTATAGTATCGGGAGGGCTGTGTCCGTTCTACAGACTAAAACGCAATAGTATCGGGAGAGCTGGGTCCGTTCTCCAGACTAAAACACTATAGTATCGGGAGGGCTGTGTCCGTTCTACAGACTAAAACACTATAGTATCGGGAGAGCTGGGTCCGTTCTCCAGACTAAAACGCTATAGTATCGGGAGGGCTGGGTCCGTTCTCCAGACTAAAAACGCTATAGTATCGGGAGGGCTGTGTCCGTTCTACAGACTAAAACGCAATAGTATCGGGAGAGCTGGGTCCGTTCTCCAGACTAAAAACGCTATAGTATCGGGAGGGCTGGGTCCGTTCTCCAGACTAAAAACGCTATAGTTTCGGGATAGCTAGGTCCATTCTACAGACAAAAACATTATAGTATCGGATGAGCTGGGTCCTTTCTACAGACTAAAAGCGTGAAAAAACAGGTAAAATCTCGCAATATCTCGTTTTCAATTATCTTGACATCCATTCATCTCGGGAGTACAAATAAAAATTCTTACATTGCAGAATGAAATTCTCCACAAAACAATACCATTTCCAGAAATTTATGTTTAAAATTGTTGAAGTACATGTACTTATGATTACAAAATTTGCATACTTGAGCTAAAATAACAAATTACGATATATTTTCCTTCAAACCTGAAGATCTTTAATTCATGATCATTTTGCGTGACCCAAGCATGTTTAAACATCTTAGACTACGTACAACTTATAAATCATGTACAAGAAATAAGTTGACTGTGAATTATGAATGAATAATTTGCAAATAATTAATCCTTCGTGTGCTATTTCATCAAAATTTAGCCGGTAGATGCAAGTTTCTTATCCTTCTATACAAGTCCTTGGGTTGTTGGTTTGCTTTCAATGAAAATGAAAGCAGGTGGTAGGTTAGACATTTTGTAGTGTTTATTGAATTGATAGTAGCCAGCCGATCCATGTTATACTTAATTATATGGATCGGCCGGCTAATATAAAATAGTATATATAGTACATATACACTTATAAAACTAAAATATTGATTAATGCAGATATTGAAGAAGAAAAACACAATCAAGATTTCATTTTTTATATGTATTATAATTTCTAAATTTTAATTTATTATACAAAATACATGTACATTTATCACACAATAAAATAATTTTAGTGCAACTATAAAACAAAAACTAGAAAGTTAGTTTCTTTTAAGTAAAATCAGATACGTCCCAAAATGAACATGACCAGCAAAAGCTGCATAATTTGCTAAATCTAAATAAAAAGTAAGCAACATAAAAGAAAGAATTGTGGTAAAAAACTAGGGTGGGATAGACAGTCCCGTAATAATGAAAGAAATCATGAAGTTTCATATTGGTACTTTTAGTGAAATTTCTTATTTTGATGAAAAATGTAGGAGTAGAGTTCACAAAAACAAACTGAAGCTGGTATTAGGACAGGACTAATACTGACCTGGCTGCAATAAAAATTTCATTGTATTCTGATGGAAACAGTGACAAACCCACTGAGTCACTGGATGGAAACTATAGGAAGAGTGGAATCTAATACAAACAGTGACATATCCACTGGGTCACTGGATGGAAACTATAGAAAGAGTGGAATCTGATGGAAACAGTGATAAAACCACTGAGTAACTGGATGGAAACTATAGGAAGAGTGGAATCTGATGGAAACAGTGATAAAACCACTGAGTCACTGGATGGAAACTATAGAAAGATTGGAATCTGATGGAAACAGTGACATATCCACTGAATCACTGGATGGAAACTAAAGGAAGAGTGGAATCTGATGGAAACAGTGAAAACCCACTGTGTCACTGGATGGAAACTATAAAAAGAGTGGTATATGATGGAAACAGTGAAAAAAACACTGAGTGACTGGATGGAAACTGTAGGAAGAGTGGAATCTAATGGAAAGGGTTACATATTCATTGAGTCACTGGATGAAAAATATAGTGAAAGCGAAATCTGATGGAAACAATGACATATCCACTGAGTCACTGTATGGAAACTATAAGAGTGGAATCTGATGTAAACAGTGACATATCCACCGAGTCACTGGATGGAAACTATAGGAATAATGGAATCTGATGGAAACAGTGACATATCCACTGATTCACTGGATGGAAACTATAGGAAGAATGGAACCTGATGGAAACAGTGACATATCCACTGATTCACTGGATGGAAACTATAGGAAGAGTGGAACCTGATGGAAACAGTGACATATTCACTGATTCACTGGGTGAAAACTATAGGAAGAGTGGAATCTGATGGAAACAGTGACATATCCACACAGTCACTTAATGAAAACTATAGGAAGAGTGGAATCTGATGGAAACAGTGACATATCCACCAAGTCATTGGATGGAAACTATAGGAAGAGTGGAATCTGATGGAAACAGTGACATATCCACTGTGTCACTGGATGGAAACTATAGGAAGAGTGGAATCTGATGGAAACAGTGACATATCCACTGTGTCACTGGATGGAAACTATAGGAAGAGTGGAATCTGATGGAAAAGTGACATATCCACTGATTTACTGGATGGAAACTAGAGGAATAGTGGAATCTGATGGAAACATTGACATATCCACCAAGTCACTGGATGGAAACTAAAAGAAGAGTGGAATCTGATGGAAACAGTGACATATTCACTGATTCACTGGATGGAAACTATAGGAAGAGTGGAATCTGAGGGAAACAGTGACATATTCACTGATTCACTGGATGGAAATTATAGGAAGAGTGTAATCTGATGGAAACAGTGACATATCCACACAATCACTGGATGGAAACTATAGGAAGAGTGGAATCTGATGGAAACAGTGACATATCCACTGATTCACTGGATGGAAACTATAAGAAAAGTGGAATCTGATGGAAACAGTGACATATCCACTGAGTCACTGGATGGAAACTATAAGAAGAGTGGAACCTGATGGAAACAGTGACATATGCACTGAGTCACTGGATGGAAACTATAGGAAGAGTAAAATCAGATGGAAAAGTGACATATCCACTAATTCACTGGATGGAAACTAGAGGAAGAGTGGAATCTGATGGAAACAGTGACATATCCACTGGGTCACTGGATGGAAACTATAAGAAGAGTGGAATCTGATGGAAACAGTTACATATCCACTGATTCACTGGATGGAAACTAGAGGAAGAGTGGAATCTGATGGAAACAGTGACATATCCACCAAGTCACTGGATGGAAACTATAAGAAGAGTGGAATCTGATGGAAACAGTGACATATCCACTGATTAACTGGATGGAAACTATAGGAACAATGACTTCTGATGGAAACAGTGACATATCCAATGAATCACTTGATGGATACTATAGGAAGAGTGGAATCTGATAGAAACAGTGACATATCCACTGAGTCACTGGATGGAAACTATAGAAAGAGTGAAGGTCACAAAAATGTGATGGAAAACAATGTCTCCGTAACTCTGAATTCTTTTTAAACATCTTACTTATTGTGTCAAAACAAAACTCAAAGGATAATCTAGCTACAGGTCAGAATTAGAGATCAGATAACCAAATTTGAAATTGACTTTACCTCAAGTACATCAAGACCCCCAATGCCACCTAACATTTATCAAACACAAAATCAATTTTCAGTTTCCTATTATAACGTGTTTACAAAACTCATTCTTTAATAAAATTGTAAGTAAGGAATCAAGAAATCAGTACACAAGTTGAATTTTGCTCTCTATGGTGATAAAATATTGTCTAGTATATTCAGGGTAAGTTTTTAAAGTATTTTTTCCATGACAGGAATGTATCTTGCTGAAAAAAATGCAAAATAATTGGGGGTTGACCAGCTTCTTCTTGTGTTTTAAGTTATTTAAAAAAAGAAGTCTTCAAACACTCTAAAATGCATCCATCTGTTATAATCCAAGAAAAGTCACATTTTTACAGTCCATTTTGTCTTTTTGCAGTATATTCTATGCAAGCCTTTGCTCTTCTCATCTGCAGCATGAAATCAGTTCTTATTGACCATATTGAAAATATTTGGAACCTTAATTACATACAACTCTTATTAAAGCACAATGAATGTGTTTTAAAGCGCAATGATTGTGTTACCGTCACTGAAAAAAACGGCAACTGTGTAGTGAGATTTTAACTAATCCAAAAAACAATAATGTAAACAAATCTTAACCTTGTAATGGGATGGACAGCTTTTTGTATGTAACTTTGTTACATTTGAAAATTATAGGAGACATGTCCCAAAAGTAGTAGTAGACCCTGTTAGTTTCGTATTTAGATTGTAACATACAAACCAATGGTATCATTGAACAAATTGACACATCTTCTACTGTCACAAAACATCAAATTAACTTGTACATCTAAATAATGCAGAATACGGTATTAAAATACTCCAATATGATGTAGGCAGACATGAGTAAAACTAGGGTAAATGGTTAAAAAGCACCCTATTTTATACAGACGTGACACCACTAGCTCTATTAAAACCCTCACTAAACTTTTAGACATGAATTTTTAGATAGTAATACTTTGAGACAAATATCTCTACGTGGTTAAATACATACTTAGATGTAAATTCCCCATATGGCCACATGTGAAAAGATTGGTTTGATGCATGAACTTTGGTAAAAACAATTTCAACTTTGGCGTGTGTTACTTTAATAATATAAAAGACTGATCACAGATAAAAAAGTTTAGATAATCAATTCATTTTATTACACACCTCAGGAAAAAATACATTTATTGAACAGATCACCTCTCTAAGGAATGAGAAAAAATTAGGCATATTTTATTCCGCGAGTCATCATATGATGTACCGTCTCAAAATAACATTATTTAACGATAACAAATTGACGTCATTTATGTATTTATAAGTCGGAAGGCACTTTAACATATTATGTATGAGTGCCCCGTTATACAGAAATTATTGAGCGATAAATCAGAAGTGATATTACACTAGGTTAATATAAACAATTATGTAATGGGTTTATTACACTTCTGAAACGAAGTTATGTGATAAATATAACAATTATGAATGATCACTAAAATAAATTATAATAAACTACAAAAAATTATATATATTAAATATGTACATAAATACAGTTTATCACAGATTGAAAAAATATACAGTTTATCACAGATTCAAGAAATATCACAATTTATCACAGATTGAAATAGTATACAGTTTATCACAGATTGAAAAAATATACAATGTATCACAGAAAATTTACATATAAATATTTATTTATAAAACTGATCACAGACCAGTTGGATTATCACAGATAGCTGTTGATAAATAACCCATAATGAATATGATAAATATGCATGAAACATATTACATAAAAAAAGTACAATTCAACAGATGTAAAGTAGTGATACTATCCTTTGACTTTGAATGTTTGATGCTTTTTCCCAAAATGTTAATACACGAAAAAAAACAGTAGCTCTTTTGTTTTGATAGTAATGAGGTCTTCAAACATGAAAAGCGAATTCCAGGTAATACATGTAGTTAAAATATTCTGCAGGCAACAGCCTAGAAACAAGTTCTTGCTGTCAAACAGTTATTATGTCATTTCCAATCACTGAAGTGCTTTTTGCATGAACATGATGTTGAAATATAGGACTTATATTAATATATTAAATAAGTCTGAATCGGCAGTTCACATACGATATGTAAAATTAAACAGTGCTACAATGGACAGTCACTTGTGCCATTAAAACATTTCGCTTATAAAACAAGATACTAATTAATACCCGATGTCTGAGATCGCTGTATGAGATAATTGTCTTGAATCACACAATTTTAAATCATATATAAAAGAGTTATGTAGGTGTTTTGGTTGGAAATGTTCAAGTAAGTAGATAGCTATAGAGATGGTTGGAGGGTGTAGGGACTAAACAAGTTGGTGGGTACGGAGGTAGGTGTGTGAATGGGTTGGTTTTTACAAACAGAATATTATATCTATTCATAGTAAAGCCGCAATACAAAGAAAGAGGCTTTTATTTAACAAATTTAAATATAAGAGCTGCAGTCTTTGTATTTTTAAGGTTTCCAAATATACATGTAAGTCTATGTAATGTTACCTCCAGGGCGGGGCCAAATATGACACCAGGGTAATGCTATGAACACTAGAAAACAAGAACAAAATATTCTATAGTTACTTAAATATTATCCATTGTAATGCTACAACTGCATATTTGTCACTCTATTGTAGAATTGTTCTGTTTGCATTTTGTATTGTGGGCCAGAGGCCTTTATTACCAAATAAATAAATTTTGAACTGTAATTAGCCTTTCGATACTACATATAAAATATATATGCCCCAATATTGGTAGAGTCAGAAGAATGTTTAAGGTTTCTTTTTATTAGTCTATATAAAAGTTTCAACCTCCTTGTATTGGGCGCAATGTGACCCAAGGTGATGATGTGAACAAACTTGGTAGTGGCTAATACACCTCAGGATACAGTCAAACCTGTCTTAAGCAGCCAGTCAGGGAAGGAGCAAATGTGACCCTTTAAGACAGGTTGTTTCTTAATACAGGTTAATTTGCCCTAAAAGCACAGCAATGGGAAACAGCAAATGTTGCTGCTTAAGACAAATGGTTGCTTAATAGAGGTGGCCACTAACACAGGTTTGACTGTATCATGTAAAACATTAAATGAAATACCTGTAGTTTTAAGAGTTTTTTAAGTTTCTTATATCAAAAAAGTTTGATATCCTAAATTTGACTCAGGTGAGGGGTGAGGGAAAATTGAATCAATATTCTATACTGTGTATATCTATTCCATTAATGTTACAGCCCCAGTCTAAGGCAGATGTGCAAGGATTAATGGATGTTTATTCTGATTGATTCTTCAATCTAACAGTGCTACCTCTAGTAGTATCCCCGTTTTAACCATTAGACAAAACAACTGGAGCTGGTAGTCACTCAAGCATTATTTTTTGGGATGAGTTTTCAATAGGAATGCCGAATAGGAAGAGACATCGCAACCTTGACTGCGCTTCAGCTTCGTGTTTTTGTGTTGTTTTACGATGTCATTCACCAAGTCTGGTACAAGATTGATAAGGCAGTCGAGCTTGACCAGCATGTCTCCTGTCTTGATCGCTGGACCCTTCTTCATCTTGATTAATTCAAGCTTGTACACCTGGAATTATTTTGAATTTTTATGTTTGTATCAAATAAAATAATGAATTCCAACATCGTATGTATTTATGGGAGCGTGAAAATATATTTTTTTATTATATAAAACAGTTTAACACTAAAAATGTGTGCATGGAACAAAATTGCTACCTTTATAAGAGTTACAGCCCAAACTATAAGCCTTTAATGTTTGACATTGTCTTTAACCTTGGGATGATGAGAATTTTACACGACATATCACCATCATGTGATCATGGACTTGTTATAAACAGAAGGTTGGGAAACTTTCATCTCCTGGCTAAATGTTGGATGAACAAATATGTGAAGGATTAATTATTTGGCAAATTATCAGTTAGTTATTCAAACAGATTTTTTCTACATCAAATGTTAGTTGCATGTAACATTAAACGTTTTATAATGTTTTTATCATGCAAATTTATCTTGAATTAAAAACATTGCAGTTTGAAGTAAAAAAAATTGTCTTAAGAGTCAATAAACATATTGTTATCAGAAATATTCAACAATTCTAAATGTGATTTTCTGGGAATGGTATTGTTTTTTGTTGTGAATTTCATTCTGTAAAGTAACCATTTTGATTTGAATTCCTGAGATGAATGGAAGTTGAGCTATTTGAAAACGAGATTTTGCAAGATTTTGTGTGAATATGCGAGCTTTCACAAAATCTCAATTAGTTG
The DNA here is from genome assembly GCA_029582155.1 of Panopea generosa. Lineage (NCBI taxonomy): Eukaryota > Metazoa > Mollusca > Bivalvia > Adapedonta > Hiatellidae > Panopea > Panopea generosa. The sequence goes on from CM055904.1 coordinate 61,544,085, forward strand.
CTTTTCCTTCTTTATACAAGTCCTTGGTACGATGAACAACGTTCCTGCTACAACTTATAAATCGGGCAATTTACAACAGTTGCCGACCAGAACAGAAACTAAAGCCATTTGAACTCTGCCGCAGTCTTTACTTTCACCTTCAGATCAAACTTATTTCCAAAAGGGTTCTTTGGAATAAATAAATACTAAATTTAATGAATTGATAAACAAAATAGAAACAATCTCTAAATAAAATTTAAATTGTGGTTATATTTACTTGTTGAGGTTTTTACAATTAAATTTACTTTACAATTCAATTGTGTATTTCAGATGTTGGGAGGTCTGAGCCTGAAGAGTAAGCTAAGTATTTGACCTTTGTCATAACCTTGACCTTTTGACACCAAATCATTGCACATTTAAACATGTGTGTTTTATACCTGTTCCCAGGTGCCGAAGGATTTCATTAGTTGTTTATGTTTCTGGAGAATACTCCTGGGTATGGTACAGATGGACAGACAGTGACAGGGCTGGAACATGGTCAGTGCATCCTTCAGTGGAGTAAATTTGTACCCATTCACATATACGAATGGCAGAACAAAGTCCCCGAAGAAGACAATTCCACCCAAGTTGATCTTGTCTTCATCTTCAATTAACTGATATCTAAACAAATAATATATGATCTCTCAACAAATAAAGTATGACAACTAAACAAATAAAATATGATATCTAAACAAATAGAATATGATTACTGTTTACAAAGCAATCCTCTGTTATATAAATTATTTTTGAAACATGTATTTTTCTGCTTCTGTAATATGCTTGCCGCAGTGGTGTCTTTTTTATCACAACTATTCTTCAGTCTACAAAAAACATACATTTTATTCAATCATGCAAAGATATGACAAATCTCGGATTTTCCTATAAAAAGCAAAATGTATTCCAATATACTTGTTTCAACTAAAATAATCACAAAAAAGAATGTTAATAGAAGACCATTTTAAACAAATATCTAGATTGTAACAAGTGATGCTGTAAAAAATCACACTGATTTCTTAATTTGATCATCATTACAAATAAACATCATCATCGCCATCATCATTATCATCACAAATAAACAACAGTTTAAGTTTACATAAAGCAGTTAAAAGCCTCCTTTCATGCATGTTGAAATTATAAGTTCTATCAAATAGCATGAGTTTGCTTGTTTGTTCGAATATTTAGCATAATTTTTATGACATAAAAGGCTAACAGACAATCAGTTAATCTAACCATTCTTTCCTGGGATCCTTGAAGGTTAACAAGTACTTGAGCACATCCATCTCTCCAAGTAACTGATAACTTTCCCATTTGAATCAGCAGTGAGAGATGAATGTCAATGAGACGCAATGTTGTGTATCAATCATCATGGAGATTTTGGTCATGACCCCTGGATTGATAATCAGATGCACTTCTGACTGAGCTATCAGAGCCTGGGTGTCACAGAATGGTATCATCATCATCATCATCATCATAAACATTATAATTGTCAATTTCATCACAACTACCACCACTACTGTGATGACAAATGAAGCGTAAAATTAATCTGACCACCATCAGTTATAAGTTGACCTACTTGCATCTAGAAGTTATATCATCTAACAGGACAGTATCATTATCATCATCCGAGAGAGAACCTGTCCCCTCTAGTGCATGTTCAGCTTCTGAAATAGCTTTTGTGATGACCCTGTCGCCAAGAACTGGAATACCTTCAGGTACACTCTGTGCAACATTGGTAATAGTCAAACTAAAATAAAAGTGGAGATTTTCTAACATTGTTGATGTAACATAAAGTGGAAATTTTCTTACATTGTTTGGTGAAACATAAAGAAGAGATTTTCTAACATTGTTGATGAAACTAAAGTGGAGATTTTATAACAATGTTTGGTGTAACATAAAGAAGAAATTTTCTAACCTTAATGATGTAACATACTGGAGATATTCTAACATTGTTTGATTTAACATAAAGTGGAGATTTTCTAACATTGTTTGGTGTAACATAAACAGGAATTTTCTAACATTGAGATGAAACATTAAGTGGAGATTTTCTAACATTGTTTGGTGTAACATAAAGAAGAGATTGTCTAACATTGTTGATGTAACATAAAGTGGAGATTTTCTAACTTTGTTTGATTTAATATAAAGTGGAGATTTTCTAACATTGTTTGATTTAACATAAACTGTGTAACATAAAGTGGAGATTTTCTAACATTGTTGATGTAACATAAAGTGGAGATTTTCTAACATTGTTTGGTGTAACATAAAGTGGAGATTTTTCTAACATTGTTTGATTTAACATAAAATGGAGATTTTCTAACTTTGTTTGATTTAACATAAAGTGGAGATTTGCTAACATTGTTTGGTGTAACATAAAGTGGAGATTTTCTAACTTTGTTTGATGTAACATAAAGAAGAGATTTTCTAACATTGTTTCATTTAAAATAAAGTGGAGGTTTTCTAACATTATTGATGTAATATAAAATGGAGATTTTCTAACATTGTTTGGTGTAACATAAAGTCGAGATTTTCTAACATTGTTTTGTGTAACATAAAAAAGAAATTTTCTAACATTGTTGATGTAACATAAAGTCAAGATTTTCTAACATTGCTTGGTGTAACATAAAGAAGACATTTTCTAACATTGTTGATGTAACATAAAGTGGAGATTTTCTAACATTGTTTGATTCACCATAAAGTGGAGATTTTCTTACATTGTTTGGTGTAACAACAAGAAGAGATTTTTCTAACATTGAGGATGTAACTTTAAGTGGAGATTTTCTAACATTGTTTGGTGTAACATAAAGAAGAGATTTTCTGACATTGTTTATGTAACATAAAGTGGAGGTTTTCTAACATTGTTTGATTTAACATATTTCATAATTCAGAAGTTATTGATCACAGCGAGTTTAATTCAGAGGAAAAAATGAATAGATGGGCACATGCATGAACAGACTGACAGGGGTAGCACTTAATGCCCTTTCACCGTTCTCTAAATTGCGAAAGCACAAAAAAATCAACAAGTGAACTAACATGAATACAATTATAACAGCGAAACTCTTATAAAGGAATACCTATTATCATCTTCAATATCCACCTTTATCCTTGAAGCATATAATGACGAATTCTTCAGTATGTCATAGTACATTTTTTGTGTTTTAATAAAACCCTCTGCAGCTGCCACCTCCTGTTGTTTCTTCTCAAAATCTGTTTCTTCTTTATCAACATCTTTTAATTTTCTTGTCTTCTTTTTGATTTTTTTCTCATATATCTTAGCTGATTCTAACACAGAAGACTTCTCATTCTTCTGCTTTTCTCCATCTCTGTGCTTATCTGATACTGATGTCACACTTTGGTCGTCTACTTCTAAACTATACAATTGTATTATGGGAATACGTCTGTGATTATTTCTAATGTAACATGGTTCTGAAGATTTTGAGACAATTAACTTCTCATATTTCATATTTTCATCCTTCTTTTCATTTTGTTTTGAAGCCATAATTTCTACTGGTTCATTTGTTTCAAAACTTGGCTCATTCAGTATAGGAGGTAAATTGTCTTGTAATTGTGTTACAGCACATATTTTGTTTGGTTTAATATCAATGTCTTTTTCATCACAATTCTTTCCTTTTAAATTTGTTGACATTTTACAGTCAGATACATCAACTTCAGTTTCTTTTTCATCAAATGCTTTTGTTAAATTGTTCTTTTCCTTTTCTTCAATTGCCGCTGATAGTTCGAAGTCAGATGATTTTATAGATTGAATTTCTTTTCCCTCATGTTTACTTGATTCAACTGTATTTTTTTCTTGTTTTATTTCTTCTTCAAATTTTACTGAGATAGAAATGTTAAACTCTGGCAGCGCATCTTCACTGTCACTTGTGTCGCTTGAGTCACATTTAGTTTCATGAATCATACTATCACATTCATTATGTTTTGTCTTTGCATCTTTATCTGTGGACTTACTGTTGGCCTCTGGTCGTTGCAAGTTTTTCTTAAGTTTGACTCTGTCTGTGTCGGTAATTTCAAAACTTTTATTCATACCCACCAGTTTATCACAAAGTTTTTTCCTATGAACTCTGCCATTATATTTCTCTCTTTTTATTTTGCCTGAATCAACAATTTCATCAGAAATATTTCTTCTGTCCATATCATCCAGTTTCTTTATTTTTGTTGTTCTGTTATTAAAATTTGTAGACCTAACAGTTGTTTTTGTTTTTTTATTTTTCAGTTTGTTAAGCATGCTAGAATTTTTGATGTCATACTTCTTTTGAAATACTTTTCTTAGTTTGTCTAATGTGCTTGAAGGCTTTTTGATATATCTCCTTGAAAGTTGTTGTTGTTCAATTCTATCATTAGAATGAGTTTTATTATTGATGGGTTTCACTTTTCCAAGAGATGCATTTATCTTTGCTACATCATCATAAATATCATCCATTTCTTTTGTAATATCATCACTTGGAACATAATCTTCATCATCATTATCCAAACTGTCTTCTTCTGGCTCATAATCAACGTCTGTGTCATCATTATTACTACCACAATCATCATATTCGTCATCATTAATGTCATAATTAATTGTTTGTCTGTAAACTAGTTTATTTCCGTGATCATTTTTCTGCGAGTGCCGGAGTCCAAAAGCTGCAGATCTTACTGATGGATCAGCATTCTTCAAAACCTCCTCAATACAAGCAGTCTGATTAGGAAAAGGTTCAAGGTTACCTAAACTTATACTTTTAAAAGCTGAAAGTGTTTTGTTATTTGTTTCTATCTTCTTGTCCGATTTCTTTTCCTGTTTCTGTTCTGTTTTATGTTTGGAGATATTGAAATTTTTCTGATCTTCCACTTTTTTTACTTTTGCCTTTCCTAAAATTACTTTATTGGATTTGGTAGATTCCGATGGTTTTGATTTTCCAGTTTGGCTAAAGACTCTAGTATTTACAATACAAGGAGTCTGATCAGGCAAAGGTTCAAAGTTACTTATACTTTTAAATTCTGAATGTGTTTTGTAATTTTTTTCTATCTTCTTGTCCGATTTCTTTTCCTGTTTCTGTTCTGTTTTATGTTTGGAGATATTGACATTTTTCTGATCCTCCACTTTCTTTACTTTTGGCTTTCCTGAAATAATTTTATTGGATTTGGTAGATTTCAATGGTTTTGATTCCCTAGTTTTCTTAAAAGCTTTATTAACTCTATTTGCAACACAAGGAGTCTGGTCAGGCAAAGGTTTAAAGTTACCTGCATTTGTACTTTCAAATTCTGAATGTGTTTTGCAATTTTTTTCTATCTTCTTGTCCGATTTCTTTTCCTGTTTCTGTTCTGTTTTATGTTTGGAGATATTGACATTTTTCTGATCCTCCACTTTCTTTACTTTTGGCTTTCCTGAAATAACTTTATTGGATTTGGTAGATTTCAATGGTTTTGATTCCCCAGTTTGCCTAGAAACTTTATTAACTGTATTTGCAATGCAAGGAGTCTGGTCAGGTAAAGGTTCAAAGTTACCTGCACTTGTACTTTCAAATTCTGAAAGTGTTTTGTTATTTGTTCCTGTCTTCATTTCTGCTTTCTTTTCATGTTTCTGTTCTGTTTTATGTTTCGAGCTATTGATATTTTTCTGAACATCCACTTTTGTCTTTCCTGAAATTACGTTATTGGATTTGGTAGATTTTGATGGTTTTGATTCCCCAGTTTGTCTAAACACTTTGTTAACTGTATTTCCTGTTTTCATTTTAAAATACCCTTGACATTTTTTCTCATTGTTTTCTGATGTTTTATCAACATTTTTACTATTGGTGAATATTGGGTCTTCAAGATCTTGAAGATTCCCTACAGATTTCAATTGGTTTGTCTTTTCAATCACAATAATATCATCATCAGCTTCATACCCAGTTGGTGAAATATTCTCTGTATTTGATAAAAGAAAATCATTTGTTATTCTGACAGGTACAGTTTCATCATCATCATCATTATCGTCTTCTTCTTCAGACTTATCAAGCTCATTAGACTTTTCTGGACTTTCATCATTTGTAATGCTGATGCACACTTCTCTTCCGCATTCAGTCTCATCAGTAAATGCTTCAGTTATTTCTGGCAAGTCATCTGACATTTGTAAACTGTTTGTCCTGTATACATTTACATTCTCGTTTCTTAACTCACAAGAATGTAATACTAAGTCTTGGTAAGTTACATTTTCTATTGCCGCGGATTCATTTTCAATATTTTGAAAAAACGATTCTTTCGCATTTTCATCCAATTTTTTTTCTAAAAACGGATCACTATTCCTTTGCATTCCAATCTCTTTTTGTTTGTTATCCTTACTAACTAAATTATTAGCTTGCAAAGACAAAACTTCAAACAGATTTTCACCATGAAGAAATGCATCATTATAGTCCTGCTTTTTGATATTGCCATTGTCATTTTTTACCTCATTTTTGTTTTGTGGATATAACTCTTTAAAACAGTCAGTGACATATTCCTTTGTCAGTTGTTGATCCTGCCCTGGAATTACTGATGACACCTTATGTATTTCTAATCCCGCAGTGGAATTGCTATGTTTGACATCATACTGTTCTGTCTCAAGCGTAGCAACTGTTTTAGCAATATTATTGAATATATTACCTTCATTCTTCATCATAAACACATGGTCAATATTTGCATTTATACCTTCATTTTCATGTATCTCCCCTTGTGCACCATTTTCATTCTCCTCATTTATTTCATTATTAACCTCAGCATCTCCATGTTTACTGATATACATTTTACTACTTTCATCATACCCATCTGTCCCTTTTGCATTATTTTCATCAAATAGAACATTTTCATCATCTAAAATAACTGGAATCAGATTTTCTCCATCAAAAGTGAGGAAAGTATACACAACTTCTTCTGATATGCCATTCATATTATCTTCAGTACAATCGTCTATGTTGTTCTGTGAAGGATTAGTCATACCTATAGCATCTGTTAAGTTCTGTTCGCGGTAATATTGCACCACTGCATTATAACTCGGGTGATCCCTGGGGATTACAACCTGCGTTCCATCAGACTGTCCTAGTATAACGGTCAAACCTCCTGACATGTCATCGCTTGGCTGTATGGACAGTGTAGTTCCAATTTCTTCATCAGAGCACAGTCCTGCCATTTCTCGTTTAATATAATGTTCATTAGCAGGTGGCATGATTGGCATATCAAGTAATTCATCATGCATGACAATATCTAGAACACTCTGTGGAACTTCCACTAAGTTCTGTTCAAAATATTCATCACCAGCATTTTGTGTAGTAAAGACAACCGTGTCACCATTATCTGAGCCAGTCAATTCATCATATTGTTTATTTCTACAATAATCTACATTCACATCATCCTCAGTATTATTAACATAGTTCTTTTGCCATTTTTTCTTGTAATGTTCTATATTATTCATATTTGAATTTATGTCACCTTTCTGGCATTTTGTCATGGTAGTATCAACAGATTCAGGCGTTGTTTTCAGTAAGAAACCAGGTTCAACATTTTCGAGTTCATTAGTCTCACTTGGATATGTTTTATTACAAACAAAATCATATGCATTACATTGAGTTATGAAGGCCTTTTTCACAAGATCTTGCTCATAAAGATGTTCAGTGATTTGTTCAGGTATATCAGTTTGAAGTAGAATAATTGTATCTAAATCAACAGTTTCACTTGTTTTACCTGTATTTATTTCAGCACCAGCAGATCTCTCTTCAAGCATGTCTATGTCTTTAGATTTCTCTGCATCGATTGTACTTTCTGTTGTTTTGTCCTTATTCTGTTCAATTACTTCTTTTGTCTTCTGAATTGTATCCCCAGTTGAATCATAAAATGCTCCTGTTGGACAGAGATCTGTTTCTGATTTAATCATTTTTGTTTTCCTTTCTGCAACTGCCTTTGCAGTGTGTGTTTGTAGTTTACGTTGTCTGGCCACTAATTTAGGTGAAATATGGTTAGATTTACTAGGTGATTTTTCGATTGACAATTGCCTAAGAGCAGACACTATCCTAAGAGAGGTGTCTTCTTTATCTACACAATTTCTTTCCCTTTTAACACTTTTTACGCTGGAAAACAATTTTGCAGACTTAGCTGTACGAACAGAAAGGGTTCTCTTAGTTCCATCACTGTTTCCACTTGTCCAAGGTCTGTATTGTTCCTTGCAAATTCCAGATTTGTTACTTTTTATACACCTACCTTTTTGAGACTTTTTTTCTAAATTGTTCTTTATCGGACTAACTGCAAAATTTGTTGATGGTCCATTAGTGTCATTGATTGGATTTCTCATGTTTGTACAAGTGTTTGGTCTTGCCTTCTGTCCTTGATTTAACTTTGATTTGCATCTTCCTGCTACCCCTAAACTTGTTTTTGGTCTTTTTGGAGATATAACTTTCACTCCAGTTCTTTTGTTTCTACCCTTTGTAGACATATCTACAACGGTTGTGTCTGAAGAATCCTCACTGGAAACTGTTTGTTCAACTGTTTTGTTTTTTAAGCTTTTCTTTTCTTTTTGTTTCACATTTTCCTTCCTTGAAATTTTATTATCACAGGAACTTGGTGATCTTGAAAGTTTATTCTGATCTATTTGAGCCGATTCCCAAAATACTTTCAATGATTCTGATTTTTTCTTTGCAGCCCTCTTCTCTTCTACAACTTCCCTGAAGCTCTTTTTTGGACTGTTATATATTTGGGAAGGAGTTTTTGCAGAAGTTTCCCGCTTGTAAGAGTCTACATTTACAGATTTGTTTCTTTTTTCATCAACATCTCCTGTGTTCTCACCAGATGTTATAGATATCTTCTCATTAACTTGGTTTGCAAGTATTTCAGTTGTCAATTGTTCCAGGAAACCTTTAGTGTGCACAGATTTCTTATTTTCAACAGTTTTAGGTGAAGACTCTGAGCTGGAAGACATTTCAGGCTGTAACTGTCCATTTTTGTTCTGCTCTTTTTCATCATTTTCTTTAATTTTTGATGTTAATCTTGCACAGTGCTGTGGAGATGGTTCTTTACTTTTGTCATTTGTTTTCATGCTGTTGTTTTCCTTTTTTATGGGTTTGATGTGTGTTTGTTTTGATAGTTGATCCAGGCAGGCTTGATTGTCTGGTTTGTAAAACGTTGTGCAGGACCGAACAGTTGGTACTGGTTGACAGCTGTCATTTCCTTCAGCTGCTGTGAATAACTCAGCATTTCGAGGTATAACTATGCCTGCAGATACCTCGTACATGTTTTCATCTCCGCTTAATCTATAGTACAACTGTGAGTTGAGTCTGGACAGATGTATGTTATCAGCATCATGGGTATCAGAGCAAGGTTCTGCAGCAGTTCTGTATATGACATTCCCCGCACTCTTTACTCTCTCTCGGCTTCTCCAAAATGGATACGAAGGTACTGAATATGACATACACGAATATTGCATTTGATTATTTATTGTTGGGAAAGGATTTATGCTTGCAATAGCTTTTAAGTTTTCAACAGCCTCACATGAATCAGATTGTCTTGGAGAAGCATAACTTTGAACAAAAGAGCTTACTTTATCTAAGAGAGAAATTTTCTTCTTCAGAGATGGACTCTCATTGATGTCACCAGAAGATGTTCTTTTAGTTGATTCTGTAGAACTTGGCATTGTTTCTTCTGCATTGTCTGCACTGTTCACATCAGATAAGGATTGTTTAATATTGCCTTCTAATGGATTTTTACAGTCACTGTCTTGACTTGGTTCAGTTCCACTTGAGTGATTGATTGAGTTATCTCGACACATGGGGCATGCTGAGGTTAAATTAGAATTAACCTCATTCCTGGCTTTTACAGCTGAATCAGGAAAAGAGGAAAACATCGACTGCCGATGAATATCCATAAAATTACTCATCTGAGTGGCAAATGGCAGGTTCTGTTTCTCAAATGAATTTGCATGTTGGTATTTCTGATGTACATTTGCATTATCTGTGAAATGCATCCTGTTCTGTAGGTGCGGTTGATAACTTGGCATTTGTGTTGAACTGTTACCAGCTGTGTAATGGTTAGATTGAGTCAACTCACTTTGACTATTTCTGGCTTGAAACAGATTTACTTTTCGAACTACTGGTTGATTTACAGTAGCAGGACCGGATTTTGTGATAGGCTGACTGATGGGTCTTGCTTTTGGTTGTGTCACTTCTTGCTTCAAAACTTTAACTTTTGGCTTTCTGGCAAACTCGTCATAAATATCAGGAGTTGTTGATGAAGATGATCCAAAGTTTGATACATCTTCCAGACTACCAGTGTCAGAGAGCACTTTCTTTTTTTGTTTAGAAGTCTTATCTTCAGTAGCCATTGGAGGACTTACAGTATCTTGTGAAATGTTTCCAGACTTGTTGGCATCTCTTGAATAGATAGCACAGATGGCAGACCTGAATGAGGGGCCTTGTTGATTTAGACGAGTTTTTTCATTGTATTGTGATGTGTAGATACTGGACATAGGTCTATAATCTGCCATTCTCTTTTTCTGCATTGCTAAATCAGCAGATTTACACATTCTCTCTGGGGAACTAGGTTCACCATCTGTTGCTGCATGCTGTTTCCACATTGCTACCCTCTCTGTCTGAAAGTCTGACATGTTTGTTTCCTTTAATCTTGATGCCTTCATAACTTTTCCTTCAGCTGCAATTTGTTCCAAACTTTTACTGTCTGTATTACCAAGTATGGAACAAATTGAGTTGGTTGCTTGTTTCTTGAGACAAGTGAGTATCTGGTTAGGAAGACTGCTGCTCAGGTTTGCAGATTTGGCTTTACTTGGAAGATTGTTTAATGGCCCAGGAAGACTTTGACAACTTTTGTCTGGACTTTGGGCACTTTTACTGGGACTTCTTCTTTTTCTTTCAGCTTTAAGCTGAGTATTCCTTGGTGAATCGTTTTTGAATTGACAACCTTGTACTATTGGATAACTATTATCAGTAGCAATAAATGGTATATTTTTCTTTGGGACAATGTTTTGTCTGTGTCCACTTGAATTAATATCAGTATGATTTCTCACCACCTTGTATGGAAACTTTTCACTTCCATGCCGTTGTGCAGGTGGACAGCCAAAAGGTGTTTTCAGTTCCAGTCTTTTAGGAATTACACTTATGTATTTGGGTTGATATGCATTGTGATCATTTTCTTTTGATGGTTCATGCTCAGAAATCCCAGGTGATTTTTCATTATTGGGCACAAATGGTGCTTGTTTAGATGGTACCATCTTCTGACCTGGAGACATTGTTTGAACTCGCAGTTTATCTGGAAAGCTATCATGAATTCGAGCAGATGTTATCTTCAATGTTGTCTTTCCCCCTGAAATGTCTGCATTTCTTTTATTTGCACTTCTAGTAAGTGTGTTTGAAGTATCTTCAACGTTCTCCATATCAAAAGGTGCCTGCTTAGGTGTTATTGAAACTTCTATACCTGTCACAGCAAATGTCTCTAATTGAGAAATACCATATTCTGAATTTTCATTGTTTGTTTTCACAAAATCGTCTATTGATTGATCAGCAACTTCTAATGTTTCCCTTAATTTTGCTCTACTGACGTTTTCAAAACTGACATTATTTTTTGGACTAAGAGAAGGTTTCCTTACACTCTCTGGTTGTTTGTTATCCTTGTTGCACTTCTTTGTGGCATTTGTATCTCCCAAGTCATTACAGTCTATGGTGGCACTCGCAACATCAGCCATTGACATAGCCGAGTTGTTAGAATCAATTGTTATCAAATCCATTTTAGATGCCTTCTTCTGGTTAATTTTAATCAATTTATTATCCAATTGTTTATTAGCTGTATATGTTTTTCTGTTTCTTTTATTCTCTTGTTGGTTTTCTTTCAGTTTGTTTCTTACATCCTGTTGTTCGTAAGACTGCAGTGTTTTACTTCTCTCATTAGATCGTATTCCATTTACTTTTGTTTTGTTTTTAGCATCTGGCTGCATAACAGACTCTTTTCCATGTTTCATTGTTCTATCATTTGTCTTGTCATTGCTTAAATAGAGGACATCATTCCTGTTCTTTGTAACTGTTGAGCTACTTTTCACCTCAGACTTTGATTTACAACTTTCTTTTCTTACTTCATTTACTTTGACAGTGGATTTACAACTGTTATTGTTGAAGGTTTCTTTATTTTTTCCATTTGTTATTGGTTGAAGTTTACTGCCAATATTTTTCTTTTCATTCTTCTTCTCTTTACCAAGAAAATTAGCAGTTTTCTTCTGCTTCTTTGATGTTGTTGACTGACGCATGTTAACTTCAAACTTATCTGTGTTTGATTTATCTTTATTTATAGTAATTCCAGTTCCTGCTGTTAGTGATTCATTCAATTTGGTACACAGAGCAGCAGAGACAGGAACCAATGACTCCTGACTGATGGACTGAGCTGCAGTGTGTCTTGATTCCTTCAATAAACTATCAGTATCTGCTGTTGTGCCTATTTTTGCTAGATATACTGGTTTTCGTGTTCGGAGGTTTTGGCAGCTTGAATATATAGGATCACTGCTTCTGTTTCCAACTATTTTATCACCTATCTGAAATTTAAAATAGAATAGCAAGTAGATATAGTTTTTGATACATCATTTGGTCACTCTGTTCTTCAACCCAGTATTATTCATGTGAATAGTTAGGTAGGTAATTTTTTTTAAAGAAAAAAAATGCTCAGACATTAAAACAAGAGGCCAAAGAGGTCCTGAAGACGCTCTACTGACTCATAGTTGCCATAGTACTTTTTGAAATTCTCCTATGCAACATAAACATTGGTGACACCATTTGAACAAATCTTACAAAACTATAGTTAGTCATCATAACTACATAAACATTTTGAAAATATGTTGAGCCGTTTATGAGAAGAAGATTTTTTAAGTTTTGGACTATTTTTAGTAAAGGCTGCCATCTTGAATTTCAAATTGAAAAAAAAAATCTTCTGTATAGTCTCCTACACAATAAAAGCATCAATGTGAAGTTTCAGTTTAACTGGCCTAGTGGTTTCAGAATAAATGGAAAGAAAAGGAGAATTTTTTGTTTTCCCATAGTATCCCTATGTAAAATTCTAATTCCCCTTACAGGGCCCCTATAAATTCTAGCCCCTAATTCTTATCTGCAATCAAACTCCAACACATAGGGATAATTTATGCCAAATATGTACAAATCTGACATACTGGTTCTTAAGAAAACAATTTTAGTAATTCCCAATTTTTACCCTTTCGGGGCCGCGCCTGACCCCTTAAGACTGTGGAACCCAGTCATTTTTACAAACCTTAACCTCCTTCGCCAAACTATGCTTCTGTGAAGATAAAGGCAAATTCATTTCCATTATAAAAAAAAATAAAATAAATTTTATAATGACAGGTGTCCCCTAACTGAACCCTCAGGGTGGTGTCATTTTTAAACTTATTGACACAATTTGAACAAATCTAGCAAAACTAAAGGTGGTCATCATTACTTCATAAACATTTTGAAAATCTGTTGGGCCGTTCATGAGAAGAAGATTTTTTAAGTTTTGGACTATTTTTAGAAATGGTGGCCATATTGAATTTAAGATAAAAAAAAATTCTGTATAGTCTCCCATGCATCAGAAACATCCATATGAAGTTTCAGTTAAATTGGTCTTGTGGTTTCAGAGAAAGTGCCGCTAACAGATGACAGATGACAGATGACAGACGATGGACGACGGACAATGGCCAGAAGAGCTAAAAATCAACGAAAGATAATAAAATAGCTGCAATTTTAGTGGGTATGAAGGCGCATAGCATCCTTTTTTTAAGAACAGTCTTATAGCCAATAATTAATTTGGTAAATATCAGAGAATCACATCAAAACAAGCAAATTCTGTGAATGTATGTCCCCCTTTTTTTTCAAAAGATTTAAATCAGTCATTCTTAAGTTATTGCCCGGATTTTTCACAAATTATAGGGGCATAACTATAGTATGTAAATGCCACAACCCTTAAAATTGAGCTTAACCTGTGTTTTGTTATTATAAACATTGAATTAAAATTTCAAAAGATTTAATTGAGGTATTCTTACTTTATTGCATTGAAACAAAACGAATATACGATTTTTGGAACATTAAAGGGCCATAACTCTAGGATGACAAATGCCACAACCCCTAAAATCGAATTTAGGCGGTGTTTTGTGATTATAAACATTGTATTAAAATTTCAAATGATTTGACAGATAGACGTACAGACCCAAGCTGGGGGGGGGGGGGTTTAAAAGAAAAATTACAAGCTACAGTCAAACCTTTCTTAAGCAACCAGTCAAGGGAAGGAGCAAAAGTGGCCCTTTAAGACAGGTTATTGCTTAAAACAGGTTAATTTGCTCTCAAAACATGCAAATTCAAAATAGCAAATATAGCTGCTTAAGACAAGTGGCTGCTTATCAGAGGTGGCCGCTTACAGAGGTTTGACTGTACTACATGTCCCGTATATGTTTCAAATCGCCAATACGTCTTGTTTTGTGTACGCCCTATTTCAGAAGTTATATTTCAGACCTTGCTGACTTTCTCATTTAAAAAAAACAGTGAAAAATCATCCATTTTTGAGATTGGGATATAGCTCAAAATGGCTTTTTTCAGGTAAAAAAACAGTGAAAACTCATTCATAATTTAAGACTAGAAAATAGCTCAGAATGGCTGAAAAGCCATCTCCTGCAATATAAATTTCAAAATTTTCCGTGGGGAATAAGTGTGTGTTTTTCACAATGCATGTAGATTTTGCAATGTTCTTGACTGGGCATGGCTAATTGCATAATCTGTAAAGCAGTCTATCTCATTTCGATTTTTGGTTGTTTGTGTTGTTTTCATAGACGTTTGAGACTCACAACATGGCGACATCCAGCATGTTTTCATGTTCATCATGCAGTGTGTGTGAACCCGATAATGTCTGTATTAATATGACGCTTTATATGTTTTAATTTGAATCTATCATGTTGATAAATGTATGAAATTCGAGGCATTAGGAAAGTCTGATATGTCTATGAATAAAATATAAATGTTAATGTGTGTTCAAAAAATTAAAATAAAAAAAATAAGATAAAATTAAAACATTAAAATATAAAAATAAAATAAAATAAAGAAAGCTGATCGACTGCCCCATTCTTTTTTTTAGTGAGGGGAGTGAAAGAAGTAGACACAGCTATCATTTGGCCTAAAGAAAAACACGGCAATGATGAAAACAATTTTACTCATACTTTAACACATATAAACATATAACTATATGGTAATATTAATCTCCAAATGAAACCATCCAAAACATTATATTTTAAACGACAATAATCAGTTTTTATAAACTAGTGGCATCATGCTTGTTATGGAAACATGAGGAAAAAATCTTTTGAAATACAAATTGCTTTTTATCATACTGATTAAAAGTGATGAAATTAAAGTATATTAAACATTGTTTGTCATATGATTAAAAATCTGCAAAATACCGGTAGAAACAATATTGCTGATCTGAGTACATACCGAGTTATTTTAATATCATATTTGTGCAATTTAGATATATTCACTTTAAAAGTTGTGTTTAAGAATATTCTAAAATTGATGTACGTCTCTTCAAATCCCATGAAACAGGGGACAAAATAGCCCTCAAGTTATGGCCCTTCAGGAAAATGGTGTAATTCCATTTGTTACCGAGTAGTGCAACATATTGCAAGTCTCTAAGGAGCCTTTCAAATATATTTATTTTGCGTCTCCCAAAATCTTTATGGACGGCAGATCAGATATCTAAATAATAAAAAAGATGTCCATCCATGCCTTATTTAATCAGGCTAGTTACAGAAATGCCATGTATGCCATATAGCTAGTCTAGGAAATGACTGAATAAACTTTCTAAGTGTAAAAAATCCATTGATAATTCCTTTATTCAAAACAAATTTGTCCAACTTGCAGACACATGTGAAATCTACCTTACTAAAACGTAAACTTTAACCAAATTATATAGATACTTAATAATAGCATCAAAACTCTGCCTTAATTCAAAGGCTACTATTCAACTTGTCTCCGTGAGATCCCTGAATGTAACTTAAGATTTGTGTGAAGTATCATTGATGTATTGGACGAGTAAAATAGCTTCCCTCATTCTTTGAAATAGTCAAGTTAAAGTAAATTTAAATACCTGTACTGTAGTTATAAGTATTTACCTGACAGTTTAGCGTGACAACAGATACATCATTAGACTGTGGGAACAGTTTGACAGAGCCTGAATATTTTGTGTAGCCTGTCCAGAAATGAGCCCAGGACATCATTAGGCTGCATGTGGTTAGACACGTCCATGGCTTATCTGAATACATGTGAATAAAATAAGAAATGAGTTAATGTTTGTCAAACATTTCATATAGGTTCGTGTAAAAAGAATTTATTTTGACAGCAATAACAAACCTGTGTTATCTAACTTTTTCACCCGCACACTATTTTAATTCACCAAGCCATTGGGTCTGACAAGGAATCATATAGAGACGGAAAGGCAACTGATTGGGATTTTGTGATTGCTCCAATATTCACGCCAAATCTCGCATTATCTCATTTTCAATTATCTTAACTTCCATTCATCCCAGCACAAATCAAAATTCTTACATTGCAGAATGAAATTGTCATCAAAACAATATCATTACCAGAAAATTTGTGTTTGAAATTGTTGGAATACTTGTGCTTACAAAACTTGTATACTGAGCTAAATTAACGACAAATTACGATAAATTTTCTTCCAAACCTCAATATCTTTGCCTGTGAATTATGAATGACTACTTTGCAAATTATAAATCCTTTGTGTGCTATTTCATCAACATTGAGTTAGGAAATGCAAGTTTCCTATCCTTCTATACAAGTCCTTGGGTCTGAGAAATGGACTCAAAATTAGTTTTTTAGCAAATCCTGTAAACATACAATTATGGGTAAGAAATGTGATTTTATAACAGTTTTGCTAAGTTATTTTGAGACATTTTGAGTCCAAGTACAATACTCCGACTCAGAAGTTTGATGAATTTAGGTTCTGCTGCAGTGCAGACTTTTGAATACATTAAGATGCTTTCTATTGTCTAGTAGTTAGCATACAATATATATCATTTCAATTTTAATCAGGGAAAGTGATGCTGATATCAAAGTGGGGTGAACAATTTGCCCATGTGTGAAAATATTGTCTGACATCAGCATGGATCTATGAGTACTTGGGACACAAGACTGATTCAAAAAGCTCTGATCTTAGTTCGTAATCAAACTAACTTAATTATGTTTAAATGAATACCATATCAGGGTACTCCGTGGCTGAGTGGTCTAAGACGTCATCTAAAGATCACTTACCACTCACCATTATGGTCATAGGTTTAAGTCCCACTCATCCCAAAACCTTTATATGAAAAAGTTTGCCAGTTACTTGTGGAAGGTCAGTGATTCGACTCATATTCATTCTGATGTTTTCTTATATCAATAAAACTGGATATGCCAAAAACAACCTGGAATGAGTTAAATATGGCATAAACCCCATCAAAAAAGAAACAAAAACAAAAACTACCGAATCCATTGTGACAAGTGAGAAAGCGGGTCAGCTGTATGCCTTCACCTACACTACATTGACAGATGCTACCAAGGCTGGCCTGCTCACAGCGTCCTATCAGGTAAATACGCACAACATCCTCAAGAAATCCGGCACACAGAGGGAACATCTCGCGTAGTAAAGTCAGAGGTACCAAAGCTTTAGTGGCGGCATCGTCAAGCACGTTGTAGATCACAGAGTTTATCACCGGGCCACAACTCTGTAATAACACTTGGTCAGTTTAATTCCATTTTTTACCATTATCATCTAAAACTATCGAAAAACAAGAAATTTTACTGGTAAGTGTCGCATACCCCCAAATAGTCGTTAAAAAAAATAACAATATAATTATGTTATAATAGAATATAAAGAGTAATGGACTGATGTTTCAGACTAGACATGCAATTTCATGTTTTTTTACATTAAAGCATGACCTTGACCTTTGTGTAACCTTGACCTTGTCATCTGATGTAATGGTCTGGGTATTTCAACAGTTAAATGCTGCTGAAACATCATCATGACATGCTGATCACTTGTGTCAAACTATTTCAAAATCCCTTAATGTAAGACTAAGTTACAGATCATTTGTTGATAAATTGAACCAAGTGTTTTTGAAATCCATCGATGTATGATAAAGTTAAAGGAATGACTTGAAATCTCAAACAGATTCAAAGTGTTGTCATATATACTAAAAGTGTGACCTTGACCTTTGAGGTATGGGTCTAGGTCTTACTTATGACTCGTCGTCATGTCATCTTGATAAATTTAGCCAATTTAAAAGCAAAGTCACAGACCAGACGCACAATATCAAACAAATTGAAAGTGTGACCTTGATCTTTGAGGAAATGTTCTGCATGACAAAGTTGGAGGCTGGACACAAAATCTCAAAGTGTTGTAAAACTCAAATTGTGACCTTGACCTTTGAGGTACGGGTGTGGGTCTTACTTGTGAAACGTCGTCATGTTATGTTGATCAATTGTAGCAAGTTTCATTAAAATCCAACTATGCATGACAAAGTTACAGGCCGGACACAAAACCTCACACAGACTCAAAGTGTATTCAAACAAACTCAAATTGTGACCTTGACCTTTGAGGTATGGCTGTGGGTCTTACTTGCGATACGTCGTCATGTTATGTTGATCATTTGTTCCAAGTATCAACAAAATCCATCTATGCATGACAAAGATACAGGCTGGAAATGAAAAACCGGACAGGATTTTTTGGGGGCATAAAAACTTGTCAACAAATATCACATCCTTTACTGTCAACAATGAGATTTTAAATAATGATTACTGTGACACATAACAATTTAGCTAACAAAATAATTTAAAGAGGTCTCACCTATTTTGCAAATATTTTATCGATATAAGCAGTAAAACTGCACATTTATATTAAACATCATACAGTATGGATATTCTGTTCAATAATTTATATTGTGTTTTGCCTTTGTAGGGTAAAATTCTTTGATTTTGTTAATCAAATATTAAATCGTGCCCGCGATAAAGTCACTCATTAGCCAGTATCACGTTATGCTAAATCATCAACAGACATATTTTGTAATTCCGAAAACAGAAAGGGCTTTAATTCGATCAAAAATTGTTAAACTGAAATGCAAAATGGATATGTGCAATTAGACTTACTACTGATACTAGCTCAATCCAACAGCAAATATATGAGTTCTTTAAATACCTAAAAAGGCAAAGGACCATAACTCTGACAAAACATCAAATCAAAACACAACAGACATATTTGTAACCAGACCTCACACTAACCCATTCAAGCAAGTTTGGCTGCAAAATCCAACCACAGGTTTCAAAGGAATTCTGCTGACAAGATATTGTGACAGACGGACAGACGGAAATCACAAAAACAATAATAAAGAAGGGGAGACATAATTATATTCTAAATTTCAGATTAAGCTACCTGAAAACTGTTTTCATTGGAGTTTGATAAATGCTTTCCTATCTGGTTTTCAGCTTGCTTGTTAGCCTCCAGCTTACTTCGACTCCTGGTTACTGCTACAGTTACCTCCCCTGAATGTTTCTGTTCCACAGCAGGTGTCTCTGTTTTCACATTGACTCTCTAAGTAGAGAAACAGATATTATAACTGTATATATAGCAGAAGCTTTCAGCAGATCAGTTTCAAATTCGTTATTATGCATACCTCTACATATAATTTAGCAAGTTAAAGTTTAATGAATGTATACTAAATATTGCACTAGCTGCTAAGGGCCCTCCTTTCACTTTGAGGGAATGCCTGGGCAGAGCCCTCTTAGGGGGGGGGGGGGGGGATTTTCCTCTGAAGGGGCAATATTTTCGTGTCGCTTTCGTGTTTTGATGTATCTATAGTTATGCAGAAAAACACATCATCCATGTATAACAAACTGGAAAAACATGACATTACCTAACCAGTTTCACCTTTACTTAATTTTTTTAACAAGAAAGTTTTCCCCCCATTTAGTAAAATTAGGGATAAAAAGTGCAGGGCGAATGGAGTCGGATTTCGCAAAAACGGCCAAATGTGTACAGATTTAAAGCATCTATCTTTTATTTTTAATTTTTACCTTTATTTAAAAACAACTTAAAGGTTTCAATCTTTTTTATTTTACATCAACTAAATTTGGAAACTTTTGAAATTTTTTTTGAATTCTTTCAATTTATACAAAGCACTCTTGAAGTCTTCCTGGATAGAACCAGTACTATACAATTTGTGCATGGTTAGCTCAGTTGGTAACACATATGACTTTCAATCCAGGGGTTGTGAGTTTGAATCACTGCTTGGCCAGACACAGTATTCATGATAATTGATTAACCACATTGAGTTTCATTGTCATGTGTCTCTCACCACTGATTCAATTGGGAAAGTTCTCAGTTACTTGCAGATATGGGTGTGTGCTTAAGGTCTTGTTAAACTGCCAAGTTCCAGGATCTCAGGAAACATAGCAGTAGGTTGAGGTTTTTACTCAGATAAATAATAATATATAATTCCTTCAGGAGTAAAACTGGAAATGCTAAATATAAATAACGCAAAATGAGTTGAAAATGGTGTTAAGCCTCATCCTTTCTCACACTTTAGTCCGCCATAGAAAAAAAATTACCAAAAATTTTAAGTGATAATTAACAGACAATGATTCACCAATACATTGAAAAAGAAAGTTTAAAATAACTTTCTTTTTGTGGATTAATAGTTGTACCTTACCTTAACTGATGGTAAAAATTTCTTCCTTGTGATGGATTTCAGTGGAATTTTGAAACTTGTGTGACAGTAGTTCTCAGTGATCATTGATAACATCTGATTACAGAGGCGGACAATAGGATCGCAGGACAAGACATGCTTCAGTCTGACCATGTCATGGAGCACCATCAGGTTTGGTCTGCTCCTTAAAGTAAATGTTCTATTGTAGAGTGTGGATGTTCACTTTAAAGGAACACACAGTTTTAAGTAATTTGCAATTTATCAAATTTCTGAAAACTATATAAACGAAATAAAATGCAATCTCATATTTTTTGTCTTTTTTGAAAGGAGGCTTCATTCCAATTAATAGCCTAAATGCATCATATATTGCACATTTGTAGTTGTCTGTAATTCTAAGACAAAAAGTGAAAGTGCAAATAAAGTGGTTTATAATCATTTGAAATGTGACCATGAACCTGTAATCAACTAATTCAAAATGTATGATATTCAGTATTCTTGTTGAATACTATTTGCATTTATTATTATTTAAAGTCTAAGGGTATACAAGTTCCCAATGAGAAAGGTCAATATCAGAACAGCGTGACCTTGACCTTAAATGGGACTTCTTTTAGTCAATAGCCTCAGATATACCGTAAGGTGTTGAGATCCACAAGCAGTGTGCCTGGAGTGACTACCATGAACTGCTTCATGAAAAGCAATTGTTCCGACTGTGTGCACGGGTGCATAGCCGCCTCGGATGCTGGGTAGCCCAGCTGATGCTTCAGGGCATTCAATACAATGCAGCATTGAGGATTGGCACACCACAGAAATAACACCTCTTTTATGTCCGACCATACCGCCATCCGTCTGGATTTCGACACAATAAAGGGGACATGGTTGATCCTTTTCCAGGCTGCATCCAGTTGATGCAGCATCAGAACCTTTGCATCATTTTCCATGATAAAGTCCTGAAGTTATATTAAATATAATAAAGTTGCTGCAGATAAAGTATATGATGGTAAATTGAATACCCCAAGGTATAACATTTTATATGTATCAGGAAACAAACATTTTACGAATTTTCAACAAACATAATTATTTCAATAACAATAACTGTTTTTAAATTTTCCATTTAGAAACTATTTTTAATATATATGCACATAGACTGAACAATCTATCATTGTCGTTACCATCATCAACAACACCATCATCATTTTTAGCAGCAGCAAGTCATCACTTTCTGTAGATGTTGGCATCTGATTAATGATCAGCACAAATTGATTTCTCTTACAATTAATATCTATTTTATTTGTTTCAGGATGCCATACATTTGCCATACAAAGGATATCAATCGAATCACATAATATCATATCCAAAAGCTTAGTATTTAAAGAGAAGTATGTAGATCTATAACATTTTAGAATAACAGCTGTGATAAGACGCCGATTCTAGCAACTAAACTAATTCAATTGGAAAAAAATCAAAGAATACTGATAATGGAATACACAGCAAATACGCCCACAACTAATGACGATGAAAACAGTTCAAAGATCAACAATCACGACGGTTCAATTTCCGACTAGACCATGTTCGAGTGGAGTTGGGTGTCGTTTTAAATGCGTTCTCAGTCTTAATCTGGCGAAGAATTGAGAAAGTATGCCATCTTTCGGATGGTTGTAAATCATTCGGTCCCGACAGCAAGAAAAGCCATACAAAGTGCACGAAAATACCTCACTGAACTTCGTGTTGATCAGCAATATTTAATATTAAGATAAATGTTGCAAAGGAGTGGTGTAAATAAATAGAATGCTGGGGAATAACACTTACTAGAATCTTTTTTTTATAATCATCATTGAAATTACTGACTTTTGTTTATCGCCTGTATATGGAACGACCGTGTATAAAACGCAACGATGGCGAGCAGAATAAACTTTTTTCAATGCTATTTACTTCCTTTCACTCTTTCTGTTTTGACATTTGAACATCCGAATTGATGCGCGTGCAAACTTTTATAACCGTAAATTTCATTGGACAAGAAGAGAGCACCTGTTAGTACACGTTTATTATGCGGCGTCAATCCGGTTATAAGCGGTTAGCAAAGATATATATATTTTACTTCGATTTTTTACAACTTATACAAATCACGCGCAAAGTATTCCTGGTTAAAACCTGTACTAAGCATATGAGACCCATTTTTTTCAGTTGAAGAAAGGTTTGTGTATTACTTTAATAGCAAATAAATTGATTTAAAAATGTTTACCATTACTTGTGTGTGTTTACATTTATCGTAAAAATGGAGAGAACTGTAACTAATGTTATAACTTGTAGTTCAATTCATTTTGCGTATGTTATCTATAGATATGTATTATCATGTGATAACTATGCTATGCATTTTTTCACTTTCTGTCTTACTTCCATATTTGTATCTCTTATTTTTTTCGTTCATCTATTCGTTTTCTTTGATCGTTGATCAGAATACCAAAGGCAATTTGTTAAAATATGAAATATTACGTGGCTTCTTAAAACCAACGTATATGATAAAAAAAAAAGGCAATACAATTTATATCCGTGTTGATTATAAACGATACTATCTTGAGAGTTAAATACCTGTATTTTCCTTTGAAGATAGCATTCCCTGTATATTAAATTTACACCTATGATAATTCCCAAGTATTACCACCTGAAACTCCATATTTCAAAAAGTATTAATTAATGTTTTTATACAGCTAGTTTTGTCACGCCAGTTTTGAACAAATTAACATTAACAGTTTCTTGGGAATGTTCCGTAATGTGTGTACCGATAATAACTGATGCTCTACTCTTTTTGTAACAGGTGATCACAAACAAACGTCCTCCCCCACCCTACCCCCCTGAATAAATGCCCCCGGGTCGGTGCATTTCGTAAAAGTTGGAACGTTTATTAAGACTCTGAGAAAGTACAAATTCTTATTTTACGAAGGGTATGTAAAAATCCATATAAAATGCCGGTAATGAGACGTTTATACAAGTTTAAAGTTATTAACCAAACTTGCTTCGGAATGGCAATTATTTTATTTTCCATAAAAACAGATGGGATGTGTATTAAGTTAGGAGCGTATATTCGGGGGTATACGTTATGCTGTAAACTAAGTAAATAGTGTAAACTGTGTTAAACTAGACCAATAGATAAAAGAAAGTTAAAATATGCCTACAAGTTTGCGGTCAATTCATCTCAAATTAGCACAATTCATTTTCATAAATAGTGTAATGTGAAACATTATCAAATTGTTCTGTCCCTTTAGGGTCCACCGTAGCCGAGTGATCTAAGGCGCCGTCTCAATATCACTTACCACTTACCGCTGAGGTCGTAGGTTCGAATCCCAATACTTTATGTGAGAAAGTTTGCCAGTTACTTGCAGAATTACTGTGATTCTACTCAGATTCATTCTGAAGTCTTTCCAAACCATTTAAACTGAACATGCCATATATAACCTGTATTGAAAAAAAGTGTCCCTTTAAAACTCTTATAAGCCCAGATCAACTTATAGGTACCAGTAACTAAAAATGTGCCTGTCGACAAGTTTGCTCGCGTTATTGATCGGGTACCTAAACTAAGTCGATAAGGGACCAGAACTCCTGTACAGTTTTACCGATGTTGACATATATCGAACTTGGGACTGCATTTTATAGTTAAGTACGTCTCACACCACTATTACATTTCCCATAGGGTTCACTTGTAAAATTTATGTCCAAAACACAGTGAAAACAAAATCTGCAACATGTGTCTGGTCTCAAATTCTTCACTGGTTCAAGATATGCAAATATAAAGGAGAAAAGGCATACCTTGACCACGCTTTTTTTAAATTCAATGCTTTTGGGATACCTATCAATTTCCAAAGTAATAATATGTAAACTATTCGCTCACGATGGGGTTCGAACCAGGAATTCTGAAATGACACAGAATTGCCCAGTAACCTGGTGTCAGCATCAAATTTTCAGTGTTGATTTCTAAAATACTGACCATTTAGCACATGGTAAAAAAAATAAATCACTGAAATCCAAAAGTACTGAAGTCCTGAAATAAAAAAGAAGAAAACGAGAAGCAAAGTTTTATTTCAACCGCTCCTTCATCGGTAGGTCCAGATAATAGTGGTGCGAGTTTTAAGACATATAATAAAAACTAATAAAATTAAAATAAATACATATACTCCTTCCGAAGTAAGTGTTCGGAGACCAACTTTTTTTACCTCCGACTGACGAAAACTGATATGGACAGAAGGGTAACATTGAAAGGCAGGGACATAGAAAACAACAACCAACCATCACCAGTTAAATTTCCCATTGCACCAGCCTGGTAAAATACATCTTTCAATGTTGTGCTGATAGCCAGGTCTTTTTTACGTCAGTAATTTCTGGCTTCCATCCATAAATTCAATGGGGTATAAGCCACAAAGTTAATTTTAGTATTGAGTGGGAGCACGAATATTACTTCCTTTAATCTATGAACATTACTCTTTAGGGAGAGTGCTGAATAATAACTAAGTAATATATATCAGAGGTGGTTGTTTAGTGGATAGTGTTGGCCATTCATGCAAGAGGTTGCGGGTTCAATTCCCAGCTCCACCCAATGTGTAAAAGCACACTCAGTACTGGTTTTAACCCAGCTCCGAAAGCAGTAGATAAAAGCTTCAAGAACTCTTCGCAATTAAGCTGAAATAAATTAAGTTATATATAAATCCGCATACCCAACTTTCAGTTTCATCCACTCTAGAAAAGCCGATATATTTTTTATATAGAACAAAGAAGGGCCAATTTACTTTATAACTAATATCTCAAATAAGAATGGAAACATCCTTTAACAACAAACGAAGTATTGAAGCTTAAACCCTCCCCGATTTTATGATCTTTTTTTCATAATTTACAAATAAAAACATTTTGGTCCTTTTTGCAGTTAACGTAAGTCACCTGTATTCCATATATGTTCTATATAAAAAAAGTTAAAAATCAATGAAACATGTTTTTAATTACCTAAATATACACATTTTTAAACAAAATTTGCTTTCACAACAAGTGGATTAAAACAGTAAAATGTCTCATCTTTCTGAATATATTTTTTTTTATGAAATATATATAAAATATTTTGGTCCTTTTTAACTTTTTTTAACAGTACCATGACATTTTTAAAGCATTTTTGTGCATGAAAATTGATATGTATTGATGTTATAAGAACTTATCGATTCCTACAGTTTAGTTTATTGGGGTCATAAAACTCTAGCGTCATAAACCAATAGGCTTATAAAAATAGGTTATATTTTAGAGATCATTGTGTTTTATAATTTTGATGGTTTTTATTTTTCAGTTTTAGTTTTTTTCACTATAATTTTAAATTACATAAATATGTAGTAAACATCTACGAAATTAAAAAAAAAATGTATTAGATCATAGTATGAAACTCTTTTTATTACTCGATAAATTAAAACATAAAAAGTATATATATTGTAACAGTTTTTATTAATTTGGATAATTAATTAATAATAATTTAATTTGGACAAATAAACGTGTTTTTGTTGTTAACTGTCAAGTATTTATTAAAGCGAAGTAACTGTTTTGTTATCGTTATGAAAACAAACCTAACCTGTTTTTGACACTTAGCACTTGTTTTTAACATTGTATTTAATTACCACCTTTGTCGGGTGACTATGTCTAGTGTCTTATTTGTTAATTGGCATTTTACAGGTGTTCTTTTAGACGACGATGCAGAATAAACATATTGCTATATAAACAAATATGTGGTACATGTTGCTGTTGTTGACACTTAGTACCTGTTTGTGACACTGTATGCTCAACATGTCAAATTGATTTGGTACAATCGGCTGTGTATGAACCTAGATATCGAAGAGAAATAATTGAAGTTATTTTCCAGTATCGAGAAGCTATGGTACTTTAACATGTATTTCAGGGTTTCCAATTTTTATGCCGATTACACTTCATCAATCCTTTACTAATTGGCCTATCGTAAATTATTCATTGATATGTGTGTATAAAAGTATAAATGAATAGTAAATTTATAGTAGTTTAATATCTCATTAAACGTTTATTTTCTTTAATGAAAGGTCAAAATATCTATGTTATGTAATAATGTTATTGCGTCTGTCTGCGTGTTCTTTCTGTATTATTTTCTAATCGAGTCTTTCTCTTTTGTCCTCTCTTTCTCTCTCATCCTCTCTCTTTATTCCTCCTCTGTCTATATCTCTTTCTCTCTATCTTATCTCTCATTCTTTCTCTTAGACTATCTCTCTTTCTTTCTGTCATTCTTTTTCTCTCTTTCCCACTCAGTCTCTTTCTCTCAGACTCTCTCTCTTTCTTTCTCCCATTCTTTTTCTCTCTTTCCCACTAATTGGCCTATCGTAAAGTATTCATTGATATGTGTGTATAAAAGTATAAATGAATTGTAAATTTATAGTGGTTTAATATCTCATTAAACGTTTATTGTCTTTAATGAAAGGTCAAAATATCTATGTTATGTAATAATGTTATTGCGTCTGTCTGCGTGTTCTTCCTGTATTATTTTCTAATCGAGTCTTTCTCTTTTGTCCTCTCTTTCTCTCTTATTCTCTCACTTTATTCCTCCTCTGTCTCTATCTCTTTCTCTCTATCTTCTCTCTCATTCTTTCTCTCAGACTATCTCTCTTTCTTTCTGTCATTCTTTTTCTCTCTTTCCCACTCAGTCTCTTTCTCTCAGACTCTCTCTCTCTTTCTTTCTCCCATTCTTTTTCTCTCTTTCCCACTAATTGGCCTATCGTAAAGTATTCATTGATATATATGTATAAAAGTATAAATGGATAGTAAATTTATAGTGGTTTAATATCTCATTAATCGTTTATTGTCTTTAATGAAAGGTCAAAATATCTATGTTATGTAATAATGTTATTGCGTCTGTCTGCGTGTTCTTTCTGTATTATGTTCTAATCGAGTCTTTCTCTTTTGTCCTCTCTCTCTCTATTCCTCCTCTGTCTATATCTCTTCCTCTCTTTCTCTCTCTCAACAATGTCACAGATAGTACGTATAAACTAAGTTGAATAGACAATTGATTATGTTATTAGTCAAGCAAAACTTAAACTAGAGTAATTCCTCTAATTTAAAATACCCCCGAGGCAGGGCAATAAAACTCGACCAATATCGATTTATTAATTAACTGGCAATGTATCACGCATCGCTGCGTTTTATAGACCGGCACTAAAAGATTATCAACATAGGATTACAAATAAGGAGCGTAACTTTAACGATACAAACATTTGAATTATGTCCCTTGAATTTTGATTAGGTACCGAAAGTTGGACAGTTTCGTTTGCATTTCCTTTCTGTGGTAGAATAAAAGGGTGTGTTTAGCCTTAACACTATTTTCATTATATTACCAATTATACAGACACCCAGTTCTAGAAGTAGAGAAAGGTTCCAGAAGGAGACCACCGAGTTTAACCAATGTCATGCAACTGTCACTGGCAGGCTTTCTCACATACAATATTTGGACCAAGCCTGGCTCAAACATGCAACCTCAGCAGTGAGAGGTAAGTGATCTTGACACACGACCTGGACAGTAATTCTGATATTATATATAAATAATGCAACTCGAATTGACAAATATTTACTTCTTTAATAGCATGTATAACATGATAAGACAACTAATCAATGAACAAGAGAACAATTATGCACAAAACACAACAATTAATACAGACCAGAACTGTACACATATATGTCATAAAAGCAACATGCATAAAACATCAACTGAAACATCAAGTATTCGGCCATGTATTCACAAACGTCTCCACTTAGTAGGCACTCACGCTCAAATATCATTATCAATTTTTTTTTCTAAACAATTTCAATACATAATTATAGTGATATTTCACTCAATATTATGTCTTTAAAAGTCTGTTCAAGAGTTTTTTAAATGCAAAAAAAAAACACATTAAAATTTTCTAAATGTTCTATAAGCTACATGCTTTGAGGGCCACAGGGAAGATTAGTGTTTTACAATAACAAAATTAATTATCATTAGTTTCATTAACTAAGCCATTTTAAAATTTGAACATAAGAAATACTCAAGTTGAAACATTTTGTGAATACGCGACCTGTAAGTTTTACTTAAAAGATTTATATTTTTTACATTTAACTTGCAACTGCTTTAATAAAAGCTTCAATATTTGTTGATTCATCTATTTTTTAAATTGGGGTTGAACACCATTTTCAATATGACAGCTTATATCAACCCTACCCAGAGTCCCAATCTAATACGAGTGTACATTGTCTGAACATAGTATCATGAACGGCTAGCTCACACTTGACAAACCTTCAAAAGTATCCAACTGCTTTCTGTTTCATGAACATTTTACTTAAGTTATAGTTAAAAATCTCAACTTTATTTTGACTGGTTATGTAAAACTTATTCTATCATATCAATAAAAACAATAGCTGTTTTTCTGGAGCCAGTCAAAAATCACGATCAGCTGGCTGGTGTTTATTTTTAGATTTAAGTTTTTTAAGTATTTAAGTACATGTATATACATAAATATATAAGTGAATCAGAAGCCAGATAAACAAGTCATCTGGAATTAACAGAGGAAAGATACCAGTAGACTTGATCCATTCACTGAGTTTATAAAAACAGGAATCTGCTGAAGCGACATTATATACTTTGAGTAAAATTAATGTGCTTAAGTAACAGTCGGTAAACAGGAGCCCCGATCGATTTGTAGAAGTGAAGATAGATGTCACAGTCATGGGACGTATATATACATGAAAAAGTCTTTAAATTTAAAATCAAGTCTTTATACATATATATGTTATAACTACTATTTTCAGGAGCCAGTTTGTCTTACAAACATGGTTGTCGTGTTCAATAGCAGTTCTTGTTCGTCAAATATCCAATCTTAAAATACATGTAATACAATAAAAAATACATAAACTGGTTTGCTAAAACAATATCCACATGTCACAATATTTACATCCAATTACAGAACCTCTTTAATAATGGTAGGACAACTTTCCTCGCTCCCTTTTTACTAAGGATCATTACTTGGTATGAATCTATCAAGTAACTCAATGATTCCATAATTCAATGGTAGATAATGGCCATATTATTGTTACTAAAATTAATAACCTTAAGACTTTATTAAATCTTTTTTTTTTCCAGTTATGATAGATTCAAACTATCACTTTTTTGTTAGCCATATTTTAATTGACTAATTGACATCAAGATGTTAGGACAGACATAATTTTATTCTGAAATAGATTGTATTTCATACAACTTTAACTAGACTTGGTAAGCTCAGTGGGTATCAATCCAGGAATTGTGAGTTTGATTCCTCATCTTGCCACAGTCTCATTGTCATTCTCATCCCAGATTTAAATGGGAAAGATATCAGTTACTTGCAGTGATGGGTGTGCTCAAGTACTGGTTAACCTTCAAGGAACCCAGGAAAGATAGGTTAGGTAAACTGATACTCTGTTAGCCCTCAATGGCATAAAATGACACTAAATTTTCAAACAAATAAATTGATTGATTGAATATTTAGCGTCATTTTCATGCCATCAAGGACTAACAGAGGATCAGCTAACCAAACCACTGTTTCCGGGGGTCCTGAAAGGTTAACCAGTACTGCAGCACACCCCATTTCCGCAAGTAACTGGTAACTTTCCGACATGAATCAGCTGTGAGAGACGAATGATAGTGAGACACAATGTCATTTATCAATAATCATGGAGACTGTTGCCAGGCGGAGATTCAAACATTCAAACAAACATACCTCTGAAGCAGAGGTCAATTTAATTAATATCATACAGATTTTATGTTTGGTGCAAAGTTATAATGGCAAATATTTGTTTATAATAATATAATTATCTTTTCTTACCAACGCTCACCATCTCAACATTATAGAAAATCTAAATCGGAAATAGACAACAGTAAATAATCAATGGCAAGCATGAATCAATGGCAGTATCAAAAAGATGAATTTTACCTGCATGTCACATGTGCAAAGCAAGCAAGACCAAAAGTAGTATTGTGCATAAGTATTTACCTTGCACTCAATAATGTTAATCGAGATGTTCATGCATTTAAACGTCTTTTCCACACAGCTATTCGTGCATGTTATATGATGCAGATTAAGAAATGTGTTGGTATTGGTTTGTCAGCGATAATGTTGCTATTTATGTTCGACAATGGAAATTAATTTACAGATATATGCGGAATATTTATAAATCCAGGTAGATACTAATGCATGAATGTTCTGGTATTACCCTATTTTTTGTTCATGTTTAATCTAACAACAATTAACTTAATTTGTAGAATCAATACTGTTACTAAAAACTAGTACAATCACGTCTTCTTGCTCAGTTACTAGGTTGTTTGGCAATAAAAGGTGTGGTCACAAAAACTTTTTTTTTTTAAAAGTGTTCAACGTCATTTTCACCACATTTCATGTTATATATGGCATATCCAGATTTTACTACTCAGCCAGGAGGAACTCACAAAAACATAATTTATATGGCACAAAAACGTTGGGGCCCCCAAGATAGTTAACTTCTATGTCCAAATGCTGTCTACTCGTTATTAATATATCTGGAGTCCAACGGCATGGAAGACTCTAATTTGGTAGCAAATTAACTGTAACAGTTATTGAAAATCAGGCTTCTGTTACACCAACATTTTAGTAAGTTTAACTTAAATATTTTACAAATTATCACTGACTGCACAATTATATTAAATATCTGTTACTACAATAATTTGCAAAATATCTGTGACCGACCATAATATATTACACATTATCATGACAGCATTATTTTACCAAATTTCTGTTTCCACAATATTTGACAGATTATCTGTAATCACAAATTTTTACAAATTATCTGTAATCACACTATTTTACAAATTATCTGTAACCACAATAATTTAAAAATAATCTGTTACTACAATAATTTACAAATTATCTGTAACCACAATAATTTACAAATTATCTGTTACCAAATAATTTACAAATTATCTATAACCACAATGTTTCTCACATTATCTGTAACCACAATAATTTACAAATAATCTGTGACCACAATAATTTAAAAATAATCTGTTACTACAATAATTAACAAATTATCCATGACCAGAATAATTTAAAAATAATCTGTTACTACAATTATTTACAAATTATCTGTAACCACAATTTTTTACAAAGTATCTGCGACCACAATATTTTTCAAATAATCTGTGATCACAATAATTTACAAATTATTTGTTACCCAATAATTTACAAATTATCTGTGACCACAATATTTTACAAAATATCTATGTTCAAAATGTCAATGTATTTTACACAGTACTGGAAATAAAATTATTTTATAAAATAGATGTACAGTAATCACAACAAATTATCTGAGACCAAAACATTTTACAAAATATTATGAACACACTATTTGGCAAAACACCTATAATCATGTTTTTTTACAAAATATTTATGGCAACTTTTTTATGGGACTGAGATATTTTACACAAGTCAAGGAATATATGGTATTTTACTAATATCTCCAACCATATCATTTGGATTATGCAACTACCCCACGGTAGCAATTCCTCTTTTTAATAGGAGTGTTATGCCTGAAAGTAAAAATCAATTTCAATCTCTGTTTATCCTTTTCTTTCTTTTCGCAAAACTAACTTTTATGCAATAATAATACATGTATGACGGCAACACTTAACAAATATCACATCAAAACATCACACTTTTTTTGGTTTCACACATTCATTTACACAAGTTGTCAAAATTAATTTCTTTGTTTGCTACATATGTATATATATTGTGGTTGCTTGCCATAAATTGTTAACATCTATGTCAACAAATATAGAACCTGATGAAAATTCTCTATTTTTCTCTAACAATATCAATGATCCATTTTCATATTTAGTGCATTTCTGTTACTATGATTAATGTGTCTCCCATCCTTCTTTATGAATTCCTTATTTCCACATGCATGCATATCTGTCATGATATCTTTCTGTGCACATTTTTTATTGAGTTCAACGCCTCATTCACACAAGTTGTCAAAATAAATTTCTTAAATTTTCTACATCCTACATATACTGTGAGTCTGTGATCTCTTGACAATAATATAATCTGAAGAAATTCTATTTCTTCCCAGAAATTTCATTTTTCAAATACCATTTTTAATTAAATTGTTTAATGTCTACTACTTTTACTACTACGTCTCCGATCCCTTTCTGAATCCCTTCTGCCCCTATCTCTGTCACGGTCACGATCTCTGTCTCTATCACGAGATCTGTCTCTATGGTGATGATCTCGTGACCTTTCCTCTCTATGTCTGCCCATTTCACGATCATCTGACCTCTCTCTATGTCTGTCTCTCCTTCGCCTATCATCCCTGTCATCCCTTTCCCTCCCCCTGTGACCATGTGATCCCCGGTGACTCATTTCTGGTAGATGGGGTGGAGGGTACGGAAAATCTTCCTCTAAATCATCAAAACCAAAGTCATTATCTTTACCACTTCCACTCACACTCTTTTCTTGTTGGGAGTGTGGAGATAGTGTGGGCATGTTTTCATTTTCTAAAGCTTTTAACTTTGGTGGAGGGAGAAGAGTTGGCAACCCGAGCAGGGATGGTGGACCAGGGCCTAGTAAACCAGGCTTGCTACCAGGCATTAGAGGAGGGGGTCCTACCACACCGGGCTGTAAATGAGGTGGTATTTGGGGTGGTAACAAAGCTGACTGAGTGTTTAAACCTGAACCCTCCGATTGGTCTCCCATCCAGCCAGAAGAACCTACAGATGATGTGCCTCCCATCATTGGAGGAGGCATGCTTGCCAGTCCCTGGTGTTCCATTGGCATGGGAGGCTGAGAAGGCATTGGCAATGGAGGCTGTGTTGCCATGGGCATTGACATTGGAGGGGGACCTAAGGGCATGGTAGGGGGCATGGGCATCATGGGAGGTGGACCTCCTGGAAATGGCATTGGTGGAATAATGGGCTGCATCGGGGGATGTTTTGGTCTCAATGGTGGTCGAGGGGGCTGATCAATAGGTTCTTTACTTGCAATCTGCATAACTATTGCTTGTAACCTCTCATCACCAGTTAATGGTCCGCCCTTCTTTTTACCCTTTTTCTGGTCATTTTTACCGTTTTTCTCATTTTCACCCGACTCTTCCGAGTCCTTTTTATCATCTGATGACCTTTGTCCCTTCACAGGAGGCTCTGGAGGTTTGGGTGCTGGGGGTTCCGTTGGCAACGGGGGAGGAGATGGGAGGCGAGGAGGTTGCTGTGGAAGGGGAGGAGTGTTCCATTCTTCCAATGGGGGAGGTGGCAGTTGACCTATTCCACGAGGAAGATTGGGTGTATTAGACTGGTTCATTCCAAGGGATGGTGCAGGTGCACCAGACTGACCTGTCCCGTGTGGTAAGGGAGGTGGGATAGGTTGACCAGGATCCCAGTCCTCCCCAGGAGGAAGTGGTTGACTAAGAGGCATGAAGGGTAACCTCATCCCTGGGGGAGGGGGAAAAGGTGGCCTTCTGTGATCAACATCCATCATCATTGGATGCGGTGGGGGCATCCTTACACCCGGAGGGGGAACTCGTATTCGTTCATCAACGTCCATCACAGGAGTCTCAGTTCTCATATCAATATCTGAATTGCCAATTTTACGTAAATCAACATCTTCACTTGCTTGAGGCTTCAGTCTAATATCAGTGTCACCAAAAGCATCTAAGAAATTAGAATCCGGGTTCTCATCCTTAGAGTTGGCAGGATGGGCTGACTGTTTCTCAACTAGTTTTCTTTTTCTAGGACTTAGAATTTTTGTACCATCATCTTCAAACCCATCAAAACTGCCATCAGAGGAATCAGAATCATAATCAAATCCCATAAAAGATTTCGACAATTTTTCTTTATCTGCCTTATTATCATCTTTCAAAATATCTTTGTTCTGCTTTGAATCAAATACCCCTAGCCCTGGTACACTACTACTAGTTCTACTTTGTTCACGCATGTCTGTGTCCTGTACAGAGCTACTCGAGCCTGCACAATCTTCAATACTATCACCCTGCTGTGATCCTTTCTGTGGTATGTCAGAGGCAGCACTGCCACTAGGAAGTTTAGAAAACAGGGACATCAGTGCAGATGGGAGTTGTAGACCTGACTTTTGAGGAGAAGAACCTGCAAGACCTTTAAGTAGAGCAGTGACATCAGGAACAGCCGCTTTTGGTAGTAATAAATTAGCTGAACTGTCAGCAACTCCCTGAACCTCCGACTTTAATTGAGTCACTACAGAATGTTGTTGTTCAACTGCTGCCATTTGTTTGTCTGGTTTCAACTTTCCACTAACCTCTGCCTGTAACTGAGACACAATATCATAGTCTGCTGTATCAGTCTTTGTATCATCCCTAACTTTATCACTAACTTCATCCGTACCAGATTTAACAACAGAAACATCTTGATCATGTTCCATACTGACAACTTTAGTATTGACTGTTGCACTATTCGTACTTGGTTTCTCACTGCTTTTTGGTACACTGTTACTGTCAGATAACTCCTTCAGTTTGGATAACACAGACACTGATGAAACATTTGTTCCTTCGGTCAACACCGGGGTCCACCCACCACTAGCAGATCCAGCCTCTTTGGACACTAATCCGGAATGAGTTTCATTTTGAAATTTAGATATTGCGATTTCTTTATCATCCAACTTACTACCAACATTTAATGTTGGGGAAGGACTCTCTACATGGTCCACATAGAAACCTTTTGGTTTGACAACTGATGCTGAGTCTGGGGAGATCACTTCCAAATTTTCATTCTTCAGAGTCAGTTTAGACAGAATGGATGCAGCTGTATTTTGAACAGTCTTTGGTTTAATCACCATTGAGAAAGCTTTCCGTGCAGAATGGGTTTCATCATCAGTAGAAACTGATTCTTCTGATGCTGACACTGATACAAAGGGTTTCAATGATCCTGAGATTTCATTATTTCCTGCCATGCCAGAAGCACTGACTGTGTTTATCTGTGACACTGAAGATGAAGTATCTAAAACAGATGAGGAAGTTAATGTTGTAGATGTTAATATTGTGGATGATATGGACACTGAAGTATTGGATGCGTTTTTTAGTCTAGGATCAGTTGGTACTGACCGTAAAACAGCTTGACTAGTATTCTGCTGTGAGGATATCACCAGCCTAGGATCTGAGGCAGATTTAGTTTGTGATACAGCAGTGACCTGAGATGATGGTTTTAATCGTGGATCAGATGGGGATGAATACAATATGGTGCTTTTCTGTGATAATGTAGATGATGTGGTCGCCACAGGTGGAGGAATTCTCATATCTATGTCCATTGGTTCTGTTGCAACAATAGTATCACTAGAGCTGGCAACATTTGTAGCAGCTGCCTGTCTTAGTCGTGGATCTTTTGAGGAGAAGCGTACAGTCGGTTTAGAGCTGGATGGTGACGGGGAACTTTGTTCACCAGAGACTGTACTGGCAGGTTTAGATTCCGCACCAAGTTTGGTAGAGATTCGTTTTTGTTCTAAAAGTCGTTTTTGTTCGTCAACTTTTTTCGTTAGCTCCATGAGCAGTTTTCTTTGGTTTCCAAGACGTGATGTGGTTGCTAAAGCTGCTACCATGGCGGCAGTGGCTTCAGCGGGATTCTTACTGAGGGCAATCTTCTCAATCATCTTCGTAACAGCGTCAGTTTTGGCTACTGTAAAGAGACAGAGAGAGATACATGTACTTGGTTTCACATGTTAACAACTCTTTATTAAATAATAAATACAATTAAAAGTGATGTTGTGTATAGCCATAAGTAGTTTTCATCATGTTAATCTGGATTAATTAGGTGTAAGTGATGTACAAATTAGACAAGGTCACAGTTGGAAACAAGAGTTGTCAGAAGACAACAAACCTCACCCCTGGGTGTCTAAGTCCAAAAAGGGTCATAACTGTACCAAAATGCAATCCAGAGTTATGGTTATTGTCTGTGTGTGTTCCACTGATGATGGTGAACACACATGCGAAGTTTCATTCACATCCAATGAGTGGTTGCATACATGTAGATATCTTAAACTTAAACGCAAAAGTTTAACCTAGGTGTCTACAGACGACAATGATGACGCCGCCGAGGTCATGGCAATAGCTCTCCTTGGACTTTTGTCCCAACGAGCTAAAAAATGTAACTCTGAGAATTAGTTTAGATTTATCAATCAAGTCATCAATTGGTATAACATATTTTTTCATGAATCTGGATGAAAATATCAATTTTAAATTTGGGAGCCATACAAAAACCATGTTATAAAGAGCTGTATGTTGAGTTGAATTAGACCCTGCAGTGCATACGATAACTATGTAGGACTGGAAATTTTATTATATAAATTGTTCTGGGAAGGGTTTCACTAAACATTAAGCTGAAATTTTACACATTAAATGACTACCAGTACATGACAAATCTTCAAGTCTTTGTTCATTGATAAATGATCACATGCAAAAATAATCAATATGGATATTTGAGTTGAAGAAAATCTCAAGTTGAGATGTTATCGAAACTAGGGACATGTTCCATAAATCTTACTTTTTTAAATGTGACTGACTATTAATTATGTTGTTACTTTTTTAAATTAAGTGAAATATTGTGTAACAACACAAAACAATACTTAAAACCTGCATTTAAATGGAGACAGCTCATTAACACAATTACGTTCTTGATGATTATCAACATATTTAAGAATTACAAATATTCTTCATAAAATCAAAAGGATAAAACGTCTTCTTTTTATTACTATTAAAGGGATTATATTGGCAAGTAACACAAACACGTCCAGACTTTTCCTCTATGCATTGTGCACAAAATAATGCTTATGTATTGACTTATAACCTTTATTTACTTGAACGTTATCAAATTAACAGTAATTGAATATTGGCAAAAACTTTAATACGTCCCGCAATAAAGTATTGCACAATGTTTACATTGAACTCCGTAAACTTCCCGAATAAAGTCTCGAAAACGAAATCGGGAACATGTCTTCACGATGTTATCCGATGATTGATCGGAAACCCGAAAGCGGTTCGTTAAATGGCAAATGTAAACAAAAACAAAAATGTGGCTTTAGAAACCCGATGTTTGTAATAAAGAGGATATGCAATTTGACACTTTAGACGCGTATATCTCTAAGTTATAAGTGTATCTTCATGCTTGGCGTGTGTATTTAGGACAGGGAATTGATGGTAATATGCCAATATAATCCCTTTAAAACTATATTTATTTACCAATGCCAAATTAAGGGCAAGTTCTCCATGGCGCAGTGGTCTTAGGTGCTGCTGTCTTATCACCACTTACCTCTCATTGCTGGGGTCTAGAGTTCAGGCCCAGCTCACATCAAAACTTTATATGAGAGAGTTTGCCAGTCACTTGCGGAAATATGGTGGTTCTACTTAGATTCATTCTAAGGTCTTTCTCTACCATTAAAAAATGATATTGCATTATGACCTGTTAATTGTTAAAAGTGGTGTTTAACCTCATTCAAATGAAGGGACACATGTCCCTACAGCTAGTAGATAATTAAGATATTTTCACTATCAGTTTGACAAATTTTCACTTTAAAAAAATTAGGATGTAGGTATGACAAAGTTGAGTATTTTATGTTCTACACAGATCTGCCCTTCCAATTTTATGGCAGTGGCATGCAAATCATGATACCTGTGTTTCTAGGTATTTCACTATCAATATTCTTACCTTTTTTAGGAGCTGATTTCAATGCTTCTTTCTCTGGGTCATATGGAGCATTTAAGTCATTAGGATCATCCACACCAGGCTCGTACGCTTCTTCTGAAATACAAACATAGTCTATAGAGTACTTGCACAGGATCTTACACGAGTGCTCATCTATTATTGAATTTATTAATTTAAAACCAAACTTAAAAAGATTACCATGAGAGGCTCATAAAATAATTATTGCTAATAATTTTAATTTATCTATCTAGAAAGGAGCAAACTTGCTTGAAAATAATACATCTGGCTTCTGTTTCACCAAAATGTTCTGTTTTCATTAATTACAAACTTAATTTTGACTGGTTACATTAACAATTT
This sequence comes from Panopea generosa, assembly GCA_029582155.1. NCBI lineage: Eukaryota > Metazoa > Mollusca > Bivalvia > Adapedonta > Hiatellidae > Panopea > Panopea generosa. Next base: position 61,582,907 of record CM055904.1, read on the forward strand.
AACTAATTTCAATGAACCAAATGTAACTTTTCTATAACCAGTCTAAAAACATCAAGATCACATGGAAGCTTTTCTTTGGTTCAAGTTTTAAGGTCTTTATATACATGTAGGTCGATGAATCAAAGCCAGAACGTTGTGACAACCTGCCCATGTATACTTAAGTTAACTACTATCAACAAGTCTCAAGTTAACTAGTTTATAATTATTCAATTCTTCCATGCATGATTAATGGAACAGACACAAAATTAAATGCTCATTATAAATAAATATGGCTTTTACCATATTCCTCTCATTAAATGCCCCACCATAAATTAAGTTTTTTTTAAGTGTTATTAGTAATGGGGAATATGGTACATGTATATAACTTATAAGCCGAATTCCAACCTTCAACTTAAATTACAGACCCCGACTGTTGCATTCTGCACATTGTCTTTTTGTGGTTATTGTACCAGGGCTCGAATTTAAGCACTCGCCACTCGCAAAATGCGAGCTGTATTTTGAAAATGCGAGTAGAAATAACTTAAGCTGGCATTTTTTTGCGAGTGGATTTCGAATTGAGAAAATTACTTATTATATTCATTTTATTGATTTTTGAAAATAAACAAGTATTATCCTGATACAAATAACAAGTTCTTGTCAATTTTACCCAATTTCTTTTGCTTCTCGCGCCAAATTACCCCCTAGCAGCACGATTATCAATGCCATATATAAATAGTTAAATATGAGAAGACTGCGTCCAATTGTTTTTGATCTCGAGTTCATTTACAAAAATGAAGTCAAGTTAAAACCCGTCAACAACATAATGAGTAGACTGCGTCTAGTTTGATCTATCGCGCACTCACTCTATAAAATAAATGTAAAGTTGAAACCCATCAAATTTATTGTTTACATATTTTGTCAGCTGTTAAAATGGCTGATAAAATAACATCTTTTTCTCCATTGAACCGATATCACAATATCACACAGGGCTTTACACTTGACAATGACAAAATGGTGTGTCAGTTGTAGAAACCACACGATCGGCAGATCATCCATAATAATTAAACTATATAACTATGTTCACAACATTTACACATGTTAAACAATCATCCTTGGCTAGATCTAGATCTAATTTTAAAACGAACGGCCATTGGCTATATTAATTCTATATATAGAAATGTGTGTATTCTCAATCTCAGTCTCTATATACTTGTTATTGTTGAATCCATGTTTCTTTTATTTGTTTATTTATGATATATCATTGTATGCATTTATTTATGGTAGTATAGTAAGTAACAAAGACAACTTTATTTTTTAAGTACTGCTTTGAAATTGAAATACCTTAACATATATAATAACCTTGATACCATTGTCTATAAAATAGATACAAGCTAATATTGCATATTAAATAACACATGGGCTTTGAAACAATTAATTTTGGGTTTATTTAGACATTTAGGACTACAAGTTTCTGCGAAAATTGGTTTGGCTAGTTGGTTTCAAATTTGGCCAGTGGAAATTTTAGGCACTGGCCAAAATTGCCAGTGCACAAAAAAGTTAAATTCTAGCCCTGTGTACACAGTTATATTAAATCCCTCCATGAATGTTTTTATACAGAGGTTTCTCTTTAGATTTTTAATACATAAATCTGACCTTGACCTTTAGGTGAGACCAGTTTGCTGCATTCTAGTCACTGAGCGACATCAACATGTAGTGTAATTCAATGATTAACTGATACATCATTTACATAATGGTCATGTCAGCCAGTTGCCTGGCATTTTATATATACAAATTGATACTAGATGTTTTAACAGTGAAAATAAAAAAAACATTGAATGGTCATTATTCCTGTCCCGGCTAATCTGTGATAATAAGAGGCCCAAAAGGCTTACTTATAGTTCCATAGTACATATATTTTGCGAAAGTGTGTCAGCCAATCGGAGACCTCTGATAAGGAAAAGTTTGAGCGTAAATGTTTAAAACCAGCTGAAAGAAAAGCCCACCTTGTTCCGATACATTCGAATACTCTTTAACAATGGGGTCAAAGGAGATGGATTTCTTCTTGTCTTTTTTATCCTGCGGTGAGCTGGATGAACTGGACGTCCTTGTTGGTGTGCTCGACGAGGATGACTTGTCAGGTGTGTCCGACGATATTGACGAGGCAGTATCCAGCTGTAAAGAAAAAGGATTTTTTTTTCAAACAATAATAATTATTATCAACTCAGCTCCTGCTGTTTTTATATAATGAATTTTTAAAATAATCTGAATAGTAAGTTATAATGTTGTAAGAATGTTTTTAATATGATAATCATGGACTCTATTCAAGGGGAAAACTTTGGGGGTCAGGAAAAGAAATGACTACTATATACCGGTAGGTACAAATTATGTTTACATGCAATAATAAAGACGTTGTTAAAGCTGGTTATAACAAAACAGATATTAAATAACAAAAAAGTTTGTAGTTCATGTTTAAATATGTTAAAATGAAATACACTCTGAAGTCACTTTGATTTTTATTATTGCTTCAATTTCCTCGGAGATTTAATTATAACTTTACCATATATACTACCACAAAAGTACTGATTAAGTGTGGAAGAAAATAAATATTATACTTGTAATGACCTAGTTTAGACTGGTAACTTATTTATCCTGTGATAAATGATAATAAATTTAGATGCATTAGATGCAGAAGTCTACACACATTATAATACAGCGCCTGTTCTATTATCTTTCTTGTGTATTAGATTAGATAATTGTTATCATGATAAAAATGGCAGTTACAGAGGCGGATCTATCATTAATAATTAATAAAAGTGACAGATCAAGACGCAAAATTACCATTATTAAATCAGGGGCAGATCCAGTGGCAGAATTACCATGATAACATGAGCAGATCAAAAGGTGGAATTATTATTAATAAATTACAGCGGCAGATACTGAAGAAATTTTAAATATTATGATAATAAGGGGGAGGACCTGGTGATGAAAACTAGAGATGCTTTAAAGATATCATTGATGTGTTTAGCATTTTTTCTTCAGGTTGATAGGGTTACATAAATTTATTTTTTTTCAAATTTCTTTAGATATGAGAGAGGGAATCCCTTGTTTAAAATAACTGAATCTTCAAAAAAAATTACTCATGCGCAAACACAACAACATGGTTAGTACAACAGGTTATTTTAATTGACTTGATGTGGGCAATCAAACAAGTCAACAATCCAATCACGGGCAGTCAGTCAAACAAGTCAACAATCCAATCACGGGCAGTCAGTCAAACAAGTCAACAATCCAATCACGGGCAGTCAGTCAAACAAGTCAATAATCCAATCACGGGCAGTCAGTCAAACAAGTCAATAATCCAATCACGGGCAGTCAATCAAACAAGTCAATAATCCAATCACGGGCAGTCAATCAAACAAGTCAACAATCCAATCACGGGCAGTCAGTCAAACAAGTCAACAATCCAATCACGGGCAGTCAATCAAACAAGTCAATAATCCAATCACGGGCAGTCAGTCAAACAAGTCAATAATCCAATCACAGGCAGTCAATAAGACAAGTCAATAATCCAATCACGGGCAGTCAATCAAACAATTCAACAATCCAATCACGGGCAGTCAGTCAAACAAGTCAACAATCCAATCACGGGCTGTCAATCAAACAAGTCAATAATCCAATCACGGGTAGTCAATCAAACAAATCAATAATCCAATCACGGGCAGTCAATCAAACAAGTCAATAATCCAATCACGGGCTGTCAATCAAAAAAGTCAATAATCCAATCACGGGCCGTCAATCAAAAAAGTCAATAATCCAATCACGGGCTGTCAATCAAAAAAGTCAATATTCCAATCAGCGACTGATATTGATTGCTATTCACCATTTTCCTTTAACAAACAAATGAAATCTGGGTAAACATTACATTGTATTTACTTGGACAAGCAAAGCCAAAAAATGGAGGGATAGTCAATCTCTCATCAGGTCAGTTGTTTTAGTATATGTGATGTGGAAACTGAATTTCTATTTCAGTACAAAATGCTTAACAGAATTTCTATTTCTATTCACTTGTCATTCTGGTGATGACATTACCAATTATAGATGAGTGGGGTGCTCATCAGGAATTTCCCCATAATTCCCCACTCTCCCCAATATATCACACATATAAAAACTATATACCCATTGATTCCCATATTGCCAAATGGAATAAATTATTTCATGTTTAAAATTGCAACATATGACATATCTAACAGGTCTCAATTCCATTTGATCTGTCATATTGGTTATCTGTACATATTGGAGGATTTGTTTCACCTTAGAAAGAGTCTGAATGACAAAGTGAAGGTTGTCAAGCAGTATTTGCCTTCTATCTATTTTTAGAATTGGAATTTTGTTTCAATTTCACCACATTGATTAAAATACTGTTTTTTCAATATAAAATTGTTCATATATTATTTATTAAAGATAATGAGATGCTATGATCATCCACTTTCAAAATAATTTTATTTTTTAAAACATTCATGGTGATTTTTTCCTGACAGACTGCCTTTAAGAAATCAGTTGCGAGATAGAAATATACGGTAACTGCCATGCAATTCAGAACCATGCTTGCTATGTATAAATGTTGTTGCTTTTGAAAGAAATATGTTCGTCATGAAGAAACATGGTTGGCATGCAAAACCACTACTATAATGCAGAAATATGATTATTATGCAATATCATGGTTGTCATGATGATACATGATCATCACAATAAAGCATGGTTGTCATGATGAAACATGATCATCACAATAAAGCATGGATGTCATGATGAAACATGATCATCACAATAAAACATGGTTGTCATGATGAAACATGATCATCACAATAAAGCATGGTTGTCATGATGAAACATGATCATCACAATAAAGCATGGTTGTCATGATGAAACATGATCATCACAATAAAGCATGGTTGTCATGATGAAACATGATCATCACAATAAAGCATCGATGTCATGATGAAACATGATCATCACAATAAAGCATGGTTGTCATGATGAAACATGATCATCACAATAAAGCATGGTTGTCATGATGAAACATGATCATCACAATAAAGCATGGATGTCATGATGAAACATGATCATCACAATAAAGCATGGTTGTCATGATGAAACATGATCATCACAATAAAGCATGGTTGTCATGCACATTTGCAAAAAAGGGAAATAGAAATAAGAAAGTGTAACAACATAAATCCAGGTTTGTTAAATAAACTAAACTCCAAACATCCATACATATGTTAAACTAAAACTAAGTACGAAATGATGGAAAATTAAATGTGAGCTGTTCCAGATATTTATATATTTTGCCAGGCCTGATAAGCTCTGTCACTATCAATCCATGAGTTTGAATCCCAACCCAAGAACAGTCTGTTATGAATGATATATGACATTGCATCTCATAATCACACGCCTTTCATTGCTGATTCAACTTTGAAAGTTATCAGTTATTTGTGGAGATAGAGTGTACTCAAGTACTTGTTAACCTTCCATGATACCAGTATTGAATATTGGCATCATTTTATGTCAAAGAGCCATGATAAAGGGCTAACTGACAATCATTTAACCAAATCAATCTTTCCTGGGATCTATGAAAGCTAACCAGTACTTGAGTACACCGCAAGTAAGTGATAACTTACTGACTTGAATCATCAGTGACAGAGGAAGACAAAGACATTCAATATTGTATACATGTATCAATCATTACAGAGACTAGCTGTGCAAAGATTCAAACTCATCAACCCTGGATTGATAGCCAACAAAGCTTATTGAACCTGTATTTAGATTTAGATATTTGTAAATAAAAGGTTAATTTTTTGAAAAAGATAAAGTTAATTTTCAAATAAGATTTAAACTTTTTGTTTATTTGTTATTTTTTGGTTAGTATGTGGTTACTCTGAATGTAGGGTGAGTTTTTTAACCAAATTAATTAATGGTACATGTATTGGCAGTGACTGTTTATATGGGACTTTTAACTTTTCCATCACTCGTAAATGTGTACAATCTACATAACATAACAATATGACTATTACCCCGGAGGTGACAGAATCTTTGTTTTTCTTGCTTGCTGTCTTGGTCTGGGAGATAAACAACTTAACTATAGTATATTATAACTGTGTAACACATTAATTAATACACTATGCATGTCTGTATAATGAAGGTGGCTATAAACTGTGTTAACACACTATGTATGTCTGTGTAATGAAAGGTGGCCACTAACTGTGTAAACACACTATGCATGTCTGCATAATTAAAGGTGGCCATAAATTGTGTTAACACACAATGTATTTCTGTGTAATGAAAGCATGTCATTAGCTGTGTTAACACACTATACATGTATGTGTAATGAAAGGAGGCCATTAACTGTGTTAATGCACTATGTATGTCTGTGTAATAAAAAGAGGCCATTAACTGTGTTAACACACTATCTATGCATATCTGTGTAATGAAAAGATGTCATTAACACAATATCTATGTCTGTGTAATAAAAAGAGGCCATTAACTGTGTTAACACACTATGCATATCTGTGTAATGAAAATATGTCATTAACACAATATCTATGTCTGTGTAATGAAAATGGGCCATTAGCTGTGTCAACACATTATGCATGTCTGTGTAATGAAAGGAGGTTATTAACTGTGTTAACACACTATGGATGTCTGATGATTGATTGAATATTTAGCATCCTTTTTATGCCATCAAAGGCTAACAGACGGTCAGTTAACCTAACCACTGTTTCCTGGGATTAACGAGTACCCGAGCACTTCCCCATCTCTGCAAGTAATTAATAACTTTCCCACTTGAATCAGTGGTGAGAGACGAATGATAATGAGACACAATGTCGTATATCAATCATCACGGAGACTGTTGCCGGGCAGAGGATTCAAACTCACGACCCCATGGATTGATAGTCAGACGCGTAACCGACTGAGCTAATCGGGCCCGGCGGATGTCTAATAAAAGGAGACAATTAACTATGTTAACACATTATCTATGTCTGTGTAATAAAAGACCATTAACTGTGTTAACACATTATGTATGTTCGTGTAATGAAAGGAGGCCAGTAATTTTTTTCTTGATGATCACGCCTGCTTTTTATGACATCCTTACTACAACCATAGCAGTCTTCAAGAGCCGCCAGAGTTTTGGATTAATTGATTTTTTGATGGGGTTTAATGCCATTTTCATCACATCCCAGGTTTTCATAAAATTACAGCATCCAGCTTTTTTGGTGGTGAAATGAATCTGGTAATTAGTTACCTGCCTCACATCAAGTGTTTGGACTGAGCTGGGCTCAAACCCTCAAGCTCAGTGGTGAGGGGTTAGAAATCTTGAAACAGCGTCTTAGACAACTGGGTCACGTAAGTTTCCAGAAGCTTTTCTTAAATAGAGTTTGTATTTTACATAATAGACAGAGACTACAAACCCTGATTCACACTATATTTCTACAATACACACAATCATAGTGCTATGCGTGTATATTGTTATAAGCTGCCGTAAACTATACTAGCCCTAACTACATGTCGCAGGTGAAGTAATAACTAAATAAGCAATATCTGACCCCCAATGACCTTCATCGTTAAGTTATTTATCCTGAAACGTAGAGCAGTCCTATTACAAAAGATCATTACCATGCAAACATTAACATTTGATAGGTGCATAAGTTTAGTAGTCATTTCTTAACAGCAAATTCGCCATAAACCTGAACCTAGCAACCTTTCAGTGACTTAACCTACCAAAGGTCAAATATCAAATTAGAAATGTTCCCATTAATATTTTGTAACAAAAGATGCAATAATATCGGTTTTAGCAAACATTTCATAAATCTGTGCAACAGCAAATTCTGGAGGTTTGTTTTAATAATATTTTAGTGTATTTTAATAACAAGCAAACAGGTTTTGCCAAAACAACATTAAAACCGTCCCTCCACCAACTTGTATTCTTGAGCAAGTACTTCATCCATCTAACAAACAAACAAACATATGAAGGTGGCCAGTACCCAATATTGCTGTGTTTACTTTATAAATTATTAAAATCTACAAAAGTGTGCAGATGACAATTTCAGACTGGGTCAGGTAAAATGATATGCATTTTTACCAGCATTTATTACAGAAAAAGTAAACTACCAGTCAAAATTGAGATAAAAATTTTGTTGCGGTATTTAAATCAATTTTATTGAAAATTTATGCAAAGATTGATGTATCCAAGTCAGGTATAACGGATACATACTGGGTCCTTGAGTGCAGACTTGAGTGGATGCGAGTCCTTTGAATGGTGGCTGGAGGACTTGGTGCTGGAAGACTGGCTCCCTGACGGCTTGGAAGAAGACTCTGAACTGCTGCTACTCGAAGACTTGATCTTGTTCCGGATGATAACACCGATCAACATATGACACCTATTCTCCTCCAACCCTGTAGCAAACATACATGTACATGTAGTAATATCTGTATATACATTAGTTCATTTATTTAACTTTGACCTGGGTAGAACCAGTATTAGGCATATGCAGAAAAGGTGTCTTGCTAAAGGACTACACATAGCCATGGGGGATAATTGAACCCTTGACCCTCTGATCCTGAATTCGATGTTCTACCATTGGATCATGTACTCCACATATACATTATATATCTTGAAATCATTCTGTTGACACAAATGCAACCACTTTTGATCGGAATTAATTTCAACCAAAAATTAAATAAAACTAGAAATGTGTCAATGGGACACAGATGCCCCTGCTTTGTAACTACATTTTAGATATCAATAAAGCCAAATATTAAGTTTCATCAAAATCGGTCCATCAATAAAGATTTAAGAGGACGGAAACCGTCAGCCAATCAGAGTCCAAATCACCTAATTAATATGTGCCAATTCCATCCATTGTCGAACCTGACCTGGGTGTTGTTGATATAAAGCCAAATATAAATTTTCGTCAAAATCGGCCTATAAATAAAGATTTAAGAGGTCAGAAACCATCAGCCAATCAAAGCCCAGAACACCTAATTTATATGTAGGGATTTTGACGGAAATCGAACATAAGCTGTATTTTATCACCATACATCTTTCTACAAAATATGAATCAAATCCATCCAATCCTTCAAGAGATATCGAGCGGAAACCAATTTATTGACATACATGTATGTCAATAATCAAAGAGCATAACTCCATCAAAAATCATCAGACCAAAACGAAATATGAACTTGACCTGAATTGCCTGAATGTGAAGTCATACACCAAATTTGGTTTAAATCTGTTCATTACTAGTAATGTGTCCATGAGATACAGATGCCCCCGCTTTGTAACTACATTGTAAATGACAGCTATCACAAATTTCAGCCAGTTAGACTATCGCAAGAGGTCAGACACCATCAGCCAATCAGTCTAGATTATCTAATTAACATGTGCCGATTCCATCCATTGTCGACCTTGACCTGGGCCTTGTTGATATAAAGCCGAAAATCTAGTTTCATCAAAATCCTTCCATCAATAAAGATTTTAGAGGTAGGAAACTGTCAGCCAATCAGAGTCCAGATCACCTAATTAATATGTGGCAATTCCATCCATTGTCAAACATGACCTGGGCCTTGTTGATATAAAGCCGAAAATCTAGTTTCATCAAAATCCTTCCATCAATAAAGATTTTAGAGGTAGAAAACTGTCAGACAATCAGAGTCCAGATCACCTAATTAATATGCGGCAATTCCATCCATCGTCGAACATGACCTGGGTGTTGTTGATATAAAGCAAAATATACATTTTCGTCGAAACCAGTCCATAAATAAAGACTTTAGAGGTTGGAAACTATCAGCCAATCAGAGCCCAGAACACCTAATTAATATGCAGGAATTTTGACGGAAATCAAACTTGAGATGTAGTTTATCACCATACATCTTTCAACCAAATACATAATGTATGAATCAAATCTATTAAATCCTTCAAGAGATATCGAGCAGAAACCAATTTCTTGACATCTGTCAATAACCATAGTCCAAAAAGGGCACAACTCCATCAAAAATCATCAGACCGGAACAAAATACGAACTTGACCTGTATTACCTGAATGTAAAGTTACACACCAAATTTGGTTTAAATCTGTTAATTAAAATGCAAGATATAAGTCGGAAACCATTTTTTTACGTACGGGACAGGGGTGATACTATTTGCCACCACCCCCCCCCCCCCCCCCCCCCCCCCGACTGAAAATGGCAGGGGCATAAAAAGGGCCATAACTCGTGTAAGAGTACTTGATAACCTTCTGGGATTCTAAACAAAAATGGTAATGTTAATTGATTGGTGCTCAATATTCAAACAAGCAGAACAACACATGAATGACAACACTGAAATTGAACTATTATCAATGAGAAAAAAAGTTTTATATACCTGGGCCATCAAAAGGTTTAAGAACTGCAGGTATTTTGCTGTGAGATGCAAGTGGGACAATATAGAAGTCTTTGATATGCTTTGCCTTATTCTCCACGACACCACAACGACTACGGCTGTTCAGGTAGGAATAAAGATTAATATAGGCTGCCTTCTCCTCATTGGTACCTGGGATGAATCTTATCACACATATATCCTGAAAAACAGGTCACATATAAAAGTTGTTATGAAAATAAGGTGACATGGATCACAAGTTATAATGAAAACAATGACACAAGGATTATAAGTGGCTTTGAAAATAAAGACATATGGATCACAAGTTGTTATGAAAATAAGATGACATAGATCACAAGTTATTATGAAAACAATGACACAGGGATTATAAGTGACTTTGAAAATAAAGACATATGGATCACAAGTTGTTATGAAAATAAGGTGACATGGATCACAAGTTATTATGAAAACAATGACACAGGGATTATAAGTGACTTTGAAAAGACATATGGATCACAAGTTGTTATGAAAATAATGACATATGAATCATTAGCCCATTTTGATAAGATGATTGGACCAGTCTGGTTCAAATTGACAGTCTGGCTCATATTGACCCCGTCTGGTTGATATTGACAGTCTGGCTCATATTGACCCAGTCTGGTTCATATTGACAGTTTGGTTCATATTGACCCATTCTGGTTCATATTGACCCAGTCTGGTTCATATTGACCCAGTCTGGTTCATATTGGCAGTTTGGCTCATATTGACCCATCCTGGTTGATATTGACAGTCTGGCTCATATTGACCCCGTCTGGTTGATATTGACAGTCTGGCTCATATTGACCCAGTCTGGTTCATATTGACAGTTTGGTTCATATTGACCCATTCTGGTTCATATTGACCCAGTCTGGTTCATATTGACCCAGTCTGGTTCATATTGGCAGTTTGGCTCATATTGACCCAGTCTGGTTCATATTCACAATCTGGCTCATATTGACCCAGTCTTGTTCATACTGACAGAGTCTGGCTAATATTGACCCAGTCTGGTTCATATTGACAGTCTGGCTAATATTGACCATGTCTGGTTCAAATTGACAGAGTCTGGCTCATATTGACCAGTCTAGTTTGCATTATACTAATATGACTTATATTAGACCAGTCTGTTTTATATTGGCCCTATCTGGCTCATATTGTCCCAGCCAGTCTGGTTCATATTGGCCGAGTCCGATTCATATAAGACCAGTAACCTAGTTCATATAAGATCAGTCTGGTTGATATTAGACCACATAGATTCATATGTGGTGAGCATTATACTTGATAACAAGACTCATAAAACAGAAATCATCAATAGTACATTATAAACTATTTAGAAAGTAAAATCTTACCCTGGAGGCCGCTTGTTTAACTTTATTGAGATAGTCCCAGACATGCTCTGGGTTGATTCTACCACACACTGTGATTGTATCAGGCAGGTGCTGAAAAATATAATAATATCTAAATAAAATTACGATGTTTTAGGTTTAACATCTCTTTCACGGACAGTAATACTGCTCTGCCACAATGAGGCCATCCTTAAACAAGAGGACCACACGTGTCAGCTGACTTAATTAACTGATCAGGTCTGTGAAATAATTCTGAAATTGTACCATGTTATTGACCTGAGGGCAAACTCTCCAGGGCTATAAATATATAAGGAAAGTAAGCTTTTTTTAAAGGATCAAGTTCATTTTATCTTTTTTGGTAGAGGGCCACATACTGATCATTTGTACCAACATATTCTGAAATCTGACCAATGGTTTTAAAGGAGATCATTCCTTTACATTGCCATGGCAATCAGAGCATGGATTAGGTTCATTTTATCTATTTTGGTATAGGATCCAAGGATCACAGGTCCTGTGGTGTTGGATTTAAATTTGATGAGACGTTCCAGAGATGATGTTTGAAGCAATTGTTCATGGTTGGACAGACGCATGTATGAGTGATCACAGTAATCACCCCCAAGCCATCGACTCAAGTGAGCTAAAAGGTGTTAGTCTGCTGTGCACCAACCCAGTAAAAATAACAATAATGCTTTCAAATCCATTAAAAAGTTTGGAGTAGCTGTAATTTAAATGGGCAGGTAGGAGCAAGGCATTTTTTTTATCCCATATACGTCCTGATGTATCAAAATATCATAACATCTCACAAAAGCATAATTTGGAAACCCAAATCACACCAATGATAAGAATGGGTTTAACATTATTTTCAGCCTGAAGATTTTTGCACCATTTTCTAAAGAACATGGTATGGATTGTTTGAATATGTTGCACCATTTTTATGCCTTCGAGGGCTTACAGTCAGTCAGTTAACCAAACCACTACTTCCTGGGACCCTAGGAGGTTAACCAGTACTCAAGCACATGAATCTCCACATTAACAGAAAACTTTCCCACTTGAATCAATAGTGAGAGACAAGTGACAATAGGATGCAGTTTCATATATCACGGAGACTGACTGGGATCAGGATCATAGTGTCACCTTTGGTGTCCTTGAGCAAGACGCTATCTGCACAAGCTTAGTACAGGACTACTTCACACTTAATTTGTCTAAGTTGTAACAACAAGCTTGTCTCACCAGCTGATCAGCAGGTCCTGTCACTCTGTATGCTGTGGTGACAAACTTTGATACATCCTGCATAAAGAGAAAGCCTTTCCACAGCTGCGGTCCACTTGGGGTGAATTTCACCTTCTTGTCCAACCCAGAACTGAGGGCAGAATCCGGTGACCTGCAAGTAAATTTTAATTAAGTGCAATTTCATCTGAAAGCTTTAGAAAGATTTAAACATTCAAATATATCAGAGTTTTGGCAATTTTTTGTAAGAAGTGGGAACATTTAATCAATTAATTCCTGAACCAATCAATTAATCATCCATCAAACAACAATCAATCAGACACTTCAGTTATCAATTAATCACATAGAGCGTCCGCCTTGCATGCGGAAGGTCGTGGGTTCGATCCCCGGCCAGGTCATACCAAAGACTTTAAAAATGGTACTAGAAGCTTCCTCGCTTGACGCTCAGCATTTAGAGGGGAGTTCTAGGTCTGGTCAGCCCGGTGTCAGTATAATGTGACTGGGTGGGGTATCATACCATGTGTCTGCGGCATGATACTCCAGTGTGACAGCGCTCAGAATACTGTCTCAAGTAGACACCGTCGCGATATGACTGAAAAATTGTTGAAAGCGACGCTAAACACCATACAACAACAATTAATCACAATCAATCATCAAATCAATCAATCAACAAATGATCAATTGACGATACCAATAAATCAATTAACTGACCTGTCAATCATTAATGAAGCCCACTAGAGAATACCATAATTACATGTACAATACCTGACAGTAACGGCTGATCTCTGAAATGTCTGGAACTCTAATTCTTCCTTCTTCGCGTCATCCTTGGCCCGTTGTATGGCCCTGAGAACCTCTTTCACAACTTCCTCTGCCTGCAGGTCACGCTCTTTCTTTGTCAAATCTTTGTCAGATTTTTCCTTTTCCTTTGGAGTGTGTTCTGTCTTAACAGCCTGAATGGTATATAGCAAGATTTTTTAGTACAAATATTTTCCATAACCAAGTTATTGTTACTGTGTCAGTAGAATGTGTTTTAAGGAACATTTCACACACAGAAAAACGATACTCAAAAGTGAAAAATTTGCCTTATTACTCATCAGTATGACTGATTGAAAAAACATTTTAAACATCAAACTTATGAAAACTCAAAATTGTTCTTTTAACACTTATATAAATAACTCATTACTCCAACATTGTTTTAGTTTTCCCCACAGCAAATAACAAATAATAAGTATTCCTTTTTAATGTGACGAAATGTCTACTTAAACTCATAAAACTAGAATTCACCTTTGCTGGCGTGGACTCTGTACTAGGAACCATCTTGCCAGTACATATCTTGCAGTTGGCGTCAAACAGATGCTGTCCGTGCTTCTCTGTTGTATCAGGAATTAGATCAGCCAGGATGTCTGCCTTGGGGTCAATTTTGGCTCCATCTTTCTTGGGCTACAAGTTACAACAATGAATTTTACAAAGTTACTTATTTATTTTACTTTGATTATGAAACAAGTTATTACAACTTAAACAAATCACATTCAAAGTCTTCCTGGTACTAAGCATACGCTGAAAAATGTGTCTTGCTCAAGGATACCACAAATCGCCATGGCAGAGGAACGACTCTTGACCCTCAGATCCTGGGTCTGATGTCTACCTCTGGACCATGTACTCCATGACTTTTATGTATGTCAAAACAAGTTATTTTTAATGTTCCTACAATGCAGTGTAGACTATGAGAATGTTAAAGGTTTGAGAATCAGATAACTCCATTTTTATACACATCATATCAGCTCGAGAATTTTATCTTAGCATCTCAGTGAATGTGGTACCCTGCCAGCATTTCTTTTCGTCCAGCCCACCTGCACAGAAAGTTCATGGTAAAATCTCATTCCTAACAAAAATTATCTGTTGAAACATGATGGCAGTTGAGTGTTTTTTTTCAATTTTTGTGGATAAAATTCTATCTAATTCCACTCCTCAATACATTTCTTCTCCATAATGTAGAAAAATTCACCTCCAAAAAAGTTTTATTACAATTACAAATATCTTTATTTAGCAATTAAACATATTATTATTATTTTTTATGTTTTTATTTTGATGGGGTATTAAACTAGTTTAACTGTTTAAAACAATGTCTTAGAAATGTACATACATGAACCATTTTAAGTTTGTCCCTAGTTTGTGCATAGTTTGAAATACACTTACATGTATAGATGTAGATAGACCATGAATTCTTGCATTCCGGATAAGTAAATCTGCATTTTTACTGGGGTTAGATATTTCTATCTCACCCTTCGGCCGAGATAAAATTCTCACGCTGTGATGTTAAGATTCATTCATGACATAACGTAAAAAATATATATGACGTAATTCATATGATTTAATGTCTTAAAGCAACTGTTGTAAAAAATATAATAATAAATAGGGTTTAACGCCATTTTCAACACATTTCAGGTTATATATGGCATATCCAGTTTTACTGGTGGAGGAAAACCTCAGACTGAGTATAACCACCATCCTTCCACAGGTAACTGGAAACTTTCTCAAATAAAGTTTTCGGAACGAGCAGGACTTGAACATACAACCTTAGCGCGGTGAGAGGTAAGTGGTCTGAGACGGCGCCTTAGACCACTCAGCCACAGAGGACCCTTTATATAATGATAAAGTAAGTTTTAATAATAATCTAATATGTTTGGTATGCAAGAAAAAGAATCAGCCATGACCTTTTTGGTTCGGATAGAAAATTCTGTCCCTTGGGATGAACAGTTATCCCTCGGTACAGAATTTCCTATCCTAACCTCAAACCCACGTAAGATTCTTATATTCTTCACCATTGAAACTGGTACATATATAATCTGTACTGTGACGAGATACTGTTAAACCCCATCCAAACAAATAAAAAATAAGAAAATATCGGTAGAACCGATGGATGCTCCCCAAGTGAGTGTTTGACTCTGTACCGGCTACTTGGTTGAAAAATACCAAACTGCATAGCAGGTAATGATGCATCCTAGCAAGTTTCACAAAATTCCAACATGGGTTTGCAGAGAAATAGCGCGGGCAATAATTTGGTCATAGACTCAATCAAAAGGCCATAACTCTGTGACAAAACATCGAACCTGAACACATAGACAATATGCGCATCTGCACTTGGTAATAATGGATCCTAGCATGTTTCACAAAATTCCAACATGGGATTGTAGAGAAATAGCGCAAACAATAATTTGGTCACAGACTCAATCAAAGGGCCATAACTCTGGGAAAAATCACTGAACCGGAACACATAGACAATATGCGCATCTGCACTTAGTAATGATGCATCCTAGCAAAGTTCATAAAATTCCAACATGGGGTTGTAGAGAAATAGCGCGGACAAGAATTTGGTCACAAATAGAATCAAAGGGTCATAACTCCATGAAAAATCATCAAACCAGAACACAAAGACAGTATGCGCATCTGCACTTGGTAATGATGCATCCTAGCAAGTTTCACAAAATGCCAACATGGGGTTGTAGAGAAATAGCGCGGACAGTAATTTAGTCACAGACTCAATCAAAGGGCCATAACTCCAGAAAATATCACCGAACCGGAACGCTTAGACAATATGTGCATCTACACTTGGTAATGATACATCCTAGCAAGTTTCACATAAAATTCCAACATGGGATTGTAGAGAAATAGCGCGGACAAGAATTTGGTCACAAATAGAATCAAAGGGCTACAACTCCTTGAAAAATCATTGAATCGGGACACAAAGACAGTACGAGCATCTGCACTTGGTAATGATGCATCCTAGCAAGTTTCATAAAATTCCAACCAGAGGTTGTAGAGAAATAGCCCGGACAAAAATTTGGTCACAAACAGAATCAAAGGGCCATAACTCCGTGAAAAATCATTGAACCGGAACACAAAGACAATATTCGCAACTGCACTTGGAAATGATGCATCCTAGCAAGTTTCATAAAATTCCAACCAGAGGTTGTAGAGAAATAGCCGGGACAAAAACTAAGGGACGCCTGGACTGACACACTCATGGACAAAGCGGCGACTATATGCTTTCCCCCTTTGGAGAGCATAATAAATCAAACTATTTAAGAGCGCTGAAACCTGGGCAAACAATGGTCAAGTAGAAATGAAATAATAAAGTTGGTTTTAGATGTAGCCCTTAACATTATAAAAGAATATTGATGGAAAGTGATTATATATACTTATATCTCCAAACTGACATTAGGACAATCAACAACAATCGGAACTCAATTGTTATTTTTTCAGTGGTAGAATTTCATGGACATCCTTCAGTTTTTGAAAGTTGTTACTTTTTATAGAACATCTAACATACGAAGCTTCTACTACACCTAGGAAATTTGCCAAGGTAAAAAATTGTTTCGGCATACCTCGTCTACAAGTGTACTAAGATCTTCACCCCCTTCCCCTTCCACCTCCACTTCTCCCTTGTGTGTTTTCTTCACCACATGGACGGGCTCATTCTGAAGTTTTGTCTCCACTTGTTTTATCATCTCTATTTGCTGAAACACAACAAATCTCATTCTTTAAATTTTATCTCGCTTATTTGAATATTTTAGGATCATTTTTATGCCATCAAGGGCTGCAGTCAACCTAATAACTGTTTCCTTAAATTGTGAAAAGTTAACCAGTACTTCAGCACACCCATCTCCACAGTAACTGATAACTTTCCCACTTAAATCTGTGGTGAGAAATAAATGACAATGAGATACAAAATCCTATATCAATCATCACAGAGACAAAGGTCAGGCGGAGATACGACTCCATGATCGATAGTCAGATATGCTACCAACTGAGCCAACTGTAGAACACTCTCCACATACCCAAACTTGTGAAATGAAATATCATTTTTCATTTCTGTTCATTATATATCATATTTTATACTTGTTCTGGTCATCCTTCACTAGACTAAACACCATCTTAGGTTAATGTGTTTGTAGACATCATTTATAACACTCATGTATAACATACTTGATCCTATGCGCTAGCTCAGTCTGTAATTGTAACTTTGCATATTAGACAAACTAAAGACTCTTTAATGATTGGTCATGAACTTTGTTCTACTGACAGGAGTCTTCCACCCTTGAAAATGTGGAGAAGTAGTCAGTGACTTGCAGAGATGCAGGGATTGATGAGACAAAAATCTCAATATCTTAAATTGAAATAAGCTTATACTCACATGCTTGGTTTCCTGCTCTCTCCAGTGGGCCAGTTCCTTGGAGGCAAGCTCATCTGCTGACATCCTCACCAGCTTGTACGGACGGATACGACGGTTCAGTATCTTCCTCACTAGACCCTGTAAACACAGTAGTCAAGGAGACCATAAGTACATTGTACAAAAATAATTAATATTATTCATTATTTAATCATTTCCTTTGTTGTTCAAGGAGACATAAACTGATCAATGCATTAGCATATACAATGTGCAGGTATCTCAAGCATGAAAGTGGCTTCCATTTGTTCAAAACTGGCCAGCAATGACATTTAACTCACAAAATGATCATAATATAGGAACAAGAGACTCAAGAGGAGCTAAATCGCTCTACTTCCAACAGATGCTTCACGTACATGTAAAATATCTACAGTGTAGGCCTTAAACTTTCAGAGAAAATGGCCTTTGGCAAGAAGAGCAAATGAAGGTGCTATTGTGTCTACAACATTTTCCCTATATAACTCTTTGTAAAACAGGGACCCCTGTGGCAGCCCCTACCCTCTGCCGAAACTTTGTTATACAAAACCAATAAATTCAGTATAATATAGCAAATTTATACTTCATGTTGTTTTAATACTTTCTTACATCAAACAAAAACTATCTTGGTCATTTCTACATTTCGTTTGTTTTGAAAAAATAACTTCCAAATGGAAAGTTATTTTATTTCTCCTGGTTATACTGTGAAACAAAGGGCTATAGAGATGGACATGGAGAAAAAAACCCTGGTAGAAATGATGTGTTAAGCAAAAATAATACATGAATAAAGCAAATGGAGCAGTAGTGTTGTGCATAGTGTTGGTGGCATATGCCAGAGGTTACTGGTTCAATACCCAACTTGACCCAATGCCTTTAAAAAAACAACACACTCAGTACTAGCTCTGTCTAGGAAGCCAGCTTGAGAGAGGCCCAAATAAGCTTTTAGTTTTCATTGCAATAAAATTAGTATAACCTAAATAAACACACAAGACATTGGCAACCGTAATAGTTACATGTACACCAGTTCAGAACGACATACTTTGTAATATAGCAGAACTTAGATGGATCAAACTTGAGGGGACTGGACTGAACGGAACAAAATAGTTTGAGGACCAAAGGTTGTTTGAATCATGCACTGTTCAACATCATACCATGTACATGTATATACACTACATCATACATATACATTGGTCAAATGTGTTACTGGTCCCATGTGTATGCTTTTATCCAATAAATGATATTATATGATGTGCGTTTCTTCTTTATTTAGGAAATGTAATACACAAGAAAACATTATTAGTTTCATTAAACTACATGTACTTACCGTTATTTGTTGGTACAGACCCTAAACCGCTCAAGTACCCCAATTGCACGCAAACGGAGTGCACTCAGAGCGTAAGCGGAGCGCAAGCGTAGCGCAGACGGAGCGCGAACGAGCGCAGATTGAGCGCTGACGGAGCGGACCTGGATCGTAAGCAACCGCTGGATTTTGAATAATAAACGCACTCCTGAACGCATGAAATAGATCGAGTGCACTCAGACACGCTGAATGCACTCAGATACGCTGAGTGCACTCAGATGCGCAGTATATGCAGTATACGCTAGACACAGTAAGATAACTGATAACAGAACTATTCGTTCGCTACTGAGTGCACTCGTTCATTCGGATACACTCTTTTTTTATTATTTGATCGTAAAGTCGATACTTAAAATCGAGATAAAAAAGAAATTTTCTTTCACATAAATACAAACCATGTAGTTTATATAAATGCTTTATTGTGAAACGCATGATAAAACTTATTTTGGTCAACAATTTATCAATTATAACATAAATATCAATATTTAGCTGATCAATACAATAATGTTTAAAATAC
Source organism: Panopea generosa (assembly GCA_029582155.1). NCBI lineage: Eukaryota > Metazoa > Mollusca > Bivalvia > Adapedonta > Hiatellidae > Panopea > Panopea generosa. The sequence continues at coordinate 61,602,985 of CM055904.1, forward strand.
CTATTATACAATAGATGACACATCAATGGTTATCTACGGTTTCAAGGCTAATTTAGTTGCATGTTTAAGCATGATTTGGTTTGCGCAACAAAAATATAAATAATTTTATATATTGTGTAAATAACAATTCGAAAAGATGTAATATGAATTCACTATTTGCCGTGTTATTTCGATATAGATTAGTATAGAACATACAAAACATATACTTTATTTCGATTTAAGCGTATACTGCTCCAAATACAAAAATATCAAAGCATGCGTGAATCAAACAAAACATAGATATGCGGAAAATTATGGATTATGATTCTATTTGTTTGGATATTTCGGCAAAATAAAAATTACCAATTTTCAATTTATTTAGGACTTTAGTTTTATATATTCCCCAAACATAGTTACACTGAGTTTGTACTTAGTTGTGAACAAATCTATGTAAAACTGTTATATTGCAATTAAAATGGAAACATTATACTCGTGCACATCTCATTAAAATAATAGTAATAAATAAATTGTATTCTAAAATATAAAGCGGGTCAGTAGTACAGCGGATAGGGTGCTGGCTTCAGACGGCAGTGGTCGCGAGTTTGACCCAGGCTCCTCCCGACCGCTTGAAACACAATTCAGTACCAGATCTAATAAAGGAATGCACTGGAGAACGATATGCATAAGCTCCGAGCTTACTTCACAATCAAGCTAAATTAAATTAATGTAAAATAAATGTATGTATGCCAAATTAACACGACAGACCGAAATTACACATTAGATACAGGAAATGAAAACTAGTAAACGTAAATTTCTAAGTGACCTTTTTGAGGTTGTGATTTTATATTGACTAAAGAACAGCTTTTGATCACGCGGAAGGTTTAAATAAACAAAAAAGAACATGTATTCACTGCCTATAACATAGTAAATATATTGTTTTCCCGCTTTCCTACACAATCGATACGCATGATCACGTGAACGTAAGCACGTAACAATTAAGCCATTATAAAAGCTGTGAAAGGGGCACCAAGTAAGAAATAACAACAATACTACTAATAATAATAATAATAAAGAAGAAAAAATACTCAGATAATAATAATAATATAATAATAAAGTAATATAGCAATACTAACAATAATATCAATAATATTAGTAAAAATAATAATAAATAATAATAAAATATATAATAGATATTAATAATAATGATGATAATAATAATATTATAAAAAATCTGCATATTTTAGTATTGATTTTGACTATATATTTCTTATCCAATCATATGCCGTGGGTTAAATAAAGATTCATTCATCTGGCACAAATTATAATCAAAATGAAAATTACACACCGGCAGGGTTCTTCGTGATCAATGGACCGATAAATCACCAATTAACTATTTATTGACACTGATGTGGTTCTCACCATGGGTATCTGTTTTGATGATTGCCATGCAACTCTGCCTTCATAATAGTAATTAAATTGTTATATTAATTGTGAACGACTGACCAGATGCACGTACGCACGTATCCAATATAAAAGCTGTGACAAATCAATAAGCCAGTATGTATATTATAATAATAGCTCCAATGATAATAATATTTAAAAAAATAAAACAAATAATGAAAGTAAAAAATAAAACAAATAAAATACTACATTTTTACAAGGAATTATTTAGAGACATGTCTTTAATTTTTATTAGTTTTAAAATTGTAGGATTGTTTTATTTTGTAAATTAACAATTCTGATCTGTTTTTTTATACGAAATCGCTATGGCAGCTGTGGTAAAATGACAGCCCTGAATACACATCCCTTAATACGTGTATGTCACACTTTCTACCATTCATTCAGAACTGGCGTGGGGTTTTCAGTTCGTTAATTTAATGATATTAACATCATGAAATTTACATACTAAAGCGTTCTGAAACTTCGAATAACCAATATCTTTAATGATTTTTTAATTTGTTGTTAATTGGCTGGCAGTTTTTTTTTATCTTTTCTTTTCAATCACATAATGTTGGCTCAATTAAGATTCATCAATCTGGCACGAATTACAATCAAAATGAAATCATACATATCTTCCATGGTCAACAGACCGATAAGTCACAGCTTTAGCATATAACTTAATTGACACGGCTCTCACTGGCATGTGACATAACGTAATTAACACCCGGGTGTGTTGCTGCGTGTCATATAATTAGCGGTATAGCACAGTGGGTGTAGTTTCAAACAAGTTTAATATAGTTTGTCATTTTAAATAATATATTAACATAAAGCATACTATCAGTAAAAGAATAATTTGAGAAACCAACTGAAAAAAGTTCATTGCAAGTATATTTACATACATAATGATAACGAAAATAATTATAAAAACTTAAAATATCAGTATATCTTTTTTAAGTTTAGTGAAGCCACATTTGGACTCAAATCGAAAAAACACTACAAGATTATTATTTTTCAAAATTCATTTATTATAATGTCGAATTGCATCGCACGGATTATAATAAATTATTAATTGAATTTAATTATTAATAACAATATATTTAGTTTATGTTGATGATGTATAAAAATTATTTAAATTTTGTGGACAAACTTTATTGCTTTCCTGTAACAAACGGCATATGGTATATCAAAGAAGATACTGACGCAAGCACATGTCGGTCTGGATAACAGAAGCCGGTATAACGTGCGATATTCTTTGATCACTCAGACCACTGATCACATATCAAAACATAGACACTTCCGTTAAACATGCCTACTATCGATAATAGTTCAACGGGCGACATAATATGAAGACAAACAATCGGATTATGAATTAATTTACCATGACTAAATCCCATGGATACATTTTATTGCTCCATCGGAACAGATTAAATTAAAAAGTCAATATAGAATCATTTTAAAGAGTTGAGATGTTGCGATTGGTTATGGGCCGGAAACCGAACTGAGCGAACTGAACGTTGAGTGAACGCTGAACGAAGCGAACGCTAAGGGGAGTATTAAATAGAGCACTCAGCTATACAGCGCTCGTGAGCGATTTCTTGTGTTTGTGAGTGCATTAAATTAACCGTGTTTAATCGAGTGCACGCAAACGGAGCGCGAACGGAGCGCAAACTAAGCGCGAACGGAGTGCAAACTGAGCGCAAACGGAGTGCAATTATGGGGTACTTGAGCAGTTTAGGGCCTGTACATCATAAAAACATTACACACACAATAATTAGCTACCAGATTCGATGTGTGTGAGGAATAGACCTAATTTCTAGTTTGACTGTTCCAGCCATCAGGATTCTATCGATAAGAGGTAGAATAATAGAAATTAAACAGGAATTTAGATGGGGCCAGATAAGTGATTTGAGCCATCTGTGGTGTTCCAGCTATCTGTGTTCGAGCCAATTAAGTTCTACAATATGGTGATCAAAGTTGGATGACAAAATTTAACTTACATTATTTTTCTGATCTTTAATATTAAACACGAGACTTCTGTATTTGGCCTTGTATTTTGCGTCTGTATTTTTGAAGTGTCTGAAAAGCTCCTCTTCTATCTTTAAGGACAGACCCTTGATCTCGGAGTTGGACAGCATAATGTCATCTGCAGCCTCCGCTCTAAACATTCAATTAAAGCAGTTGTGAGTTCTCTGTTTTACTGTTATTATCAGGGCTGTGCTCAGTTAGCTTAACCCTTTATTTCATATAGACGCCTTTGGACACCTCTAATATAGAAGGCTTTTGAATTATTGGGTGAATTATGTTTATATTAATTGACAGAGTGGAAAACAGTGCAGGAAGTGTTCAGATTGCTCGTTACGAGCAATCTGAACTCTTCCTGCACTGTTTTCAAAGACCTTCTGTGATTGGTGCGGGAAAACGCAGATCAATGGAGTAAAGGGTAAAATGTTTCTTTTGTTTGCAAACGTATCAATGGAGTAAAGGGTAAAATGTTTCTTTTGTTTGCAAACGTTTGATAACAGAAATCAAATGAACATCTTCTCTTTAAATGTTTCCTACAAAACAAACACCTCGGAGAACTGTTTGCTTGAATTCAATCATGGGACTTGACGAGAAAGGTAGGGACAGCACCAATGCAGTCTGATTTACATTTATATTTTATTAGTTTGATCACCGTTTGTGTTTACAGACATGTTTTACAATGCTGAACACAGCCCAGGCTTATACATTATATATGTAGATATTTTGGGGCTTTCCGCAAATGGATATTTATGGGTTATATTTTATTTTGAAAAACCATTACAGAATGAATAAATGAATATGGTTTTATGGTGTACCAACACATTATACAGGTTATGTACGCATAATTGGTTGGAGTAAATATGGTATTCTGGTGATGACTTCTTAGTATCTGTACGACAAGTGATTTAAAAAAACATGACTAGTTTTTGAAAAAGTAATCATTTTAAACAAGATATTTTCAATTAATACAAGTGTTCATCTCCTCCATGTTCCAACTACCTTATGTTTGTGTACAATTTTAGGGAAGCAACAGTTACTATATTTATACTACTAACTTGTATCCTAGGAATATAAGGTGCTTTAAGGCTTCATGTTTCATATGAACATAGCATCTTTATGTTCACCAGGTTGAACTGACTTAGTGACTTACCTAGCTGCGAGAGCATCCCGCAGGCCCTTCCTGACATTAAGTCGGATTGGCTCCGGACCCTCAGGCAGTTTCTCCTTGGAGCTACTACTGCTGGTACCCTCTTGTTTGTCCTCATGGCTGGCCGTGCTGTGTTTGGACGAGACCTCTTCCTTCTTCTTGACAGCTGATGAAGAACTTGTAGATAATGGTTCTGAAAATATATAAAAAATATATAACAGATATGAACTTAAGAGCTGGAAAATTATCATTTCCTGTTGTGTTGTAATGCTTTAAATACTCTCCACGAAATTACTTTTAATATTCAAATATGAACAAATTTCGCATACTTATGCCATTTTCAATACATTTCCGGTGGTAATATGATGGAAGTTATCTTGAGACAATGCCTTAGCCTACAGTAACTGGACAGATGTTGCATGCGACACATCGTCATGTTGTGCTGAACAATTCTGTGAAATAATCTGAAAACTGTTCTATAAATCTGGAAGTTATGGAGCGGACACAAAAATGTAGATATATTTACCGATGAACGCAGACGGAATTGTGCAATTTGTTAATCCTCAAACCAGTTTACTTGTTAAGGGACTAATAAACAGGTTTACGAAAATTTGTTTTAATCATTTAATGCATCATCATCTTCATCTCCATCATTATAAACATAATATCAATCATAATCATCATTATCATCATCATCACAATAACTTCACTGTTGCTCACTAACCATAACACCACAAGTTTTAAGACACAAGACAAAAGATAGCTACACTTACTTGGTATGAGTTTCTTATGTGCCTTGAGTACTTCATATGTGGGGTGTTTAATGAGCCACTCCTTGAGTTCACTCTCTGCAGGAGCCTTCTCTCCAGTCAACGTCTTCCCCGTTGACCTCTCCACCACGGCTATATGCTTTTCTTTGCTCTTTTTCAGCTGCAAGTAAAATGCACCCAATTCAAAATTCAAGCACGTCTGTATTTTTACAGATGCTAAAAATTGACTGTATGAATTATACAAAGTGTATCTTCGGTGCTCTCAAAACTCGAGAACATTACATTCATGAACATGTTATATACACATTACATGTACTTGTGACTTTAATACTCATATTTTATACTATGCACCTGAAGCACTTATTTTTCAAAACTTTCAGTTTTCTGATGGTGTTTTTGTTTACATGTTGTCTTAGTACCAGTAAGACAGGTGTTCATGCCTACGTACATCATACTATCTTCATAATTTGATGATATGCTATAGAACTTTTATACTCATAATTTTAACTGGGCTTCTTTTGACTCGAATATCTTTTATTTAAATATTAACTTACAGCGTCCATCATTGTATATGATTGAATCATACCAGTTGGCTTGTCGTAGATGCTGACTTCTAAAGAAGTGTGTAATTTTACAAAGCACTGTAACAATTGACAACGGCCATGCAATTGATAAAGACAAAAAGTTTACTCAGCCTCAATTTTTCCACATCGTCACATCAATAAAACAAAATGCGGATTATCAGCAAGTACTTTAATAGGTGTGGTATGGAAAAAAAATCAAAAACTTACAAAACAATGAAAATGATCGTAAGTGTATGTGTTTCAAACAATTTACAGGTCAACATCCATTATCTTTATTGTTATAAATTGTTAAACTGGCATTAAATCCCATAAAAAATCATTAAAAGAATTGAAAAAAAAAATCATTTTCATATATTAAGGGAAAAAACATGTTTTTGTGAGTGGAACAGGGCCTAAAATTTATCAAATAATGATATAAACCAGGTAATCTTACTGATTTCTTTTTCATGCAACAATTTGAAAATGTCAGGAACACTCAAAGCATTGGGAAACTTGAGAATTCTAAATAGTCCAAGTTGACCTGAAGTTCAGAAGTTCCACTGTTGTTGTGTTGTGCTTAGTGTCACTTTCAACAATGTTTCAGTCATATTGCGACAGGACCCGGTAACCGGGTCTACTTGAGGAAGTATTCTTAGTGCTGCCACACTGGAGTATCATGTCTGAGGCATATGGTACGATACATCACTCAGTTACATTATACTGACACGGGGCTGACTAGACCCAGAACTATCCTCTAAGACTGAACGCTAAGAAAAGAAGATTTTAGTACCACTGATGAGGTCAATATCTAAATCAATGGACGTAATCTATGTGATATTCAGTGAATCACAGGGGTTGACCATGAAGAACAAAGATCAGGTCCATAGATTTGGACATTTACCAACATATACATTTTTGTTGTGTTCTCTAAAATTTTCCCATTTAATAATACTTTCTAAATTTAAATTTAATTAAATAAACAAAAAAAATACTCTATTACATGACTTTAAAAATTGTTGAATGTACATTGGAGTTGAGTTTTATACAAATTTTTAATGAATCTACTGTAGGCCAAACCTTCTTCAGTTATCCCACCATGCAAAGAAAGTACATTCAAACCTGTCTTTAGCAACCATTCATGGGAGTGAGCAAAAATGGCCCCTTTAGGCAGGTGGCTGCTTAGTACAGGTTAATTACAACTCAAGTTTTGAAAATGGTAAATTACAGGAAATGTGGCTGTTTAAAACATGTGGTTCCTTAATAGAAGGTGACCATTAACACAGGTTTGACTGTATTGGGAATATTTTTATTTTTTGCATAGCAAAGCTTCCAACATGCAAGGCAGACAATCTTCCACAGAACCACTCGGTTCACGTAAACCTCCAACTTTTATTGCCAGGGTAGTAAAGGACATTATAAATAAATTGCTAGATTATCATCAATTTTTTTCTTAAAAACGGGCAGGGCGTGGGGATTTTATTTTCATTTTTAAAATTTTTGATGTTTATTTGTAATGAAAATAAAAAGGGTAGGGGTGGAATGAAAATTAGGGGGCGGGCGGGAATGATAATCTAGCAGTCAATTTATTATGACCAAATATTTGTCAGAGGAGACTATCAAATTACAACGCTATCTGCTGATGGTGAATGAATACAGATACATGTGTATAGAGTGTATCTCTCTCAAATTTCAAATTTTTGGCAGTTTGAGTTTTAACTTTTTTTTTCAAACTGCATAATTTTATAAGAAACACTTTTTGGAGATCAATTTTTTGCCAGCTAAATAAATTGACAATAATCTAATAGTATGAACTATGATAACAAAAACAATGCATTGATGACTATGTAATTTTGAAAAATGGTTCTCTGATCTGAATCATGTACTTAATTATATAACCTGCCATCTTGCAGCTTTTATATGGCAGTTCAGGCTTTAAACCAAGCATATATATACCTTCTGATCTTTCCTGTATGTTGTCTTCAGTATACTAGTTGGTTTGACTGTGTCTTTATTGTGTTTCGCTGTACATTCTGGACTACAGAATTGTGAACCAGTCTTTGCCAATCTTACGTTACATACTATACATTTGGCAGCCATCTTTGTCCTGTCTTTTGGTGGGGTACCCTGAAATGGAAAATAACTAAATTGTCATCTCTTCTTTTGTATTTTAATACAAGCAAGTCAAAGGCCTTAATTATCTCTTTTATACATATTGTGATATTATTAGCCAGGCCCAGTTATCTCAGTTGGTAGCACATCTGACTATAAATCCAAAGCATCTCATTGTAATTTATCTCTTACTGCTGAATCAAGTGGGAAAGTAACAGTTACTTGTAGCAAAGGATGAGTTGGTCAACCTTACAGTTTCTCATATTCATAACATAAGACTCCAACAAAACATACAAAAAAAAATTATTCATGTGTGAGAGAGATACATGTTTTATCAGCTGTTATAAATCCATGGAAGGCAATGAAAATTCACAAAAATGTTTGTCATTTATAAATATGTTGTTCATTACTTTATAAAATAAACATCTTTAGTTACTGGTTGTACTGTTTTAAAAAGAGATTATGTGCAAGGAAAATGTGACTAGACATTATGTCAGATAAAGCTAAAAATGTTAAATATAATGTAATAATAATAATAATAATAATTTATCTACCAACCTACCCACGATGAAAATGATGGATATGTAAATGACAAACAATATTTAAATATAGGCCTGGCATAAAAATGACGCTAGATATCCAAACAAGCAAACTGACATTACTGCTTTATGCCATATCCAGTTAGAGCAAAAGGTACAGATCCAAACAATTACACCATCAAGATTATGCATTTTTTATGGGTTTTAATGCCATTTTCAACACATTTCAGGTTATATATGGCATATCCAGTTTTATTGGTGGAGTAGAACTACCTTCCTTCCGCATGTAGCTGACAAACTTTCTCACAAAGTTTTAGGAGCGAGTGGGACTTGAACCTGCAACCTAAGCAGTGAAAGGCAAGTGACCTTGAGATGGCGCCTTTGACCAAGGAGGACCCTGAAAAAACTTGCTCATACTAACCTCATCTTTAATTATTTTAATGACCCGCTTCCTTTTCTCCGACAGAGACAGACCACCATCGGATTTCTTTCGGATCTGACCCAACTGACCCTTCTCCTTGCTTTTACTCTCAGATTTAACAGGAGTGACCTCCCCTTCAGTCTGAGTTGTGACCTTGGAAGTAGGAGTAGTGGACTTCGATGATGTTTCACTGGATTTGACCTTCACCGGTGTGTTTGCCATGGTCGGATCTTCCTTATCAACGGTGGAATCTGGTTTCACAGATTTTTCCTGGAAAGTGAGTATTTAAATTTCAATCATTAAAAGCTGTCAACAGAGAATCTTACATTTGTCATTAAATTCATTAAATGAGTTGGCAAAAATATAAGAATTATGCAAGGCTTTGCCGAGCTTTATATCATTTTTGCCAATAAATAGAATTATACATGAATACGAATGTAAACTTATTTTTATCAGATAATCCAGGACAATGGCACATTTACAACTTGTTTCGCTGATCACAGCTTCAATAAGGAATAAAAAAAAAATGTTTTCTGTCATTATGTGCGCAACATCTAAAAAATCGTCAATAATAATGACAAATTGATGGCTTAACACAATCCAAGATCTTTAATAGTATCTCGCATGCTGAATCCAGGATCTTACACTCTGTCCAACAAATCAGGGGTAGATTTTAGCTTTTTCATCCACTGGGATTTTTTGGCCATTACAATAATTTCCAACCGGAAATAAAAAAGGTAAATTTCCAAATGTTATTAAAATTTTCCAAATGATAGAAAAGATTGTACTTTCATGTGCTTTAAATTTTAACTCGCATTTCATGAAATCAGCTTCCTTTTTGTGAGTGAGTCCATGTTAATTTCAAACTCTACAAGCCCTTGCGTTATTTCAAAACCTGTACACCATACATTTTTATATGCTGTATTCATTAAAGAATATTGCAGTTTGTTTGTTTGTTTAGAGGAAGTGTGGTGGGCCAAGGATCAGAGGAGTCATGGGTTCAACCCCCTCACCAGAGACATATGTTGTTTTCTTGAGCAAGGCACTTTACGAGGGAAGGAATTGAGCATGAGTTGTTTAAGTAAGAACTTGTTTTACAATCTATGTAAAATAAAAAAACAAACAAATTTTAACCTCTGTAGTGGTGGTTTTCGGCTCGGAACTTGCCAATGTGTCAAATAGTGATGTCCTCTCCTTGTCGTCAATGGTCTTAGCAGCATTGTCACCCTCACCATCTGTCTTTCCTTTATCCGATATCTACATTATGAAATACCAATTTGATGTCATGACCAATTTTCAGTGTTCTGTAGTAACAATATCACAATCACTCTATTAACACCATACCATGTCCATTCCTAAAATCCATACCAAACCCAATCATACTGAAAATGAACCCACCAGTCCTAGAACTAAACCCATTCAATCTGACTGAACCTAAGCCAATGACATCAAACTAAAATAGTCCTAAAACCAACCTAGTCAATCTTACTGATTAGCCACACTCAAACTAAGTCAAATCAAACCGACACTAAACTGTCAAGTGCTATAACCCAACCTAGTCAGTATGATTGACCAATGTCAAAATCTGACCAAACCACATCATACAGGAACTGACCAGCAGTTTTAAACCTACTTCTGTAGTATCAATAAAGCTAAGAATTAATTTACCACTGGGTGAATGCTTGATTTTACACTGGCTAGAAAGGAATGTTAATTCTAAATCACGATTTACTCCTCTGAATAACAATGCCAGAGAAAATATTAATTTTAAATTTGGGATCCTTAGAAAAAACGCATCCTAACGAGATTTATGTTGTATGGAGACCGCAGTACATGTAAATATTAAACCTCATTTTCACATTTCCGTTTTATGTTCAATGGGACATCACTATAATACCGGAGATAACGTCAGCTGGTCCAATGTACAAAATGTGGAAGTATTTCAATAATTGATGAATATTCAAACACATCCAAAGTGTGTGGTTGAATGGAACGACAAATTTGTCAGTTTTGTAATGGTTTTAAATGTATTCAGTATAATATAACAAATACATGGTGTTTCAGTCCAAATGCAAGTTTAAAGACTGGGCAATCAGACTTATGGACCTCAGCTTCACTGTCTAGGTCTGACTGCCCAGTCTTGCATGTTTTATTTGTTAAATATAATAACGGGAGTCTGTTCAAATATGCCTGTCTGTTTTGATGTTTGGCTCTGTCAAAGTATATAAACAATGTATTTCTTTATTTTGAATGGTGTTTAATGGCATTTTTAACACATTTCAGGTTATACATGTACATGGCATATCCAGTTTTACTGATTGAGGAAGACCTCAGATTATATCTGAGTATAAACATCGCCCTTACGGAAGTAACTGGCAAATTTTCTCACATAAAATTTTAGGAGTGAGCAGGACTTGAACATATGACCTTTGCGGTGAGAGGTAAGTGATCTTGAGACTGGCTTAGACCACTCAAGGAGGACCCTACATACAATATAATACAAACAGCTGTAACAATTACCTCTGCCTTGTGTGACTGGTCTGGGGACTCAGTGGTGGACACAACCTGTTTATCCTGGACCACGCCGTCCTTGTCCGCACACTGCGGACAGATATATTCTTCATTGTTGGCCTCCATCTCTCCACCACGTTCACGTGTAATACCCACACACTTGCCGTGGAACCACTCCTCACACGAGTCACAACAAATCATGAATCTGAAACCCAAGTGGAAGTTTATAGACTGAAATTATTCAACAAAGTATTTTTTATTTACTTTAACAATCCATTCTAACATTAAATATGACCTTTCAGGAAGAATCAGCTTTCAAAGTGAAAAGACAAGTTGTTTCACCTCTTATCTATACTAACTTCCACTTTCAACGTATCACTTGGAAAATAAACCCTCAGCCTGATAATGGCCGACTGTGCAGTTGAGTTGGCGGAGATACCTGTCTATGCGAAGCGCCGCGTTGAAGCATACCAATAGCACAGCCGCAATCTTAATATACTTAATCTTCTCATGATAATGGAAATTTATGTCTGATTTTAAATTTAATTCTAATGGGACTGGGAAAGGAGATATCGATCAACACATTTTTAAATGCATAACTGTCTTGATTTTCATGTGCAGCATGGAACTGGTTTTCCGTTAAAACAGCCTGTGTTCAGTCATTCATGAAGATAATTTCTTCATGTTTTCTCCAATAGATTTCAATTATAGTGGACACAATATAAACATGAAAAAATAAATAATTTTCAGTTGTTAAAAAAAATAATTCAGAACTATGTGATGCGTTGGGGGTGTGGGTTAATAGTATATATATATCTATTAAGTTAACACTGCATTGCCATTTTCAGGGATCATGTCTGAGACATGGCAGCAGTGACCTATTAGGAAGTATATTAAATGTTAAACCCGGGGACCAACAATTTCACATGACAACATGATTAAAAATATTGTCTGTTTGCTGTGTTCCGACCCAGTATTTTTCATGTGGGTAGGTGGGAAGGTTTTTTCTGCCAGATTTTGATTTTGCATTGTCATTTTTGTAAAAACAAAGATGGACAGAAACCATTCCAAATAAAAAATTCAATGCTTTATAAAACGTTTAGATAACTGCAATTTGAGAGAAGGTAGCAGTATGGAAAACAGTTTTTCTAAGGACAGCCTGACATACATTTATACCTACCTCATATTGTGTGGCTGTCTACAGATGCAGTACAGGGTGTTTGGGTCCTCAAAATCTTCATCATTCTCATCGTCTTCAAAGTCTGAGTTTTCCTCTTCTTCATCTTCTGGAGCATAGTTCACATGTGATACACAATGGCAATGACTTGATGCACAAAACTGTTGTTTTTTTCCAAAGTATTAATAATAAACTAGAAACACCAATGAAAGTGATTATATACGTATTCAGTGTTTTTTTTCACCATTTTGAGAAGATGACCAATACCTTTGGAATTGGGAATTTTAGTGGTGTTTTCTTTAAAATTTGGAAACATCTGCTCAAGTGTATTAAACCTGGTATACTTCCTTAATTGACAGTTATACTTACTGATAATTTTATACTTACTGATAAATATCTATTTAATGTGTTACGATACGAATAAACATTAACAAATATCTAGCTTAACATTTTATTTAGCAGAGTATTGTTTGGTATTCTACAGAGAAATATCCCTTGTTCTACATGTAAGTGCCTTCAAGGCTGCAACAACTTCATCTAGTTAATAATTGTTGAGGCTGTTGTCAGAACTAAGACATATTCACATTAGAGCATTTAGAGTATGCTGTCCCATCCTGTAACTTCCTTAGTTGTGTCAGATACAAATAATAACTCACACAGTTTGCAGCAATAACCAGCCTTGGATGCACTGAAGTGTACAGCCATGTTTATGCTTTCATTTTGAAGAGCAAAAAAACATGCTGTCAGTCAGGCACAAGTTTGTAATAATCACTATCAGTATCTGACCGGTGTTGGTTAGAAAAAGTATCCATAACTGATGGGACAATTATTATGCTATTTTCAACACTCACAGGCTTCTGAGCAGGTGAGGAAGGTGTCAGACTAACACTTAAAGCTGACTGTTAAAAGAAATTGTCAATAGTTTGTTGTTTATTAGCGGGAACCTTTAATATCTTGAGGTAATATTTCGAATTAGTCAAACCTGTCTTAAGCAGCCAGCCAAGGGAAAGGGCCAAATTGGCCGCTTAAGACAGGTGGCTGCCTACTACAGGGTCATCAATTTTCACCCAGATTAGCGAAGTATTTTTGTATATTGGCACAATTTCACAACCTCAACACGTTCATCCAAAGTCAAACACTTCCCTTTTATGTGGCATTGTTAACACGCTGACAATCAAAACATTTATGATTTAAGTCACAATAAATCATTTCCAAATTTTATATTTTTCCACAATTAGTGCTTTTTACAAGTTAATGAGTTAACTTAATGAGTTAATTCCTTATCGTTCGTTAAAAGCACGAACAAACTGCCATTCTAATTATCATCTCAAAAACGTTAGCTTCTTTAATCTTTTTATATGCCGACTTTTTCACAGTTAACGTGTTTACACAAAACACTTTGATCTGTCTATTTTACCGAGCTAAAAATAGAGATGTGAAAATTATCACGCACTACACTCGTGTTTGAGTCGGAAAAATTGCGATTATGTAGAACACAGTAACAGCTTTGTTTGGTTTGAGTCGGAAAAATGGCGATTATGTAGAACACAATAACAGCTTTGTTTGGTTTGTTTACGGCCAATTAAGAAAGTTTAAACTAAAAAAACTTATTTTAAATTAAAGATATATTATAATTATTTGATTTATTTGGTTTTTAGTACTTTAATTAAATATTAATTCTGTGGCCATTTGTTCATTTGGTGGCCGTTTTAGGAGGTTTTTAATGCATTTGGGACCAAAAATGTTGGCTGCTGGCCGCGTCGACCAGGTGACTGCCTATTGCAGTTAAATTATATAGTAAATTTCGACGGGAGGGTCTGAAACTGGCCGCTTAAGGCAGGTTGCCGCTTATAACAGGTGACCGTTAGTACAGGTTTGACTGTATGCAATATTGTTTTGTTTATTTCACGGTACATATAAACGCTTGCTAACTCTTCCACAAACTTAATAAGCTTCTGTGTTAAAACATTGAGGTAACGAAGAACACTTTCCCCGAATCAATCAAGGAATCGTAAGGAAACTAGACTATTTCACTGTATTGCTGTTTTCAAAACGTTACAGTTATCAGCTTGGATCTGGTCAATGTGCAGGAAATCAGTCTAAAAGCGCATGCACAGAAAAGCAGTGTAAAAGCAGTTTCATACTCAATTCAGAATGGCATAATCTGTGCTTATTTTTTGAGGCAGTTTCACTAGTTTTTGAAACTTCCAATTAGGAATTTTACCCCTCAATTGGGAAAAAAAGATACTATTTAGTTTGGGAATATGACCGAATATTGGCTACAAAAATGGCCAAAAAAAAACACTGTGTATTGATACTGTTTTGACACAAACTTCTGTGATTTGAACCAAAGGTCAGTGTTTTGACACAAGGACTTGTTCAGTATAGACACTGGGGGTTCAATGTTTTGAACCAAAGGTCATATTTTCAAAACAAGTGAGACTTCACTAGTTTTATGAAAAATGTTAACAATTCTTACATATTAAGTTCCAGATAGAAATACTTGCAAGATTAATATATATTTATAAATATATTTATAGATACACAATCATAGGGGAGAGATTGATTTCTTGCATGGACATGAGTACAATTTAGTTTCAACATTGTCTTGTGTCCCATTATTATATATTTATTTAGGAGTGTATTTTCAATAGGTAACCAGTTATATATGGCATATATCAACTTTTATTGGTAAAGGAAGGCATCAGAATGAATCTGAACAGAGCCTATGTCCTTCCGCATTAGAATGTAGAAAGACGCTGCCAAGTTTTTTCTCAGTCAGTAGCACATCCATACTTTCTTACATAAACAGGGCTAGAAAATTCCACTCGTCAGCTCGCCATGACAAGTGAACATTTGGTCAGGACGAGTAAGATTTAATGAGTAGCTTTTATCAGGAATTTCAAGCACTGATAAAGACTTAAGACTGAGCTGGGCTCGAACCCAGGACATCAACGTTAGACAACTCTGCCATGGAGGAACTGTGTCCCTTTAAAAGCGAGTGTGGTAAAAAAGATAATGATGAACTAAATCAAAATACAGTTTTCATTAGGACATAATAAATTAATTGCTAGATTATCATCCCTGCCCACCCCCTAACTTTCATGCTGCCCACACCCTTTTTAATTTCATAAAAAAAAAATTAAAAACATTTTTTTTTAATTAAAAAAAACATCAAAAATTTTAAAAACAAAAATCAAAAAATAAATCCTCCCACCCTCCCCGTTTTTAAGAAAAATTTGGATGATAATCTAGCAATTAATTTATAATGACCTTAAGATAATAAAACAAAGATTATCCATAACTCAAACCCATGAAATATTCTTATAGTCTAAGACTGAATCTTTTCTACTGAAACTTACCACTGCCAAGTTTTTCCTTCTTAAGAATTTCAGCGAAGGCTACAGCTTTATTTCTGCTACTTCTCTTCCTTGGCGTGTCCGCATCTGAACTATCTGTGGTTGCCGTTGTCCCGTTGTCTTTTTCTTCTTTTTCTAAGTTATCTGTCTGTAATTTCACTACTTTAACCCTTGGTTTTGGATCATTTATCTTCAACCTTTTTTCACGAAAGAAATCTGACATTTTGAAAGATTTCTTTTCTTTGACAGGTTTATCAACTGAAATGGATTTTTCGGAAGATATTGATTTATCATCAATGCTAGGTTTTGTCAACTCATTCTTTTTAACAGTTTCTTCTTCAACTGATGTTTCTATATTTTTATCTTTAACACTTTTAATGGTCGTATCTTGTTTAATAAGACATTCATTTTCACTAGTTTTGTCTTCCTTTTTAACTTTCTCTAGATTCTGTTTTGCCTCTGGCATATCCTTACTGTTATCTGTCAATGTTTTTTCCTCTAAACCTTTCTTATCATTTTTTGTGGAAACAATACTTTCAGGTTTACTAGCTTTACTGTCATTTTTAACATCTACATTTTTCTCATCAGTTTCTGATTTCACTTCCTGTACCTCTGTCATTGCTTTGTCATCGACAGTCTGCTTTGCTTCAGTTTTAATGTCAAACTGAACTTTACTAACATCTTTAGAAGCACTATCAACACTATTCTTTTCTTTTACCGTATCCGATTCATCTTTAAATTTTACTTTGGACTCCTTCTCTGGAATTTTTTCACTAGATTCCTTCACTTTATCAACTACCTTTTCAGCTCCAATTTTACCAAAAGGCTTTTCCTCTTTAGGTGGTGCAGGCAAGTTATCTGGCATGAATAAATCGATCATAGAAGAATCTACCGGCACAGGTTCAGATTTTTTAGCTTTCTTTACTTTCACTTTGCCATCTTTTCCTATGGTTTTACCATCCTTTCCAACAATTTTTATACCAGCACCATTCTTACCTGTCTTGTCAGAAATTGAACTACTGACACTTCCAGCTGATTCCCTCCTATCCGTAATGTTTTCTGGCTTCTTGTCACCTTCACGGACAGACTCTCTCCTTTCTCTTCCAGAGTCTTTTTTCTCTTTATCCTTTGAAAGAGAATCTTTTCTGTTATGTCTATCTTTGTTGCTAGAATCTCGTCGATCTTTAGAATTTGTCCCAGAAGCGGACCTTCTCCTGTCTCTATCTTTATCACGTGAACTAGAATTTCTTCGATCATGAGAATCCCTTCTATGAGAATGGGAGTTTGAGTCTTTTGAGTCCTCTGACACAGAATCTTTCCGATCGTGAGAATGTCGTCGGTGTGAGTGATGATGATGCGAGTGGTGAGAGTGTTTGCTGTCCTTTGAATCATGACGAGAATGAGAGTCTTTTGAATCCTTTTCATTCTTTAATTCTTGCTTTACATCACTAACAGCAACGACTTTATCTACTTTTTTATCGCCACTTTCACCATCGACTATAGCGCTTGTAATGTTACTTTCTACAACTGCTTTGTCTTTATTTATATCACTACCATCTTCTTTTCTCAAATCACTTACAGCATCATTTTTGTTTTTATTTAGATCACTTTTATCGTTTACACCTTCTTTACTTATATCACTTACACTATCTTTGAGTGTTTGTTTACCTATACTGACATCAGTTATATCAGAAGCAGCTTTAGTTGTATCACTACTCTCAGTTTTGAGTTTAATGTCATCTACTTTAACACTTAAATACTTCTCAGCCTCTGCTGATTTGCTGTCTAATGGTAAAGCCGTATCAGATTTAAGACCAAATGACAGATTGCTAAATATATTCTGATCAGTCTTTGAAATATCGCTAGGCGGTACCACAAGGTTGCCATGGATTCCATGTGGTTTCTCATTGGTTGGCACTGCTACCACATGACTAGATGCACCTGGTTCCTTCTGCAATACAGCAACGGATTTGTACAAAAAATGGAATAAGTGTAGAGAGTACATGTAGAATTTATTCGAGCAAAGATTGTTTTTATTTGTGAACACAATATACATGTATGGACCCACTATATATATAGGTAAAAGTTGTTTTTAGCCGTAAATAAAAAAGAATCATTTTTCAAAATTGGTCAAACACTTTTTGAATTATTGCAAAAAGATGATTTTGGTAGGCAAATTTCAATGGATATAAATTTTGATTTTTTTTCCAGAAATATATGACTTGTTACAATTGGAATTATTGTGTGTCTAGTTTGCCTTTTTTAAGAAATGCTATAAATTTATAACAATATTTTATGCCTATTAAAGTTGTTACAAAAAACATGTAATTAACTGTTTGCTGTTATGGCAACACTTTTGCATTAATTTTATCCATTTAAAATAATTAATTTGCTATGAAATTTGTTTTACTTGACAAATACTCAAAAGTAAACATTTTTATTTACCAGTATCAAGATAGACCTCATGCAAACTTTTGTGCACCAAAAGTGAATGTCACTCGAGAAAATTCATAACATTTTCGCCATGTAACTCTATGTAAAACAATGATCCCTGTGGCGGCCCAAAATTTAACCCCAGGGACTTGACTTCAAATCTCATTATGGGGACCTGTATGTAAAATATCTAAGTCGATGCATTGAACTTTTACAGATTTTTTTTTTTTAAGTTTCTTGTGCTTTATAAGCTTTCAAAGCCCTGTAGCAGGGTCATTTGTGATTCACACTGGTTCATGATATTGTTGAAGATCTTGTGGTGATATAACTGCTGTGCAAGTTAATTTACGATTCAACGAAAAATTGGGATCCTATCACATCTTGAAGGAAAAGATTAGCAGTAGGACACCTGTTAATGAACAATTTACAATGACATATGCATGCAAAAGGCCAGCAGAGCTAAAAATCAATCTTCCCCATTTGAAATACACTCCGGTCCTGTTGTAACGCAGTAGCCGGGTTTCGTGGAATGAAACGGCGATATATGCGGAACCGCGTTATAAATATCCAAAGGTGCACTGCGCTATATTATTTGGCAGTACTATTTTGGATCATGTACCATAAACAAACACACGGTAACGTAGGATAAATATGACAGAGCACTGTTGGTCAGCATAAATCAATTTAAATGTTGTTTATAACAATAAGAACTTGTTATCATTTTAGTCTAAATAATGAAGGTGTAATTGATGCACAGTACATGGTCACACAATTCATTTATTATACCGCGAGTTTTTAATGTGTCTGGTTGAAAATAACAATTTTAAATTTGGGAGCCATAGAAAAAACGCGTAATAACCAGTTTAGCGTTATATCAGACCGAGTGGATTTACTTTTAAATAATTTATTATAGTTCATCACCACCAATGTACATGAAAATGTAGAATTAAGCTCTGTTTTCTAAATTAATACAATATAAATTAATTTAACAATATAAAATACCTGTAAATCTTTTTTAATCTTCTTCAAGGGGATGTCATCATCCGAGTCAGAGGAAGCCCTCTTTGTTTTGGCCTGTAAATATAAAAAAAAAATCATGATTTAAAACATCAGCTTAGACCGTTCTTAAAAAATTGTTAGCTGTGCACCTAGCTACTTTCAAAACATTGATTTTCATTCATGATGTGTCCATTTTTGTTTAAAATGACAGTAAAAAATCATTATCTGGCAAAAGAATTTACTGGGTAAGAGGAGAGTAAACAAACATTTTTTAAGAAGGGCCTTATTGTAGGGATTATGAAGCCAACATTACATCTCAACTTTTGTGTCCAACAGTCGGAAACCAACAGACGTTCAGTTAACCAAACCACTCTTTTCTGGATTCGAACTAAATACCCCTGGATTGATAGTCAAGACAGACTACTGACTGAGCTAAGTCCACCTATAATCGATCAATTAAGAACTGATTTGTATCCAAATATCCTTATCCTTGCAAGAAAAAAGAAAAAAAAATCAATGTAAAATAATAAATTTAAAACATACATATATATTAGAAAGTTCACAATAGAGTTTGCTTCAATTATTTTAGAGAATTAAATGAGACAGGAATTTTAATTAAAGAACTAGCGTTTTTGTGGTGAGGGATGCCAAAATACTTTGATGTGTTCTCAGCTAAGGTCATTAATTGACAATACACAATGCAACAAGTCAAATAAAAGTATATTGGACGTCATTGGTCAATGTCATCAAATGTAACTAGTAAGTGACACCCAATGTCACTAGTTGGTGATATCAATGGCCATTACTCAACGAAAGGCCTGTCAGTGACACCAAACGATAAATGCAAAGTAAATGTAACAAGTTTGTGACACCCAAAGTCACTAGTCAGTGATATCAATGTCACTAGTCTGTGACACCTAAATATAAATGCACAGCAAACATAACTAGTTTGTGAGACCCACTGTCACTAGTCAGTAATATCAATGGCCATTATTCATTGAAAGATCACTAATCAGTAACACCAAAAGATATAAGCAAAGTAAATGTCACTAGTTTGTGAAACCAAAATTAACTGGTTTGTTACACAAAAAATAACTAATCAGTGATGTCAAAGGTCATTACATGTAGTCAATAACATTTAAGCCAATTCAAGTTTTACCTGTTTTTTTACTATCTTTTTCCCCACTTTCTGCTTCTTTGCAGGTGTGCTGATTTCTGCTTCCACCTCTTTTACTGCCTCTTCCTTTCTTTTACTCGCCCGTACAGGAGACGCTTGTGCTCCCTTAAACAATAGACGAATATTTTTTTCAGATCAGTCTTCTATGAAATTGACAATTTTGTTTTGTTTCAATATTCAGCGTCATTTTTATGCCACCAAGGGCTGACGGATGATTAGTTATTCTAACCACTCTTTCCTGGGATCTTTGCCCAAGTTTCACTAAACATCTCAACTTGAGATTTTTCCTTAACTCAAATTTTTGAAATGCTATTACTTTATTTACACTGATATTTTTGCAACTTCAAATCTAAGTCATTATTTAATGTCTAATTAGTTCAAGTTATCAATTAGAGAATTTAAGACTTTTCGGTAGAGAAAAATCTCTGCTTGAGACATTTAGTGAAACCTGCCCCTGGAAGATTCTCAAGCAGTTCTCAAGCACACCCATCTCTGCAATTACCTGATAATTTTCCTACTTGAATCAGCGGTGAAATGAAAAAGAGACACAATGTCATATATTAATCATCACGAAGATTAGCCAAGTAGGGATTTTAACTCACGGCCTCTGGGTTGATAGACAGAGATGCTACCGACTCAGCTAGTCATGCCTGGTGTCTGGTGTTTGAAATATGTTTATTGAAATTGGGAAACAAGAAATGTCACTGGTAAGTGTCTTAAGGCCCCCAAATGGTCTGTGAAAATAACAATATATTTTATGACATGTAGCGTTGTATCCATGAATATCAAGAGTATTGGACTGATGTTTACGACTAGACACACAATTTCATGTTTTTTTACATTAAAGTGTGACCTTGACCGTTGTTTAACCCTGACTTTGACATCTGATGTAACGGTTGAGGTATTTCTACAGGTAGATGCAGGTGACACATCATCATGACATGTTGATCTCTTGTGTCAAGCTATTTTAAAATCCCTCCATGTAAAACAGTTACAGACCAAACATGAAATATCAAACAAACTGAAAGTGTGACCTTGACCTTTGAGGTAAGGTTCTGGGTCTTAACGTGATACTTCTTCATATCATGTTGATCAATTGTTCAAGTGTTTTTGAAATCCATCCATGCATGATAAAGTTACAGACCAGACTTCTCAAACAGACTCAAAGTGTTGATGAACAAACTTAAAATATGACCTTGACCTTTGAAGTACAGGTCTGGGTATTATGTGCGACACATCGTCATATAATCTTGATCAATTGAGCCAAGTTTAAGACAAAGTTATAGACCAGCCACAAAATATCAAACAAATTGAAAATGTGACCTTGACTTTTGAGGAAAGGTTCCCAGTCTTACACACGACACTTCATCATGTCATGCTTATCAACTGAGCCAAGTGTTATTTTTAAATATATGTATAGGTGACAAAGTTACAGACCGGTCAGGAAATCTCACACACACTCAAGGTGTTGGCAAACAAACTTAAAGTGTGATCTTGACCTTTGAGGTACAGGGATGGGTCTAATGCACGACGCATCATGTCATGCTGATGAATTGAGTCATGAAATTTTTCCATAGGTGACAAAGTTACAGATGGAAATGTAATCTCAAACAGACTGAAAGTGTCGTCAAAGTTAAATTATGACCTTGACCTTTGAAGTGTGAGTCTGGGTGTTATGCTCGACAAGTCATCATATTATGTTGATAATTTGTAGCAGGTATTTATAAAATCCACTTATGCATAACAAAGTTACAGGCCAGACACGAAATCTCACACAGACTCAAAGTGCTGTCAAACAAACTCAAAATGTGACCTTGACCTTTGAGGTACAGGTACGGGTCTTAGTAACGACTTGTCGTCATGTTATGTTGATTATTTGTAGCAAGTATCATTAAAATCCATCTATGCATGACAAAGTTACAGTCCAGACACACAATCACACACACTTAAAAGCGTTGCCAAATAAACTCAAATTGTGACCTTGACCTCTGAGGTACGGGTATGGGTCTTACGACATGTCGTCATGTTATGTTGATTATTTGAAGCAAGCATAAACAAAATCCGTCTATGCATAACAAAGTTACATGCCAGACATGAAATACTGGATGACACAACAGACGGACGGACAATGTGATTACTATATGCCGCCCCAAAAATTATGGGGGGTGGGGAGCATAAAAACAAAAAATTAGAACACAATGAGAACATTTTCCATGGGAATCACTTATTTTTGTGCATATTTTAAATGATTTAAATATTGATATTCTGTTTTTACTTTAGCTGACAAGGTGTAACTATAAACAATAATATTTTAGCATTTATAATGCATTCATCACCGTTAACTACAATAAACCATCAAATAGGACAAACATGAACACAGAAAATATGCATACCTTCTTCTTTTCAGCTTTCTTTGGAGATTTATTTTCAACAACTCTTCCTTTTCTTGTTTTCGGTGATAGGTCAGATATGTCTTCCTCAGTTTCTTTCTTCTTTTTCTTCTTTGGAGATACATCAGAAGTTTCAATATCTGTTTCTGTCTCTTTGCCTTTCTTTTTCTTTCCTTTTTTATCTTTAATTTTTTGTTTTTTCTTTTCTAACAGTTTTGCTTTCTTTGTTTCTTTAGCCTCTTTCATTCTTTTTAATCTCTCTTTCTTTGACAGTTTTTTCAGATTTTTAGTTTTTGGGGATTTCAATTCTTCATCCTTAGTTTTAGTGTCACTTGTTTCACTATCATCATCCTTGTTCTTTTCCCCTTTTGCTATTTTCTTCTTTAGTTTCTTCCCCTTTAGCTTTCCTTTCTTTTTTTTCAATGCACCAATTTTCTTCTTCTTACCTTTCTTCTTTTTCCCAACATCAGTTTCACTTTCTTCCTCAGAATTATCTTTCTTTCCTTTTCCTTTCTTTTTAACTTTCTTTTTCTTTTTAGTTTTCTTACTATCATCATCATCATCAGAGTAATCACTGTCAGCCTCATATTTACCGCCTTTCAGTTTCTTTTTCTTTCCCTTTTTCTTCTTTTTCACTGGCTCAGTCTCAGACTCACTACTTTCTTCTTCTTCTTCTTCATCTTCATCTTTGCTCTCTTCTTCATTCTCTTCTTGACTAGTTTTCTTTTTAGCACCAACTTTTTTCTCAGCATCATCCTTTGCTGTTCCTCCTTTACCTCGACCGGTGGGTATTACCTTAACAGGTGACTGAAAAATTAAATACATAGTTTTGGTAAAATACTAGTATAAGGCTGTTCCAGACTAGATAAGTCTTCCAAGAAAAATAAAAGAAATGAAAAACATCAATTCTCTTAAAAAGAAGAGAAATTGCAACTCATAGAGAGTATGAAATGTGAAGAGCAAGCAGGCTTTATTTTTTAGTAATGTTGTTTAAAAATTAACATTTCTGCGAAGTATTCCAGGTTTGGTCTGTGATATGTATGTCATCATTCAAGTCTTTCTGTGATATATTTTAGATTTGATAACTTCTGTGATGATAAGAATTTTGTATAAATCAATGATAGGGTATTTAAATCTTTACTGTAACTAGTAATAGTCAGCGTGGTCTGTCTTTTTTTATTACAAGGCCGGAAAAAATAGTACCTGTGTAAAGGGCTACTTGACTAAAAACAATAGGGCAGGTAAGTAAGTAGGCAATTTTTCTTTTTTTATTCTCTATTTATTTCATGGAAAATATGTCATAAAAACAAGAGGGTCAAGATGGCCCTATATCGCTCACCTGACTGACCTTGAGTCACCCAACTTAAGTAGATTATATAATACATGTACACTCAAAATTCCAGAAAAAACAAGATGGGCGAGTAGTTAGAATTTTTATTTGTTTTGAAGATGTAACAGATGCATAGAAGAGTTCAAACTTGGTAGAGGTTCACCCATGGTAAATGTCAATGAAATTGCATCGAAATCAGGTCAGTAGATTCTGACAAGAAGGCTTTTGAAGTTTTTACTATAACTGCCTAAATAGTAAACTAGCATCTCACTGTGGCGGTCATGTTTTTAACAAATCACAACGGCTTGAACAAACTTGGTAAAGGGTCACCCAAGGAACATTACTGCGAAATTGTTTTAAAATCGATCCAGTGGTTTCTGACAAGATCATTTTTTAAGTTTTTACTATACATGTAGCTTATATAGTAAATTAACCCCCTACCCTGGGGGCCATGTTTTTTGACAAAACAAGATGGCTTGAACAAACTTGGTGAAGGGTCCTCCAAGGAACATTTCTGTGAAATTATTTTAACATCGAGCCAGTAGTTTCTGACAAGAAGATTTTTTAAGTTTCTACTATAAATTAAACTTGCCCCGTCCCCTGGTGGCCATGTTTTTGACGAATCAAGATGGCTTGAACAAACTTGGTGAAGGGTCCTCCAAGGAACATTTCTGTGAAATTATTTTAAAATCGAGCCTGTAGTTTCTGACAAGAAGATTTTTTAAGTTTCTACTATAAATTAAACTTGCCCCGCCCCCTGGTGGCCATGTTTTTTAGTTTTTCATACATTAACATTTATCCTAGTTTTATTGGTGAAGGAAGACTTCCATGAATCTAAGAATAAATTACATTACTTCCGGAAACACTGGCAAAATCTTAACAAAAACAGCTGTACTTGAACCAGCAATCTCAACATTAAGAGGAAAGCAATCTTGAGACAGAGCCCCAGATCACCCAGCCATGTAGGACATTTGCATAACTATTAAAAAATAAATATTGATTACAAATTTCTACAATAACAATTCCCAAGAGTGAAAAACAACATATAGAAATAGAACCATACCATGTGTTCTTTATCTGTGATCATCACATCAAGCCTGCAACTTTATTTTTTTGAATGGGATTTAATTTTCAACACATTTCAGGTTTATAAAGTAGCATATCCAGTTTTATTGGTGGAGAAAGACCTCTCAGTGAATCTGAGTAGAACCACTGTCCTTCCATAAGTTAATGTCAAACCTTTTCACATAATGTTTTTGGAGCAAGCGAAACTCGAACCTTAGCAGTGAGAGGTAGGTGATCTTGAGCCGTCACCTTAGACCACTCAGCCGTCACCTTAGACCACTCAGCCACAGAGGCCCCCCTTTACTTTATCTACTCTCTATGTCTCGCCATTTAACCCTTTGCTCCATAAGCATTTTCTTAGACTCTTCCAAATTGAAAGCATTAATTCACCACGTATCATTAATGGGTGAATATTGTTTATATTAACCAACGGAGTGGAAAACAGTGCAGGAAGTGTTCAGAATGCTCGTTCTGTGATTGGTGCGGGAAAACACTTATCTATGGAGTAAAGGGTTAAATTACACAAAAGACATTTTTGGAAAAAAATTGAGTGTACCTCTTCTATGTCCTTCTTGCCTCTGCCCCTTCCTTTACTACTGGCTGTGTCCGAGCTATCACCCACTTTATCTGCCTCCATGGCCTGTCTGTTAGCCAACATGATCTTCTCGGCCAAATCCCTTTGTTTCTGATCGCTGATTCTAGAAGATGCCCTGAACATATACATTATGGTTATTACGTTTACAGGCACCCCAATACAAGTGCTCAATAGCATTTGAATACTGTACGACTATAAACAGATCTAAGGATGGTTACTTCAATTGCTGAGGAAGAATTTGTGTATCATAAAACCGTAGCAAAGATTAGGGGGAAATTTGTTAATAGAAATTACAACTTGACATGATTCATATTTAGGTAAGTGGTGGAGTTTTGGATTGATTTAATTTATTAAATATTTAGCAAAATTTTTCTGTTAACGAGAACTAACAGAAAATGTTAACCTAACCACTCTTTCCTGGAATCCTGGAAGGTTAACCAGTACTTGAGCACAAATTACTGATAACTTTCTCACTTAAATCAGCAGTGAGAGGCGAATGTTAACGAGACACAATGACGCATATCATTAATAACATAGACTGGCCCGACGAGGATTTGAACTCACAACCGCTGGATTGATAGTTAAGACATTTTACCATATGAACTGGGCCCTGCTTCTGTAGTACTAGTTCTCCCCAGGAAGACTTTGATGAAGACTTCGAAAGTGGAGTGTACCATTACTTCTCACAGGGAACTATATGTAGTAGTTTAGTTTTAACAAATTTTGTTTCAAATATCTTTGAAATGGGGTTGGACTAAAAGTTTTTTTGGCCCTCATCCTACAAGTAACAAGTTAACAAAGTAAAAGAGTGCTGTGTTCATCAGCAAGGCCTCCTTTTGAAGTAAACACGACTGGGATCTTAAGTGATGCAAGTGTTTGAGGGAATGGGTAAGAAACCAGAAATATGCCCATAGGACAATGATGCCCCCAATATATGTTAGTAGATTTTACAAAAAAAAATAGATGAAAATGGGCCATAACTCTTGTAAAATTTTATCATCATGACAAACATCAAACTTAACCAGTAGTTTTATAATGACACAGCTGCACACCAAATATTTACATATACATCTATGCTTTTAGAAAATATAATCAGAAACCAATTTGACAAATGTACACACAGACAGACGGACGTGCAAGAGGGACAGGGGTAACACTTGATGCAGTTTCACCATTCTTTGAATGACGATAAAGAGAAAAAATAAAAAATAACTGTTGAATAACAAACAACCATATAGGTAAATCTAGTTACTCACCTAAGACCAAATGGCAGTGTAGGAGGAGACACACTAACATTGGCCCCGCCTCTGGCCCTGCCCCTACCTCGGACAGGGCTCGATGTCACCCAGTCTTCATCTAAGTATCTGTTTCTAGTTGGTGCACGGCCAGACTTGCGAGGTGACGAGGAATAGTCACTTTCAGTTCGGCTTTCTAGAACGTCCATGTCCACCTGTGTCGATTCTACATGCAAAAAACAAAAACTTCAGTGAAAGTTTAAAAAAAAAATCATCAAGATAATATTTCTACACTAAATAGCTTTATATTGTTTTGTATTCTAGAAATATGAAGAAAACAAAAGAGGAAAATTTAAAATCTCAAAAAATCTTACTGATTGTAATATCCTGTGTACTATATTATTGCCAGTAAACAGATCTCTGATTCCCAGGATGGTAATTCAACAAGAACCAATATTCAGATTTTGTGATCCTATATGACAGCAATCCTCATGATGTCTTGACATCTTACTGCGGATGCCGAGAGATCAAGTTCAATTTTGTGTGACAAAGTTGCCAATTGGACAAATACTTCATAGGTATTATCATATTATTATTTCTCTGCAGTTTATGAATACACAACTTCCATATGCTTAGGTCCTGTATGTGTCCTTGACCTTTAGGGTAACCACCATAGTGTTATGTACAACACTCATCATGTTAAGCTGAACACTTCTGTGAAGATATTTGATAACAGACGGGACATGACTAACAATGCAGTATATGGAAAACATAACATCAATATGCCTCAGTCCTATATGTGACATTAACTTTTGAGGCATCCATGCAGGTGTTGCATGCGACACCATGCTGAACATGTGAATTTATCTGAAATTCTAACTGTTCATGGAAGTTACAGGACAGACAAAACCAATATTGCAGTATATGGAAATTGTAACCTCCATATGCCAAAGTCCTGTATGTGACATTGACCATTCAGGTATCATCCCCGCATGTGGAAGTTACAGAGTGGACATGAAAGTGTGGAAAGACTGTCAGACAGAAAAGAATAATTCTACAGTACCGAATGGGAATAAAGTAATCAAGGTTGAACCAAAATATTATATCCAACAAACAAAAATAATGTATTGACTGCATGTCAATATTTCATTTTAACTACATGTACCTGCAGATTTTGACAGAATTCCGGAGGCCGCGGGAAGGCCCACATGAACCACTTGCGAAGAGGTTTCTTCAGGCTCCACCATTATCACCTCAGGTGAAGGTTTGGGCTTCACAAGTGGCGTAGCGGGCTTTGTCTTCTGGGCTCTCTCTGGATTTATTGCATAGCCATGGTCGGAGAACACTGCAGACACCACAGTCTCCTGTAAAGGCATTTCAAAAATTAGTAGTCACCTTGCAGTGTTTCTATTCATGTAGACAAGTTCAAATATGTGAATCATGTAAAGAAATGAAAAATAACGAACATATTCAGGCATCATTTGTACATAAAGAAAAAAATAGAAATTGAAGAATATTATACTGTGTATTGAAACAGGCTATTGATTGAAATAATGTGATTAAAGATAAACAGTTTATCTGCTACCAAAATGAAGATGGGATATTCTGAATTTGCTAATAATGGTATTTATGGACTGAAACTCCGAAAATAAAATTGAATAGTCTACACGATTGATATTTTTATTTTACTGTACCAAAATTTTAAAATGTTGAAACATAAACTGCTGATGCATTCTGAATAATGCAATCCTGTTTTGATCTGTGCTGTATGCCAAGTCACAAATCACAAGCACACCTGGACTAACAGACTGGTATACTGAAAGGTAAACCAGTACTCGAGCACACCCCATCTCCGCAACTAACTGATAACTTTCCCACTTGAATCAGTGGTGAGAGACGAATGATAATGAGATACAATGTCGTATATCAATCATGACAGAGACTGCTGCCGGGCACCTTTCATAGTTTACATCATCGAGAAATCAATTACCGCGTTGAATGAAAAACTGTTTATTTCTTAAATGAATTTCTAATGTTTGAATTGAGTTCTTAAAGTGCAGAGCTTTTGTCCTGGAAATTTTTGAAAAGGCCCAAGCTTTTGAGATTTAGAGAGAAAAAACCAGCGTGATCGAGGGGAAATGGGGATTGATAATGTTTAAGGCTGTTGCAAACTAAATTATAAAGCATTATATAACATTTTTAAGATCACACTCTAACCATCAATTATCAGATATTACAGTAATACTTCATATTCAATGGGGTTTTATTCCTCTAATGAAAGAAAAATTCTGCAAAAAAAAAAAATATATTTTAGGATCCCCCCTACCCCCTCTGAATTCAACGGAGTAAAAACATGATTTTTCAGTTGGGAAGTTGCTTAATAATGGCCTCTTTGTTTAATAAGGTAAAAATCCTTGATGTGCACACTCATTTTGTGTTTTATACCCCCCCCCCCCCACCACCCCCACCAATTCGTATCTGGGGTACTTAATTATACCCTCAATTAAAATTGCTGGTGGAAAACACCGACCTTTGATCAGTAGAGCTAAAAATATTTTTTTTACAAAACCATTTGTTTAAGAATTTCATTAATTCCAGAACCTGGATTGCAATATCATGTAGTCTTGTGATAAGAAAATCTATGAACAAATTTGAAAACAATCCAGCAACTTATTTGAGATAAAGTGAGGTGGACTTTGTGGACGGTAGTGCAGTGGATAGTGTTGGTCGCAAATGCCAGAGGTTGCTGGTTTGATCCAAAGCTCGAATCAATGCCTCTCAAATAACAACACAGTACCGGTTCTATCACTGAAGTGTACTTCAGAGCAGTTCATCAAAGCTTTGAGCTTTCTTTGCAATCAAGCTAACCAGTCTGTCAAACATGAAAACATAACATGATCTGATCTGGGAAACTTTGGCATACAAAATATGGAAATATTTCAAATTATCATATACCGGCAAATCTTCAAAACTCTCCTGACTGGTGGAGGGTGCGGCTTCAGTGACAACCCCAGCAGGTGTTTCTGTCTCAGTCCCGTCCAGGTTCATACTGAGAAGGTTCAGTTCAGGACCAGTGTTCTGTAGCAGTTCTCTCACACCGACCGACGACAACACTTCATCCAGCTTGTTTAGATGCTCCTCAGAAAATGCACTGAATGGGTTCTTGTCCTGGTGACGAATAAGATAGGAATGTATCTGTTTTTTCTCTGTTATCTCAAGTCACACCTGTGTAAGCAGTCATCTCTATTAAGCATTTACTTGCCTTAAGCAGCCAACTCTGCTTTTTACCATTTCTATGCTTTTTACCATATCTAACCTGTATTAAGCAACAACTTGTCTGAAAAGGACACTTTTGCTCACTCCCTTCACTGACTGCTTAAGACAGTTTTGACTGTACATTAAAATGTTCTTCTCAATTTATATTTCCAATTTTATTTTTACACTGTGTTGTTGGCAGATCACAGTTAAATTGCCTGGTCACTGATATATTGTGTTATACTGAGTCAGGACTGTGTTAAAATACCTTTAAGCCTCAACTGCGATATATAAAGTCAAACCTGTTTAAACGGCCACCTCTATTAAGCAACCACTTGTTTTAAGCAGTCACATTTGCTATTTCCCATTTCTATGCTTTAAGAGCAAATTAACCTGTATTAAGCAACAACATGCGTTAAATGCCACTTTTGCTCCTCCCTCTGACTGGCTTAAGACAGGTTTGCAGTATTTGTATTTAAATGGGGTTTAATGCCATTTTGAACACATTTCAGATTATATATGAAATATCCAGCTTTATTGGTGGAGGAAAATCTCAGAAGAAACCTGAGTAGAACCACCGTCCTTCCACAAGCAACTGGCAAACTTTCTCCCATAAAGTTTTAGGAGCGAGCGGGATTCTAACCTCCGACCTTAGCGGTGAGAGGTTAAGTGATCTTAGAGCCCTCAACTGCCATATAAAAGTTCTCACTTAAAAATTACCTCCCTTACATGACAGTATCAAGATTCTTACTCCCAAACAATTAGAACAGTGTACAGCAGTTGGACATTATTTTTGTTGAAAATGCATAAAATTGTCATGTTTATTTATGCATATGAGAACATTGAAATATTTTCATGACTTCTGCCAATTTTTGATAACAATGGATACTATTTGATGAAGCTATAACAGTTTAAAGATGTGTAGTGATATACCGCAACAAATGGGCAGAATTGTCAAAAATTAAAGGGTGTCATCAAACCATCGCAATTGTGTAAAAACAACCTGGTCAACCCCATACATAATTGAACCAACAGGGGACTATCTATGGGAACAAGGCAATTATTGGCAATACATTTTATCAGCAGAAAAATATTTTTAAAAATGTTTTATGCAGTTTGAAATAAAATCCAACTGCCAAAAATTTGAAATTCTATGAAGGAGAGTTTATGCACTTTAAAATGTAAACAAATACAAATGTGTTTGTATACCTTCAGCAGGCTTGAAGCAGTCTATTTGTGCTGTATTTTTAACACTTGAAACATAGACAGGTACAGAAAACAGCTGTCATACCATAACCACTCAGATAATTTTTGCTGTTGTTGATAGTGGTCATATGTAGATTTTGTTACTAAAATTTCTGTGTTTGAGATTCTAAGTAAAGTTTTGAGTCGCTCTGCTAAATAGACCAGGGGAAAATCCCCGGGTTGAACGAGTTTTATGTATGTGTAAGATAACGGAGAGCAGGGGAAGGTCTTTCTAAAGATATTTTACTATAATACTTCAAAATACAGAGAATATCAACCTAAAATATTAATTTGAAACTTTCTACCAAAGATCAATGGTTACCTCAATACTGTCAAAGTTCCACGGGAGTTCCGCTCCAGATGTAGTGGACTGTCCGTCTGAGCCAGTCCCTTGTCCTGGGACCTGATGACCACTGCCCAGCGAAAGGATGTCTGCGCCAAGTTCTGTATTATCTTCACTCATTGTAGTGACAACCTAACTCACTGCAAAAGAATTTTTCATTTTCACTGCCCCAAACAAAATTATCATCATTTTTAATGAAAAACACTAAAATTATGACTTAAACGGTATTGACCCAACAGCATAAAATTACTGGTCATATCGTGGGGGGTAGGGGGTTCAAATGCACTCCCACAGTGCCTTATTCAGCCCAGGTACTGTGAATGCAATCCTTCTTCGGGGGACTTTAAAACTGAAGCAGACGGTCCCATGCACAGGGAGTCTTACCCAGTGCAAGTAAAAGATCTCACTGAACTTCTACGTTATCAGTGATCCAAAATGTCTGTAAACCTCCCATCATATACGAAGCTTCCTATAATAATCAGAAATTGATTGCTGGAAGTAAAGGAAGAAAAAAAAGATCCAACTTCAGACATAAGACTTTCTTTATCAAATTATGATTGCCGGATGTATTGGAATCATATTTGTTACAGTGTGTATCAGTGACTTTTTTTACAAATTCCAATGTACGAGTCCCAGGATTGGCTGGACTACAAATCTGTGAGTCCAAAATATGAAAGTGTGAGTCCCATTTTTCGAGACATTTTAACTAAATCATTATAATTTCAAATGATGTAACAATGTGGAAATGAAGATAGTATCATACTTCACCATTGCACTGTGTGAACCTTTAGCTGTGCACCATTTAAACAACCACAAGCATAAATGATTATTAAACAACAGTAAATATTGACTAGAACAGTTAATAACATTAAAAAAAAAAAACTTGTGCAGTTTAGTCTGTTAAAAAAACTGACAGTGTTTGTTGATTTGGTTCAAATAACATTACACACTGTATCTCCTTTATTGACCGACGTAGCTGACCCTAAAATGATGTGCAAGCCCATAGGGTTCTAGAAGGGTTGGGGAGGGGTTTGGGGAACATGCGTTCTGATGGCATTTCTAGGAGATATAATGATGCATTCTCAAAAAAATATGCAAGCCCTAGCATTGTTGCGTAAAGGCTGCTACGCTGCTGATTGAAATGTTTATCATAATTATAACACCGTTTCAATTCAGTGAATCTAAAACTATAACACAAGAAGTATTCAAGGTAGGCAAGCAGCTTCTGTATTTACCACTCGCAGCGGTAACAGAGACCATCTGATGACATTGATTAAGCTAGATGCACGCGCATCATTGTTTAGAAAGTGGTGCAGTAGTAACCTGATGCTGTTGAAATTCATCCGATGATGCTCGCGCACTAGTGTTTACAAAGCAGTGTGAAAGAAACACAATGCGTCGGGAATTAAATGTCTGAATTTGAGATGATCAAGACTTATCGGCAGCGATTTTTCTGCGTCCAGCGGTAAATGAAACACAGGTGTATGTAACCTTTAAAAGCAAAAGTTCCAAGGTTTGAGTTCTTGACTGGCTGCATATAATTTTCATCCTGTTAAATTTATGTTTGAACTGGGAAAAGGTCCATATATTAATGGTATGTCATAAATACATTCTTAGCACACATCCTAAATACAATATTAAAACACCCGGTCGGGCCAAAATGACAAATAAACATGCTGCCTTTTGTTTTCTGAGGCATCCAAGTATCATGCTGTTTATCACTCAATTTTTGTCAAGAATATAATTTTTGGCACTTTGAACAATAAGTAAATAAATGTGTTTATAACCAATACATATAAAGTCATCAGCATAGAACAAAAAGAGGAACATCAATTAATAATGATCATTGTTACACAACAACATTGAAAATCATCATGCAAGGAAAAAAATCAACAAAAAAAAACAAATTCGTTTGAAGCGTAAATTGAATATGTCCACGCACCTGTCGCATGCAATAACTAAGTGAACACGCTACACAACAGTTTTAGCATTGAACTTATGTTAGATTGTAACGCAAACTACCATGAACCCATTAAACTAACGAGTTTTCTTCCACAAAGTGAAATACCATGCCCAACGCCATATTTATTCGTGTCACGTGACTTATTCCCCAGGATCGACTTTGGCCGAAAACAGATTAAAATAAAACAAAAGGAGAGAAACTGAAATAATGTGTCAGACATATATTAAAGTTTATGTCAGTTCAATTAAAATTGTCGGTGTGACATTTAAACACAAACAATAGCTATATAGCTACAGCTTTTTGCGTTAAAAATGTAATAAACATGTTGCGAGCACAAATTCTATCACAGTTCAACCACATTGATAGCAATATTCTTTTTTCATTTTTTAGAAGTCGACCAGACTTGACCATTTATGTCCTCTGTGCACATGAAGCACCCTTTAAATTTTGGGTAAAACTGTTTATATTTATACGTGGTTAAAAAAACCCAAGTATGTACATTTCCAAAAAGTCGCTGCTGCAACAATGACAGCAGTAAGGACTTTTATATATAGAAGGAAAAGCAACAGATTGAGGTATCGTAACTTCCATTCATATCAGAAACACAAATAAAAAATTGTATCCTCTACAAAACGAGACAATTTCCAGCAAATTGTGATTATAAATGTTGAAGTACTTATGATTACAAAAGTTGTATACTGCAACTAAAAAATAACAACGAAAGTATGCCTATTTGAAATTTTGCTTGAAACAGCAATATTTTAAATTTAAGATCTGTTTGCGTGTTTAAAGCATTATAACACATCCAATGTTACATTCACTTTACATGTTAAGATAATGCATTTTACACTAATTCGGGAAAAGTCACTGGAGTGACGTTAAGTTTGGGTTAAACAGTATACATGGTTGAAAGACCCAACTCGGGAATTATATAGAGAAGGAAAGACAACTGATTGATATTTTCTGAACGCTCGCATATTCACGCAAAATATCGTAATATCTCATTTTAAATTATCTTACATTACATTCATTTCAGGAACACAAATCGAAATTCTTACACTGCAGAGTAAAATTCTTATCAAGGCAATACCATTCCCAGAAATCTGTGTTTAAAATTGGTGAAGTACTTGTGATTACAAAATATATTGCAGCTAAAATAACAACACATTACGAGAAATTTTACTTCAAACCTCAATATCTGAAGTTTTATTCAAGATGAGTTTTCGTGATCAAAACATTTCAAATCATCTAAGATTGCATACAACTTACATTTTATATACAAGTCATCAGTTGCTTGTAAATTATAAATGATTATTTACCAAATAATTTATCCTTCGTAAGCTATTTTATCAACAATTAGTCAGGAGATGCAAGTTTCCTATCCTTCTATATAAGTCTTTGAACGTAACAAGTATCAAGGACTTATATAGAAAGATAGGAACCTTGCATCTCTCTACCAAATGTTTATAAAATAGCATGCGAAGAATTAATAATTTAGCAAATTAATAATTCAAATATTTCAGGCAAAGGATTTCTTTTGCATAAAAGTTTATCTTAGATGTTTTATAATGTTTTAAACACGCAAAATGATCGTGAATTTAAAATATTGCCATTTGAAGAAATAATCATATAATTCCTTGATATGTTATGAACGCACGCGTATTCATGCACAATCTCGCAAAATCTCGTTTTCAAATATCTTAACTTTCAGACATCTTAGAAATGCAAATCAAAATCCGTCCTTTTTACAATGGAATGCGTCATAAAAAGAAACCATTTTCTGAAAATTGTGTTTACACTTGTTGAAGAACTTATGATTACCAAATGTGTATACTACAACTAAAAAATCTAGGAAAGTACTTGAAATTTTACTTCAAACTGCAATATTTTAAATTCAAGATCAGTTTACGTGTTCAAAACAGTATAAAACATCTATGGTTACATTGTAATAGCAACATTTATTAAAAAACGAGTTTAAATACAAATTGCCATATGTGGTATGTCTCTAAATTTACTTGATAAAAATATTTGTTCAGTGCTAATATCACATCTGTTTATGCAAATAAAGAGAACTGTAATGTTTGCAAGTCATGATAACGCCCATGTTTTTATATATAAACGCTTGATATATCGCGCTTGCCAATAGACGGCATGAACATCATATAAGCGTTTCACTGTTTATCTATTTAGTTATTTTCTATCATTGTTATTATGTATTTAATAATAAGATGTTTGTTAAACAAAACTTAATAAATTAATATTTAGATTGAAACAGTTTAATTAAAGAAATAATGCTTATTACAAATTATGATTTTATTTAAATAATATATACTTGTTATTTTATATTTCATTCATGTATATATTCATGATTTATACAATAGACGGCAAGAACATCATATAAGCGTTTCACTATTTATTTCTCAGGGCCAAACAAAGCGAATAGAATGTAGAGACGAAAAACCAAGGAAGCTGGTTGGTTGCTTCACAGTAACCGCACCGATATGTCATTCAAGAATTTTACAATAAATAAGAAGATCATCATATAATTATAGTATTACATTGGGAGATGTCACATATAAATATTGTAACAACATACACATTACATTTTATGTAAAAGAAATTAGTTGTCCGTCAAATTTTAATGATTTTTTTGGGCAAATTATTAATTCTTCGCATGCTATTATATTTACATATAGTAGAGAGATGCAAGTTTTTTATCCTTCTTTATAAGTCACTGATTAAAGTCACGTTTTACACTAATCAAACAAATATAAAGAGATATATAATTCAAATTAGGTAATTGTCAGTTTTATAAATTCACATTATTGAGCTTTACATGTTATGTTCGGAAATAAAAAAAAATAGAAAAAAACTTCAATATGGGACTAGTAGAATTTTCACTGGTTTAACCCGTTCGGTTTCAATTGAAAATCTTCTAAAAAAATTGGCTGGGTTTCGTTAACAGATTGCAGGAAAATCCAGAAATTAATTATTATATACATTTATATTCATGGAAATCTACCTTCTTATTTAAATGATCTATTTCTGCTTACAATAAATGAAACGAATCCATACAACTTGAGAAATAGAAATGATATTTTGACGCTTTCTAGACGAACGGAAATTTATTCATGCTCTGTCATAACCTCTGCAATTAAACTTTGGAATAATCTTGAAATTGATATTCGAGAGTCAGTATCTGTTTTTATTTGTAAAAGGAAAATTAAGGATTTATTTAAACCGCTTATAATTCCAAAATATCTCTTAATTGGAGACATAACTATGTACGTACTTCACGCACGCATGCGAAACAATTGTAGCAATTTAAATGCAGACCTATATAATAACCACCTACGTGACAATACTTCTTACAGTTGTGGTAGCATGTAAGAAAATGCTGAACATTACTTATTCCAATGCAAGCTATATAATACTCAAAGGCTACAGCTGTTTAACAAAACAAGAAAATACCACCCATTAAATACTTACAAGTTGTTATTTTGAAATAAAAATCTAAATGAAAAAGAAAACGGTCATATGTTCTTAGAAGTACAAAAGTTTATCTAAAACTCTAAACATTTCAGTCATAATTAGTTTCAAATTGTTCATGTCCCTAGATGTTTATAGGAGGCTCGGGCGGAATCATGGGGGATGTTACCCTTTTTGGGGGTGCAGACAATAATAACTCTTCTACCTTTTTTTATATTGTCATTTTTTTAATTCTTTCTTTTTTTCGATAGTTTATTAATATGTTTATGTACCTTGTTTTTCTTTAAAACATTACTATAATCACTTAAATTCAAGTAAAATGTTTACTGCTTTTTCTTTGCATGTGTGCTTGTATGTGTGTGTGCTTGCGAGCGTGCGTGCGAGTGTAGCAAAATGACCAAGGGCCGACAACTCACGAGTGTAGAATACAAGCATACACAAACTAAAATTGACAGATTTAATTTTACATGAATAAAATTACAATATACAATTATACAATTTATATAAATTAAAGATAATTGCTCAACAAAAAAAAACACAGCTGGTTTAAAATGGTCCTATGATGGTATTAACACTTTTTTACACAGTTCTATCTCCTACACGTTCCGATATCTACATCGCGATCCAAACTGCTTATTTCATTTGAATGTTAAAACTGTTTTTAAAAATGCACTAATATGGCATTTAAGATACTTCTACCGCGTCCGGAACATCGTAGATTTAGCATCACTCGTCCCTTGCGGCGGTGACTATATAAACTGGGTTATCTTCCTTAGAACCCTATACTGAGTTTCTGGCTTTACGTCGCCTCGTACCGACTTTCGACCGTTCTCTGACGTCAGGACCGTCAAGTCGTCCATATGAACGATGATGTGGGTTGCTGTCCTTGTGACGGTACTACCACCAGCTGACTTCCTGTCACGTCTAGATACGTCGTTGACGTAGTGGACACATGTCTTGCTTACGTCTAAAAACGGCCATCTGCCGTTATGTACTGGAACAGTAACCTGTTCAATCTTTCCTGTCACGCTAACTCCAAAGATGATTCTGCTAACTGGACCGTTTCCCCATAACACAGTCAGAATATATAGCAAAACAGTTCACATACCTTAGTGAATTTCGTGCAAATTACGAAACAACAAACATTCCAATACATGTATAGTACGATGCCGATTTTACGCTATTAGGCCAATGTAAACTTAAATTTGTATTATGACAAATAAACCCGTTTAATTATTCTAACTTTCTTAATACTTAATGGTATTTGATGAAATAAACTTCAAAATGATTTATTCTTTAATCAAAGAATGAAAATGTAAAAAAGATCTTAAAAACGTACACCTATCGAGCTATCGATACGTTTTAACAATTCCACGCTACCTGTTCTAAATATAGCCTATATCTTTACAATGGACACGTACTAGCTGACACTACTAAATTAGGCCACAGCAACTTAACTATTTTGTTACAGCGAGTGCAAGTGAGCGTGCTTGTATGCATGTAGAAGTGAGTGATATGCTTGGTCAAAAATATGTGTTTGTTTGTATATAAAAAATATCGTCACTTTAATTTGTATGTGCATTTTGACGCATTAGGGAGGGCTGTACCTAATGTTGTTAAAACTTGTAAACCAACCATTTTGCATTTTATTCGTTATTGGTGTTAAAAATTGATGTTTTGAACATATTATTGAATTAAATAATACTGGTTTTACTTTTTTGGAAATCAGAACAGTGAAACATTAAAACTTAAACTAATTTATTTTTACATGTACTTTGATTGTGGAACAAGTTCTTACAACTTACACGAGGGTAGAATCAGTTTTAAGCATTTGTGGATAAAGCTTCTTGCCCAAGGACACCACATGTAGCCATAGCGGTGGATCGAACCCATAACCCTCCGATTCTGGGCCCAATACTCTACCACTGGACCACGCAGTGACACAATGTGTTAAGTCCCTGGGGAAAACCAAAACTTATTTTCATGTATTTCAACCAATTCAAGCAAAAAACAACTCTATTCACGTGGTGATGTGCCGTGACATAGCTTTCATTCAAACCGAAGACATATATATAATATATACACATATCTACATTAAGTCACTGGAATTGAATTATACCATCACATTTTACCACTTTGAGGCAATTCCATTAAATATTTCTTCATCCTCCTTCTTCTTTCAATACAGGAGTCATCTGTAGCCGAGTGGTCTAAAGATTACTTTCCGCTTACTCAATAAACGGTCACCTCTCTTTAACCACCACTTGTCTTAAGCAGCCACATTTGTTATTTCCCCATTTATATGTTTTCAAAGTAAATCAACCTGCTTTAAGCAACAACCGGACTTAAAAGGACACTTTTGCTTCTCCCTTGACTGGCTGCTTAAGACAGGTTTGACTATCTGCTATCAAGTCACTGATCTCACCGCAAAGTTCGTAGGTTTGAGTCCGCTCGCTGCAAAAACCGTGTGAAAAAAATTTACCAGTTGCTTGCGGAAGAACAGTGGTTCCCCCCAGAGATCTTCGTCCACCAATACGATGGACATGACACGTAACCGGAAATGTGTTGAAAGTGATTACTACCGAGCGCTTGTAAATTGTTGAAAGGCTCACATGTTAGTACATGAAGTCACCTGTAACAAAAATTTTATTTTCGGTATG
The DNA here is from genome assembly GCA_029582155.1 of Panopea generosa. Taxonomy (NCBI): domain Eukaryota; kingdom Metazoa; phylum Mollusca; class Bivalvia; order Adapedonta; family Hiatellidae; genus Panopea; species Panopea generosa. The sequence goes on from CM055904.1 coordinate 61,643,201, forward strand.
CGGAAGTGTTCACGAGACAATGACAACTGTCCAATTTAATACCTAGTTAAAACAAGAGCACCACAGTTAGGTGCAGACACTCGTCTTTTTTTAATATCCATTAAATAGGACAAAGTCAGTGATGAACTTGTTTAATATGACGGTGATCAATTTTAAAAAGGGACATTGGAACATTATTGGAGCTTGTTTAACCGAATTTGATATTGGAGCACTGATTCGATTTCAGACTTTTCAATCATTATTACATCTTATGTTTATATACTTATATGCTCAAAATCCCACGAAAATTGTGGGTTATACAGTGCAATATATCGAAATAACTGAAGGAGTGTCAGATGAGCTCTTCTTGAGTATTTGGCCATGAATACACGAGTTTCCAGTTAATAAACCCATTAGCTACATTTACTGCTCTCCTACATGTGGGGACATTAGTGGCCACTGCCATGTGTACTTCTGCTTCACCAGCAATCATTACAACACACAACTGGTTATTAAATCAACAAAAAACAGTTTTACTTACTGGTTTTACATTTTATTCAATATAGAAACGCTAAATTTTACATACATAATTCTTCCATGTATCTTATACAAACATCCAAAGGTCTATACCGAACAGACGGAATTCACAAATACGGATCTGTGACCAATTACACGCTCTTTTACCAAACATTGAACAATCCGTTCAAAGTTACCAGAACACCAGGCTGCGTTCAGTTTGGTTAAACCTGCTGAATGTGTTCAAGTACGCTAATGTTGCTCATCTGAACAAACAATAAACAGAAATCGGACTTCAGCAAACAGCAGCAATGCCCCTTTATTTCTCTTAACTAACATGATTAAACACAAAAATTTTTTTATATTCCCGACTCATTCATTAATTTTAAACAACTAAGCATGACCAAGAACTTCCCTTTTATCAATGTTCTGGAACGAGGCGTGTAGTTGGGCAAAAATCCCTTCACATAGCACAATTAACACAGCCAGATATACTGCTATTGTTTGAAGCCGCTTAAAATACCATTACAGTATGCTGTGGCTAGATATCCGGGTACGATGAGGCCAGATATCCCGGTATGATATGTACTTATATATGTTCAGATTTAAGTGGACCACACACTTTACAAATATCTGCTAGGCAACAACCTTTGATGTGATGATATATATTAAGTTTATTTTATTATAAAAAAATGGTCGTTCTACATATACAAACAAGATGCCCTTCTTATCCCCGAACATATACATTGTACATAAGCACTTCAACATGTATTTGCATTTAATTAAATTAGTATTTATAAAGCTTTATTTCGATCTTATTTACAAACTTCTTATTTTATTATCAAACATAAAAACCTGTTGTAAGAGAGAGAGAGAGAGAGAGTGTAAAAATCAAACCTGTATTAGGCAGCCACTGCTCAAAGAAAAGTGAACTCCCACAGTAGCTGCTAAATACAGGTTGAATATTCTTACAGCATGAATATAAGAAAATGATATTCAGTCTACACACAGAAGGTATGTGCTTAACAAGTTTTATTTATGTGAACATTTATGAGAAAAAGAAAATCCGGTGACCAAACACTGTCACAAAATTTCAAAATTCTAACAGCAAATTAGAAATACATGATTTTATGATTTCTCTGAAGGCATCATCTAGTTTACAGATTGAACAAAATATAAGAAAGATTGCAAATAAATAAAAACACCTACTTTCCAAACTAAGAAAACTTTTGACATAACAAAATATATATATATAATAAATATTTTGTAAAATAAACTTTACTTAAGTAGCAAACAACAGATTACCCAATTCTGACAGTAGATTTTAACAGAACTTATGTAAAAACATCTTTCAGTCACAAGCAGAAAATAACAAATGCATCATCAAATACATAATCGGAATATTTATCAATAGTTAAAGCAGTTTTCTTTAAAATTGAATAGGAATTTCTTAACAAATTTAAATACAAAAATAACCTTTACACGGGACTCAACTCTTCTGTTTGAAATTTTTTACAATTTTGGCTTAAAGATGAAAACGTCAAAAAATGTCATATTTGAAAAAAAAAACATTTCTAAATGCAAGATAACTGATAGTTTATATGTTAAAAATGAAATCAAATTTAAATACAGCCAATCAGCAATCTGGACCCATTCACACCAGCACATGTAGTCATGGTTGCACTCACTTCTCTCCCTTCCTGTAACAGACAATCATAGAAAAAGATGAAAATAAGCACAAGTGTCAAAAATACTGTACGTAAAGATTGAAATTTGAAGATAATCACTCATTAACATTATATTTTATGACTTAAATGTAAATTATAAAACAAATGTGAAACTTTATAGCAATACTATGTTTTTATAACTGAAAGGGAAATGATCAATTTCATTTCTATATCAACTAAGCAGTAACAGTTCCAAGAAAAATAACTCATACAATATTTTACAGAAGGAAGCCAAATATTAACAATTATGCTAAACATGCAAGTAGATATACGTCTATGCGCACAATAAGAATAACAATTGTTTTATATGACAGACTTCTGCTTAATAATGATTACATGTACGTTCAGCTGGGAACAAAAATATGCGTAGGTAACTTTTATACCAATCAAAACTTTGTTAATGTAAAAACAAATTTAACAAAGCATTTGAACTAGGCCTGAAACAAAATATTGTTTGTCATTTACCTGCCTACCTGATAATATTGCCCTAACTATATTAATTTTATTGCAGTCCCTAAAAAATAATTATCTTTACTGTTTGTAGTTGCAAAAATGTTGGATAATACCGACCTTTCAGTTATATTTGTGAATTGTCGCTTTGGTGACCCAAGTTTGAATCTTGTGACAAGAAATAACACTTTTTTGTTCATTAGTTTTTAACCTTGCTATTGAATAAAGGAATGAATGTAGTAGGAACATGGGACACAGTACATGTACAAAACGTAAGGATAGTTCAAGCCCACTTACCTTTTAGCAGCAATACCACTTAGTAATCTATTGCCAAATATAAATGTTGGTATGGCTAACAGTCCTAGATATCTCAGCGTATCAAACATGTTAAGGTTTGTCCAGTAGCAGTAGTATAGACCAAATACACCTGAAATACAAGTAGTCATGGTAACTAACAGTGGCAAAGATCAAATACTGAAATTATAAGAAGCCATGGTAAAAGCTGTATACTCATTGTATGCATAGCCACGGTAACCAAATGTCGAAAATTGTAAAAGACAAAATACAAATAATTGGTAGTTTATATTTATTAATTTTAGCTCATGTGCCAAGAAAGCTCAAAGCTTATATGAACTTCTCTCAAGTCTGCTTTCTGGGTGTACCAATACTGTGTGTTGTTTTTCAAGATGCAAACCAATCAGGATGGGTATCAAACCTGCAACCCTTAGTGTAAGCAGCAAACACTCTGTCCACTGCATTACCTCCCTGCTTTATCACAGCTAACTTACACACAAATGAAAGTTGGTATCTACGGTCTTATTAAATTATAAAATGTCATCAAGGTAATAATAGTATGCATAGTGGCAGCACATGCATGTAAATGTAATATTTGATTGAACTACCCAATAACAAACACAAAACTTACCTGCTAGACATACATGGAAACCAACAGCGCTGACGGAGAATGGGAAGTTGGAAATGTTTACTCCTATCCTCATCCACTGAAATACAACAGAGAAATGATCTGTACAGGTACGCCAGGTATGATAATAAATCAGTTTTATTTCCCCTAACTCAGGATAGAAATAGAAATGTGTCTGTTAACACAAATGTCCCCGCTTTTTATAGGAAATCAACCAACGTTGACAAATATCAAACTTTTATTTATAATTATACATGTAAATATTAACTAAACACACAGAGAAGCTTACATTAGCGCTGATTTATTACTGAATTTGTTTTTAACGAATTCAAAATAACATCATTTATATATTGGGAAAGCACTTCAGCAATTTACATTACATGAGCAGATTTATACGGAACACACAGAGCTAGGAATCAGAAGTGATATTACACTAGGTAAATTTCAAAAATAGGATAATGTCGTGGGTTTATTACATTCCTGAACGGTAAATTATGTGATCTACATATTTGTTAAAACATTTAATTGTAGATACACAAACTGTCTAATCTAACAAAGACTAAATGGTTATTTTTTCGCACATATTTTATAACAAAAGGGAAGTTATAATTTAGTAAGTGACTTATTCCAATTATTTAAATTCTGTTACGATTCTTTAACACTATTTCAAGTAATATAATTTATGGCATATCCAGTTTTACTGGTGGCGGAAGATATCAGAATGTATCTGAGTAGAACCACCGTCCTTCCACAAGTAACTAGTAAACTTTATCAGGCCATCCTTAAAAAAATATATGTTTTTTGTTCTCTGACCCAGTATTTTTCATGTGGGAGGGTAGGTAGGTAGATTATTTTTTTGAAGAAAAAATGGACAGAAAATCATGAAAAAAAAATTAAACGCTTCGAGTCATTAAAAAAGTTTGGGTAGCCACAATATTGAGTGAGTTGGTAGGAGCACTGCAAACAATCTATTTTTTTTATGGATGGCCTCATATGAAATTTTTGTGAGACTTGAACCTATGACTTCAATGGTGAGAGGTAAGAGATCTTGAGAGAGGATCAACAATATTGTTATACTTACGCAGACTACCAGTATCAGCAATGGAAGAAGGACGAGGACGGTGAAAGCCAGCGAAACAGTCTTAGATGGTCGCTTCTCTGGTTCACGGAACATATGCTGTAATGCAACATTGGCAAACAATATTATACAAATAACAAGAAAAAATATGATTCATATTATAAGAAATAACATCATTTTAGGACTGTGTAAGAAAACTCAATTTCTATCAACATCAACTATAAAACAGGAAGTTCAATCAATGTGTATTGAATGTAATTTCATCGCTCAATACTAAGAAATTTGAACTTTGAATAACTCTTATCAGATAACAAAGTATTCAGTTCAAAAATCAAGGCAGGATTTAGTACTAGAAAATTACTTCATTTCCGAAAATGGACAACATCCACAGCAGACATTTTTAAATTGTGGCATGCATGCAAGATGTAAATATTTCTCCCACATTTTATCTAATTCCAAGATAGCGACTATACTCTATTCAGATGTGAAATAGTAAGATACAGATATAAATTATAACAATATGTTTCTTCTTTTTCTACTAAAAATCACCATATCAAACACAAACATACCTTAATTTCGGGTTTCTTGCCATACAGGTCTTGCTTTTCTTTTGATGTGGGAGCCTCTGGGAAAGTCAACTGTACATCAGCCTGTGTTTGAAAGTATAAACAATCTATTAGCAATGATCAACAGATGAAAAGTGATTTCCATTTATACAGGGGTTGGGAAAAACTTTTAAAAGCACTCGTCTGTCGGGCAAGTGGACTGTTATGAGTACCCGATGGAAAATTCACTTGTCCAAAAAATTTAGACTAAAATGTTGTCTATTTTGAAGCATGCTGTGATTACCTTATCTAACCTTAAATGATTTTGTTACTTCATTTACAGTTAGTACACCACTAGCTTTAAACATTATCATCATGCAATAAACATTAATTTTGTTGATGTTTATATGTTGCTTAGTACAAAATACAAACAGCTTTGGGTAAACATAAAAGCATTCAAGCCTCCGTAACATGTAAAACGCAAAAAGACTGGAAATACCCCAAACAGTCCAATTTTTAAACCGACATTCAAAAGCTGTGCATGCACGTATCGATACCTTATCAAAATAATGCCAAACACTTTGTAATGAAATGTGTCCTTGGAGACTAGACAAGAAATTACATAATAAAGTTATTGTTGATGAACGTAAATGTCAAATTTACAAATGATACTTACAGCAATGAAATATAGAAAGAATAAATACTGTAACGACTTAGGATCATTTCTTTTTTACAGTTTTCAGATTGTTTATTTTTTGATCTCATTCAAAAAGTTTACTCACTGATAAAAATCAATTGTCCGCAGACAAAAACCACTAGTCAGGACGAGCGGACGAGTGCTTTTGCCGGCCCCTGATTCATATATATATATATATATATATATATATATATATATATATACAAATATTTCAAATACAATTTGTCCATATATCCATTATTCCATAGAGGCAATCATATTAGATCTGGACCTGTATTCACAAAACCTCTCAACTTTTGACTGCACTCAGTTAAAAATATTATTATATAAACAGTTTAAATATTAATGTCAATTATTATATTGATAAGCATCAACTCTGCCTTTTTTGAACATTTATATATATTATCTTTATGTTTTACAATGAAGTATTTCTAAACATTCACTAAGACTTCATACTTCAGTCAAAATATTTTGTGAATATAGCCTGTGCCTTATACCAAGAAACCTGCAAACTGTCAAACTTTATTAAAAAAAAATCTCGCATACACATATAAATGCTCCCTGCAAGTAACAGAAAAACTTTCTCAAAGAAATATTTTTTGGGTGGAAATGGGTTTGAATAAACAGCCTCAGTAGTGATCTTGAGATGAAGCCCAATCATGGAAGAACCCTTAGCTCAGACCAGACCACCCGTCTACTGAGGAACCTTCTCAAAAATTACAATCTGATAAATACTAACCACAGTCCAGGAGATGGGATTCTCTATGACGGCATCTCCTACAACAAGGTCCACACTGTATTTGCCGGATTTGTATCCAAAGTCTTTTGCACTAGCACCAACATTCTGAAATGGTAACATGGACACAGGTCAATATTATGTGGATGTATAGTGGTGATTTTGATCAAAGGATAGTACAAAATCCACCAACATCTTTTTTAGTGATACTTCTGAAATCAATTACTTTTTTGTAACAATAAATTATACTTATTTGTTATTATGGCTTGTTCAACTGATATGATTCATCAAATGTTTTAATTGATGACAGTAAAAAAAAATTCTTTTGACTTATTATTCAACAATATGCCCAGAACAATAAACTTAATTATTCTCTACAGCAATTCTCAACTAACACTGGTAACAATGAAATTATTGATGCTATTTATCACTATATACGAAACAAAAATATTAATGGTTTCGCCAACACCCTCTTTTCTTGCCTCAAACCTCAACAGCTTCATGGGAACACACATGTTTTCCACCTCAACTGTAAGTATTTCAAGTAAAGTTACATGTACATACCAGATCAAACTTGTTATTATTACTGGAGTCAGCCTCGGCTACAAAAATGATTTCTTGTTTGGACTGGGCACTGGTCAGCTTGACGAATGTCTGGTGGGCGGTCATAAGGCTTCCTGACGACTTGTCTTTCAGCTGGAACTTCATTAGAATCTTCTGGTGGAAATCCGCTTCCAACACACTCGATACCTTCTTGGGATGTTGGATTCTACAAACATTAAAGAGAATGGAATTGAGACATATAAACCATATAAAAACATGTGCATCAGCAGTATCAAGAGTACATATATAAACCAAGAGGGCCTGTATCGCTCAAGTACTGGGCTGTGTTCAGCGAGGTTATACAGTAAAAATGATTTATGCCTGGTTTCCTTAAATGATCGTGTACTGCATACTAATATGAGGTTGAGCCAGAGTCCAGGAAAATGTCAGCTAACATAGATAATGTTTAAATGAACTGAACGCAGCTCTGTTCATTCAGGTCTTATTAAGACCATTTCAAGAAATTACCATGTTCATAAAACAGTTTTTACAAGTTTTGTTAGGATTGGATAAAAATTTAAGGTCGTCTAATGTTAACAAGGCAGAAATGAGTTATTTGTTTTCTATCATCCAAGGGCAACAAATATTGTTTCTTGTCTGATCTGGCTTCTGTTTCACAAACATTTTACTACTTAACTTAGTTTTGATTGGAGATTTATCTACATGTATTATATAATCCATATCAATAAAACCATGTGCAATTTTAATGGAACCAGTCTAAAATAATTATCATCTGGCTGCTTTTCTTCGATTTATGTTTTTTAAGTATTTAAGTATATGTTGGTAAAACAGGAGCTAAGTCATATAACAAACTAGTAGCAGCATCCGTATTACTAAACATTCCGACTGTTTAATCTGGATCTGATGACCAGCAAATGCTACAGTGGAGCTAAATTATGAATAAATTTTGTTGTAATCCTATTGATGTTTGCATGAAGTAACTTAACATAATATAGATTGTATAGTTTCAGTTATTTACACATGGTTTCCTGTGATCCTGGAAGATTTACCAGTACCTGAGCACACACATTTCTGCAAGTAACTGTTAACTTTCTCACTTGAATAAGCAGGGAGAGACAATGACATCACAGAGACTATAACCGGGCGGGAAGTCGAACTAACGAGCCCTGGGTTGATAGTCATATGCGCTACTGGGCGCTGCTTTTTATTACAAAAAATAACATCACTACAATTTAAATGATAATAATCTTAGTTTACCTGGATGGCTTTGGTGCTGAAACCTGATCCCGGTCTGCAACACCGATTTCAACATTTTCCAATGTGACCTGTGTGGTAACCTTCACACTAACCGAGGCTCCACTAGTTCCAATCAACCTGGCATCTGACTTTTGTGGTGCCACGGTGATGGCCACATTGTAGAATCCGCTGGACGGCTTGTTGGCCATGAAGTCCAATTCAAAGAGGGAGCTGTAATTGTGATGGAGATACATGTATTTAAGGCACCATGATTATGGTAAATTTTTAATATGCACCATTTCTTAAAATTATATATACATGTGAAGTATATGTAAAATAATAATACCCAGCTATCAGTCTTGTGTGTGTGTGGCTTTTTAAGGGGGGGGGGCATGGGAACTGGTCCCTTTGATTTTTTTCATAAATTAGGGGAAAACATGTTTTTGGGAGGAGAATGGTGCCAAACTTCTGACAACATCAATGCCACCGCACCAACAAAAATTGGAAACATAACTCCTGTAAAATTAAACCAATGATGACAAATATCGAACTTGATCTGTTTTATAACTGTACAGGTACAAACAAAATATTAATAAATGAAATTTACCTCTTCAGAAGTTATTGGTAGGAAAGCCTTTATTTTTACCTCTGTCACACAAACAGATGGACGAGCCAATATTTAAATGACCCATTACCATTCTTCAAATGGCAGGGGAATAACAAGTGTTGTCAAAGGACAACAACACTTGCCTATTGGATAAAACTCACCACCCGTGCAAAGATTGAGATTGGAGGCAAACACCAAATTTTCAACACAACTAAGCAAAAGTTTAACTTGGGTGTCTAGAGATGCCAACGCTTAGGTCATGGCAATAGCTCTCCTGGACATTCATCCCGGCAAGTTAAAAAGTCAATTTGAACTATTAAATATTAATACAAGATTAATAATGCACTGTTTGGTGTAAGGTATACTGAGATGCTTATATATAGCAAACAAAAAAAAGTATGAAGTTCTCATGTTGAAATGTAACACAAGTTGAAAGATAACAAACTTACTCTTCTGATGTAGCCTTGAATGGTTTCTTACTCAGGACGACAGACTGGTCACCAAGATTCTTCGCATTGTCTGCTGTAACTGTCAGTTTTCCTAGACTGCCACCCATCAAGTTGGTTACACGAACCTAAGAAAAAGCAAAACACGAATATTAAGACCAGAAACTCAATTTTAGGGTCTGTCAGGTAAAACTTAACACAGATATTGTTCTTTCTGGCCTTACAATGTATGTCCATTGAAACAAATGGCAAATGATAATTTATAATGAGGTGCAGACTAAGCAAAATTATTTCGTTTCACTCAAGCTGCCGGGACGTTTGGCCTTACTTTTGAAACCATGTTGAATTAATTATCTGTGCTGCACACCTATTTTCACAAACAAGTTACAGTTAAATGTTATATAAACTTCAAAACATACTGTAAAATAATTGTTGTAACAAATCACTACAACAACAACAACGATGAACATAAAATACTGGTTTCACCCTGGCAGGGCCCATATTCACAAAGTGTGTAACAATGAAAAATTCACTTGATTGAAAATGTTATTTTAAAACTTATGGGTCACCTTATATCTGTCATTGAATAGTAGGATAAAACATAAACCTATTGATAATATTCATAATTTTTTGATAAAAAATATAACATCACAAAATGAGAACAAATAAATAAGCGTTTTCTTAAATTTTTAACTATACAGCCACAGGTTTTACTTGAATAATTACCCACAATGTCACATTACAAACAATATCATTTTTTATTTATCCACAATATAATCATAGTTAATAAGATTGAACAGTTTAAATATTCAGTGCCGTATGATGTTTATGCCATGGAGGGCTAACAGATAATCTATCAACTTTACCACTCTTTTTGGGATTGTAGAAGGTTTACAGTACTTAGCACACCATCTCTCGATAACTGTTAAAATGATAACTTTCCCACTTAAATCACGATGAGAGAGCAAACACAATGCAACATCGTTGTATATCAATCATCATGCAGACTGTGGGCAGGTGAGATACAAACTCATATCCCCTGGATCAATGGTCAGACCAGCTACTGACTGAGCTATCCGTGCGCAGCTTATGAATGTTTTTATTGATTACAATACAACAAATACATACCTGGACAGTAGGCTTGGATTGGCTGACAGAAACTGTGCTTGCCAGTGTTACAGCCACCGGGATATGAAACTGGAAAAATAAACAAATACAATCAGAGTACAATAAACTTTCTCCTGCATAAAACTGGCAAACATTTTTGGGGTGGGGGGGGGGGGGAACTTGAATATTCAACTTATTGAACTTAAAAGGTGAATGATCTTGAAAGAGATGCCTGCACAAAAGTGAGACCGTTACCTTTTACATTTGGTATCATGGTGATACCTTTTTACATTGCGATTTACTGGGAGTTTCAAATTATATTGACAAAGTAACATTAAACATGTAAATACCATTTCTTTGTTCAAAAACAAAGATTACTGGAGTTTTAAAGGGACACAAATGAAAAGAATAAGTTGGCTTGAAAATATTTGTTACAAACCTTGTTATCGGTGAGTGTATTGACAGCAGACAAAAATGTGCATGCAGATCTGAGTTGCTGCACGTGCTTACGACTGAGGAAATAGTTGGAGAATTTCAGCACTTTATCCTGAAATGTACATGTATGTATAGTATCATAATCAAAAAAACAACAAAATATGTGATTTTTTTATTACTTTGAAATCGTATCAATGAGAATCACTTCATATAATTTATAATAGGCCTAGTATGCAGAGTTTTCTCCAGAGCACGTTTTTTGTGTTTTTGACGCAATTAAATCTCATTTGATGCAATCAAGTTTGTTCAGTGCGTCCACTATGAAGCAACTTTAAAAATACAGAAATTCAAATTACGCATATTTGTTTCGGCAAGCTGGTTTCATGGTTAGTTTTACAATGCTAGCTGTTTCAGCAGATCACGTGATCTGATTCAGGGAAACCCCGTCATGCGGTTCTACTAAGTTTTGTAAACGCTCTAATTGGTTATTCACACTTTATTGATGCAATCGCAGAGACGATTATGATCACATACATAATTTTCTGCAAAGCAATATTATAGTTTGAAGACAACATCTGTGAAAACAAACGTATGCTGCAACAATAGCACTGATATATACTGAGTTTTAGGTTGTTTGTATATGAAGATGAAATGCTGAAATTGTGAAACGTTTCAAAAAACATGATTGAAATGTATGGACGTTACTCTATCTGAAAACCTTTTTATTTTATTTTCTATAAGGTATCAAGATGCGCATGCGCGACATTTTAATACCAGTTTAAACATAGGCCGGTCCATGTGTTTACAGCGGTATTCCTGGCGCCATTTATGTTTCTTTAACGGATGTTTAAAAGGTTATGGAAAAAAGAAAATAAACATTTTGAAAAATGATTATATAATTTCAGAAATATAACTTATTTTTATTAAGTTACCATTAAAATGTTATAATATTAAGATAATATTACTCTAAATGAGTCTAGCTATGAACCAGAAGAGAAGTGGTTTTGGGAAAAAGAAAACAACAAAGTTTTGTTTTCCAAAGAGTATAATGCTTAGTAAAGGTAAACATGAAGCTCAGCTGAAATATAAGATGTTGAAATAATTTTAGAGTTTTTCATTATAAATAGCTAGGGCCATGGTGATGGAGCTGAGGCCATGACATTTGAAAAGCACCATTTATTCAAGTTGATTAAGTTTAAAACTAAAAAAAAAAATAAATTTAAAACTAGTCAACTGATGACCCCCAGATTTTGAAAATGACCCTTAGATTTTTAGTCAGTAGGTCATCAATGACCCCCAAAAAATTGGTACTGGAGAAAACACTGCTTCCATATTCCATTTCATAAAAACCTGGGCTGCATTCAGCACCATTAAACAACAAACATGTATAATGCCTTGTTCCCTAAAATTTTTGCATACTGCATGCTAATATGGGGTTGAGTCGGTGTCCAGGATAATATGTTAAGATAAGTTAGCAAATGTTTAACTGAGCTGAACACAGTCCAGGGTTCAAAGTTGAACTCACTAACTGCAAGCTTATTTGTAGACATTTCTTCATTTTTTCTAAAAGTTATAGCAAATGACATACATACAAGGTAATTCAAACAATATTATGGCTGAATAGGAGTGGGTCTGTTTTAAATGACCGCTAAAACTGTAATGATAATTTTCGACAACAAGGGCCAGTACGTTCTGACACACAACATTTTAGGCTGTACAAGTACACTCCGGTCCCATTATAATGAGGTCATGCGAAACTCATTATATAATGCATTTTTTATATGGCTTCCAAATTTAAAATTGATATTTCAACCAAATTTATTAGAACTTGTGGTATAATTCTCAACTAAATCACCAAGTGTTTGCGAGCTTGTTACGTTTTTCCAAACTGTGACCATGTATTTGGGTATCAATTACACATGATAATTCAGACTAACATGGTAACAACTTTTTATTGTTATAAACAACATCATTTTAATTGATTTACACCGACAATAAACGATCTGTCAAATTTATCACACATTGTCATGTGTTTGGTTACGGTTCTTTGACCAGTGCATCTTAGGATATTTATAACGTGGTTCTGTGTATATTGCAGTTTTATTTCATGGATCCCAGCAACCGCATAACGGGACCCAAGTGTAATTGGTGCCATATATATAACACAGTGGTTAACACCCTAGATGGCATAATTTATGAAAGTAAGCATCTATAGGCACCTCAAAGTTTTACTTTGGGGCGGTCTTAAAATACTGACTCTTGTCGGGTCACAGGAAAGAAAATTGTTTTTTTCCATTTGACCTTGTATTTAAAAGAAAAGAAAATTTGGTCAAAGAAAGTCAAATTCAATACTGATACATGTAGGTAGTCTTCTTGTTTGTAATTATTTCTTTTGATTCTTAAATAATAAAAGAACATCAGGAAAGACTTACATACTTGCAAGTTTGTGATAATAGATGAACAATTATTTACTCACCTGTGATATGGTTGGGGCTTTTCCTACTTTACCGGCAAGTTGATATGCACTGTCCACAACAGATGCTGTTACAAATAGTCCACCTTCAAACTGTCAATATAAATGAAAACAAATTTTACATTAATCACGCTGTTGCTACAATCTCTAGTGAATAAAAACCATTTAATGGCAACAACAGCTTTATTGTAGTATGTAATGTAGCATGATCCCAAAGACACTGTTATGGTACCCAGTAACATAATTATGGTTCCCAGAAACACTATGATACCCAGTAACATTATATGGTACCCAATAACCTTATACCGACAATGGGCTGACCAATTCTACAACTACTCATTCATTAAAAGTGGAGGTATGCACTGCTTGACCTGATGCCAGAACAACTATATACAATGTAGTGTTTACTTAGTGTTTAACTTGTCTCTGGAAAATGGTGGTGTAGCAACCGATATAAATTGCTGATTTGATTATCGACTTGTTTGATCGACAGCCCATGTCAGGTCGACTATCTTTGCTGTTACACAAAGACTGTAAGAGGATGTTTCATACAAGTTATTACCAAACATTAAAGTACAAACACACTTTCCATGACCTCTTCTAGAAAATCATTCAAATCTTTGTGACAGAGATTTATCAATGTAAAATCAGAAATGTTGACGGTAGTTGACGGATTCTGGCCTTTGAAATTACACAGTTATTGATATGAGAAGTTAAAACAGAATAGGTGCAGTGAATAGCAGGGCAGTGTATTGCCTGCTCATGCTAGAGGTTATGAGTTTTATCCCCAAATCTACTCGATAGTCTCTTAAAAAAAAAACAATTCAAAACTGGTTCTATATACAAGTAGGAAATGAACTTGACAGCAGTTTTTATTATAAGCTCTGGACTTTCTTCACAATCAAGCCAAAATAAATCAGCACAAACTTTAATAGCAATATTAATATTTAATTTTGTGTCTACTCTTGTAACTCACCTGAAGATATTTTTCATCAACCTCATCGGCTTGTGCAACCACATCTTCAATGAGATCAAAATATTTGTTGAGGTCAGTGCCCATCTCTGTGGCAACACGGAAAGCATAGCTGTGACTGTAAAAAATATTTTCAATATTATACCAACTACATTATTAAATTAGGGTCGTTCTTAAAAAAAATTGTTTGCTGTGCTCCTGCCTACTCACTCAAAATCACAGCTACCTAAACTGTTTTGACAAACTTTCAAAGCATTGATCCCATACCACCCCATGATTTCTCTCCATTTCTGTTTAGTTTAAAATGACAATACACAATCAATATCAACAAAAAATAGCTGCCTACCTACCTATATGAAAAATACAGATCACATATATGGTTCAAGATACAGTTTTCACTGTGCTAAGTGTTCACATACATACTTAGTACCTTTTTAAATTTTCTGCATACATACTTAAGATATCTGTATTAGCAGATTACCTGTGCTGCAAGAGCACGTGTAAGTTATCACCCATACTAAATGTTTAAGTTACCACCTGTGCTGCAAGAGCACATATTGTAAGTTATCACCCATACTAAATGTTTAAGTGACCACCTGTGCTGCAAGAGCACATGTAAGTTGTCACCCATACTAAATGTTTAAGTGACCACCTGTGCTGCAGGAGCACATGTTGTAAGTGATCACCCTCAAATAAATGTTTGTGACCACCTGTGCTTCAAGACCGCATGTTGTAAGTTATCACCCGTACTAAATGTTTAAGTGACCACCTGTGCTTCAAGACCGCATGTTGTAAGTGATCACCCATACTAAATATTTAAGTGACCACCTGTGCTGTAAGACCACATGTTGTAAGTGATCACATGAGCTAAATGTTTAAGTGACCACCTGTGCTGTAAGACCACATGTTGTAAGTGATCACCTGACCTAAATGTTTAAGTGACCACCTGTGCTGTAAGACACGTTGTAAGTGACCACCTGAACTAAATGTTTAAGTGACCACCTGTGCTTCAAGACCGCATGTTGTAAGTGATCACCTGAACTAAATGTTTAAGTGACCACCTGTGCTGTAAGACACGTTGTAAGTGACCACCTGAACTAAATGTTTAAGTGACCACCTGTGCTTCAAGACCGCATGTTGTAAGTGATCACCTGAACTAAATGTTTAAGTGACCACCTGTGCTTCAAAACCGCATGTTGTAAGTGATCACCCGTTCTAAATGTTTAAGTGACCACCTGTGCTGTAAGACCACATGTTGTAAGTGATCACCTGAACTAAATGTTTAAGTGACCACCTGTGCTTCAAGACCGCATGTTGCAAGTTAACACCTGTACTAAATGTTTAAGGGAGCATGTGTGCGCCAAGACTGCATGTTGTAAGTGATCACCTGTACTAAATGTTTAAGTTACCACCTGTACTGCAAGAATGCATGTAAGAGATCACCTGTACTAAATGTTTAAGTTACCACCTGTGCTCCACCTTCCAAGACCACGTGTTGTAAGTGATCACCTGTGCTGCAAGACAACATGTAAGAGATCACCGGTGTCAAGAATATCAAGGGTTACTGAATGTTTTCTTTTTGTATGTCTATTCTACACTGGTAAAATATTTACCTTAATGGTGAGTCATCTTGTTTTAAAGCCTCTGCCAAAGCTGATGAAACTTTCTTGTTATCAACTGCAAAAAAATACAATTATAAAATTTACTGTGTACAAGTTTACTACAGGTGCTGGTATTTCCCCCTTAATCTAGTTTCATTTTCTCTGATTAATACACAACCTTATATACTGAAAACACAGCAACTCTTCTGAATAAAAGGTTGAACAATTTTATATTATATTTCAGTACATTTTAAATGTATTTTAAAGTTTTCAGAAGACTAAGGTGTTGATTGAACAAAATCTCTGAAATCACTGATTACTTCCCAACATACAAGAGGTGGGAAAATTATGACTGTAAAACAAAATTTATGAACAATTATCACATAGACTGGCTCAATGGAAATTATAACTCAAACCCCCATGAGTGACAGTCAAGCTGGAACAAAAGTAAAATGCGAAGAAAGCAGTCACTTAGAAATCTTTAAATTATTAAAACACTCAGTTATCAGTGACCTATATATGTTGAAAATTTTCTGTCCTTGAAATCATTTAATTTCATTTTTGACTCTTCCTAGGTGACAATGTATAATACATTTTTATCACAAATTAAATTTTAGCAGAATTACGTCTGATCTTAATACACAAATGTTAAAACCACACATATCAAGAACAATAAAGAAGTGGAGCATGTGGCTCAGTGGTAGAGCATCCAATCCATGACCGGAGGATTGCGAGTTTGATCCTCAGGCAAGACTGAGTGATGGGTCCTTGAGCCAGACATAGAGCGTGCAGTTGCAATAATTTGTTTTTCAATGAAAGAAAAAAAAATAAGTTTAAAACAAAACAAAATTAACTTACCTGGCAGCCCAAGATTTTTTAGAGCAAAGAATGCATAATAGATGTCAGCGACAGAGCTGTCATCCTTAATGCTGTCAGTGAGCAGTTTCTGTGAGCTGCCCGCAGACAGTTTGCACCCACTGAGAGCCTTGGCTGCTGATGATGCATGGAACCATGACGCCACGCTGTTAGCATCTACTGATGATGTAACAGTCTTACATACTTCCTGAAAATGAATAAAGTAAACAATAAATTGTAATCTTACAGTATTCTTTGGGGCCCCAAGTTTCCCCTTGCCAAAATGTATCTTTTTGCCATTATGGAAGATAAAAATCCTCTCAAAAACTAAAAAAATATTTTTTTATTGCTTGAAACTTTAAACTGCAATATTTTTTTAATTTTGAGGATTTTTTATTTATTTGATTAGCAGAAAAGCGCATATGATGTTGGAAAGGGAATGGGCCAGGCAAAAATGAGACTCATCAACTATTTACTTATTGAGTGTGCTTCTAGGCTGACTTTATTTGCAAAAAGTTTAATTCAACTACTGTTCTATTTTCTCTGAGTTTTGTTTGCGCCTGTTGTCATGCAATGCATCTACATATATTTATATGCCAATTATTTGTTTTGTGCAAGTCCAGCAACCTTGGCAGAACTGTATTTGTCATTCAATTTTATTGGTAAGGGAAGATCTCAGAAATAATTAAATTACATCTACTAATTTTCATAATCTTTCTGACAAAGTTTTTGGTAAATGTCAAGTTTTAACTCATACCTGCTCCTTTGGAATGGTGGCTCCTAGAAGTTTCAGGCCCAGGATAGAGTAATGGGCATTTGCAGCATCTGTATAGGGCTGGGCAGCCTCAAACACAGACTTTAGCCTGGCACGATCAACAGTGGTTAAAAATGTGGAAGGCGTGAGGGCCTGACCAACCACTGCGACTGCAAACAGGAATATGATTGAGGAACCTGAAATTGACATGAACAAAAATGTCATGATAAGTAGGCATGATACGTAAATACAGTCACAGATATTAATCCTGTTTTTCCCCCAAAATGCCAGGTATATATATATATAATAATGAATGTAAATGAATTTCATGTTATTAAGTGCAGTGTGTAAAATTATTCTTCCATCTCAATTTATTACAAAGCTAAAACCTAGAAATAAATGCAATAATTTAAATGCATACAAGAACACATAAGGTGTCTATTTAGCAAGTGTTTCATTAAAAATTTTGACCAAATCGACAAAAATGAGTTTTATTGAACAAATTGCTCTTATTCAGTTGCGCTAGCAAGTGTTAGCAAATTATTAAAGAGTGTCCTATATGATAATATACACTATATTTCATGTACATTATGCTTTGTCCTGAAATGATATGCTTGGGATATTTCATATATGTTACGTTTTGTCCTGAAATGATATGCTTGGGATATTTCATATATGTTACGTTTTGTCCTGAAATGATATGCTTGGGATAGTATGGCAGTGTAACACTTTGTCTCAGATGATGCACGTAGTAATACGGGTCAAGAGTCTTGTAAACTATGGTTGACATGATGAGAAGCGGAGACAACCTGCACGAGTACACGAGTAAATTAAAATAATGTGGAATTTACAACTTATACATTGGGTAGAATATTTAAGGTTGGATGAAGAAGGTTGCTGGCATGGTGTTCAGAGCAACCTTGAAGTCATCAATAGAGAAGATACTGCGATAGTGGTTGGCAGTCGATTCCAGTACAGTATGGTATGGGGGAAAAAGGGATTTAAATGATCAAGCCTAGCATATTACTTGAAAAGAAATTAAATAACTTTTAACTGTTTCTTAAAATCTAAACCAGAAGAAATACCAAGCTAAAATTAGTAAATCAGTTGTTGATAAATGTTTGGTTCAATTCCCAGAAAATGAGCACCGACCAACACATTTACAGTATTGTTAAGTAATGAAACTTATCATGTTGCTTTGAGTACATATATTCAATCAGATAATTTATTTTACAAACACTTAAAACAATCAATTTGTAAAATAAAATGCTATCGATTTAAAAAGACGCTTATACGTTTTATTTACACGTGGCAAACGCCGATAACCCGGCACCAATGCATGTGAAAATGCATTGGCAAAATCACTATAAAAATATCTGGCATTGTGGCGTCGTTAATGATGAAGAATTAAAGCACCGCTTGTGCGGTGACACACGTGCATTTATGTAAGAAACAAGCCATTACAAATAAAATAAATCTCTTTATCCTGACACCTACCTTTCGCCATTTTGAAAATACTAACTTCCGGGGACGTGTTACATCCGGGGATTTTATTATAAAATCGGAACGACCAGTTTATACCGAAATCGGATTATATCATAGAAAACGTCACTTTTATGGCAAATCACATCGAAGTCGGCAAATCGATACTTGGTAGATTTCGTTCAAATGTGCACACGGAACATAAATGGTCAAGAATAGCCGAGCCTATGCCTATTCCAACAAGAAGAAGAAGAAGACGAAGAAGAAACAGTAGTAGTAGTAGTAGTAGTAGTAGTAGTAGTAGTAGTAGTAGTAGTAGTAGAAGAAGAAGAAGAAGAAGAAGAAGAAGAAGAAGAAGACAAAGTAAGTTCAATTCATGGTTTTATCAAAAAAACAGTTAGTCCCACCAGGCCATCATACGTGTGTTTTTAATAGGCCTATACAAGGAATTATATAGAAATAACCACTCCGACGCACACTAAAATTTAAAACACATTTAAGGATAGGTTTTAAAAAATATATATGCCCATGTGATATGTGTTGTCACTTCAAATTTCCCATCACAAACATGGAATCCCCATTTAAATAACCGAAACTTTGGTAATTTTTATACATGGTTACTTTGCAACGAATTCACTTTTCACAGCTATTATGGTGATTTACTATTGTACTGTTATGAAGGAAGGATCGACTTAAACATGAATTAATACCATAAATCAATAAAGAGATAATTGAAGAAAACATAAGAAACGCCGTTTGCTTCGGTATCACAAAGGTGAAACGAAGGTGAACCGGTGAAACATGTAACTACTTGCTTTTATTTAGTAATATCGTTTATATATTGAGTTGAATCTTCTTTTTTTCAAGTGAATAAACATCCCCTCAATATAATTGAAATACGATAACGCAATGGTATGCAAAAAGTCTTTCTCGTATTCTAATACCTTTATAAAGTAAACACTTCATGATTGAGTACATTTATTGTGGACGCTTTTGCTATTAGGCGTAGCATTACTACTATAGACGTACAATAAAAAAATATTTTTTTCTGTCAGCAAGGAAATACTTTATTACACATGTACATTGATAAACTCATACTTCGAAGTTCATCCTCAGTATTCTAATACATGTACATTTAATAACACACTTAATAATATAGTCATAAATAATGGATTGTATGATATTTGTATTTTGATAAATGACATGTGAATATTGTTGTGCATTTATGTTTTGTAACGGGAAACAGTATTGAAACAGTTTTAAGTAAATAAAATATTCTTCTTATTATTATTCTTCATAGTAGACCATACATCACCATAGATGTGTAAAAAGCGAATTCGTTGCAAATTCGTTTACCAAAAAAAAAAATCACGGGTGGGTCCTACTAAATGCCACTAAGGACCACTAAGGACTACTAAGGAGCCACTAAGGACCACTAAGGACTACTAAGGAGCCACTAAGGATGCAGTGTGCACAAAGTAATGCTTATGTATTGACGTATAACCTTTATTTACTTGAAAGTTATCAAATTAACAGTAATTGAATATTGGCCAAAAATTTTATATGTCCCGCAATAAAGTATTGCGCAATGTTTACATTGAACTCCGTAAACTTCCCGAACAAAGTCTCGAAAACAAGATCGGGAACGAGTCTTCACGATGTTATCCGACGATTGATCGGAAACCCGAAAGCGGTTCGTTGAAAATGGCAAATGTAAACAAAAACAAAAACGTGGCTTCAGAAACCGATGTTTGTAATAAAGAGGTAATGCAATTAGACACTTTAGACGAGTTTATCTCTAAGTAATAAGTGTATCTTCATGCTGGGCGTGTGTATTTAGGACAGGGAATTGACGGGTAATATGCGAATATAATCCCTTTAAATTACACATGTGGGCTGCAATTGCATATCTACTAGTTAACCCCACCTCTCCCCCTAATTACAACTTCCATACTCCCATATTTTATTAAAATCAAGTAGATTTCTACTGAAAAACAATGTGTGCCCGTTCAGATTTTGTGTTGTGCCCCCTAAGTTCGCCCCCTCTGAACTGGATCCTGGATCCACCCATGAGCTAGGTCGTGAACACACCACAGATAATAACAGATATTTCACACATACGTGTTTGCATATATCAAATATTCAAGTTTACATCGAAATATCAAGTAAGTTTTTGATATTGAGTATATATGGGTTATTACAATTTATAAGGCCTGTGCATATCTAGATATTTTTTAATATTTTAACAGTAGAGTAACATAACATATATAGATCGGGTTTTAGGAACGCGTGGGTGGGGTATAGCATCAACTTATATGTGTATCTATATAAAACTAACGATGTTGTCACGTAACATGAAATCGGTAGTGTAGAGTCTAGCAGTAGTCACGTTTGCTTTCACCATAGGATAGGTATAACCTTCACCATAGGGTGGGTCTATAACCTTCACCATAGGATCACAGGCGGCAGTATCGGTGTTTGGATTACCCCTTTTACCGATAAAGAAAATAAATCGCCCCCTTTCAAGAAATTGCAAAAAAGCAAAAAAAAAAATATATATTTTTGACCCCCCCCCCCCCCTTTTTTTTATACCCTAACCCATAAAACTAAAAAATAAAATAAATGATTTAGATATATAGACAAGGTTACCAACTTCACACTGGGCCATGGTTACACCAACTGCATTCAATAATCCATTTCACCGATCAAATTTAGAGATTATCCACGAACCAGGGCTAGTTAACACTATAAATGGTTGTTTCCGAAACCGAAAACAAAAACCAATTCCCTTTGACCGTTTTTTTCGTGACAAGTCGAAATGCATGAAAAAATAAAATATTTATCGCAGGTCAGAAAAGATGTGGAACAGAAAATGCCAATGTAACCGCGATTTATCAATAATTCTCCAAGAATGCCGGTATCCACATGTTGCAAGCAAAACTTAAGTGTAAATGGAACTTATTTAACAGATTTACCTGTCTCAAATCGCTGTATTCAAAGAACTATGTTCGTTTTTATACGTTTTAATTCAAAACTTTGGAATCATGTAAATAAAGGCTTGTTTCCGGTTAAATAGGCTTGTTTCCACTCATAAAATAGGTATCACTGGGGGTCTCACTATTTAGCGTCAAGAAGCGACAAGAAGCGTCAAGAAGCGTCAAGAGCTTTATTATTAATAAAAGTTATCGTCAGGAAAAAAATATGTGTATGTTATACCTATATAAACATATATCAGTTGATTTTTTTAAATTCCATTCATTAATAAAGTCATAATTGAACTTTGTTTCTCCATTGCGATACCGACAAGAAGATCCGCCATTTTGTTTATGCAAAGGATAGTAACCCGTTAGCGTCAAGAAGCGTCAAACTATATCTCGATCCACATTTCATTTATCTATACACCTATTCCACACTTAATTAATAAATTACTCTTGAATACATAAGGACCTTTTTCAAATTTAATTTTATTTTTTTTGACAACAAGTCAAAATTAACTTAGCGTCAAGAAACCTTTCAGGTAAAAATCACTATTTAGCGACAAGAAGTGTCAAGAAGCGTCAAGAAATGTTTCGTTACAGGTAATATCACTATTTAGCGTCAAGAAGCGACAGTGTCGTGGACTACATACTCATTATTGATATTCTTTATTATTTTATCGTATTTTTTAATTTTAATAACAAATTTCTTCTTTATTATTTTATCGTATTATTTTTAGCTTAATAGAAGCGTTTCGTTACAAATTTACCATAAGAAGGTAAAAGTGTATCCAGGTCACACCACGGGGAGGCGCTTCATATCATGGTACAAAGTGGTTGGGTATCCACGTTTTCTGGAAACCGGAATTTGTGTGTGACCATAAAACCAAAATTGGATCACGTTTAGAGATTTTTCCAAGTGGTTGCAAAGTTTTGTTTAATATACAATTGCTTTGTCCAAAATACCATTTTTAGGTGGATACAATGACTGGATAGGACATCCAATGAGTGATGCTGCAGCGACCATAGACCAGACGGAGGAGAAGCTATGGTTTTAAGCAGTCTGTCGGCATCT
Organism: Panopea generosa; assembly: GCA_029582155.1. Taxonomy (NCBI): domain Eukaryota; kingdom Metazoa; phylum Mollusca; class Bivalvia; order Adapedonta; family Hiatellidae; genus Panopea; species Panopea generosa. Next base: position 61,666,434 of record CM055904.1, read on the forward strand.
ACTGATGGTGATACCAAAAGCAAACGGGCGTTATGATTTTCGTTCTCTGACTTATTTTCCGTCAGTTCAATACACGTTTTGACTCGAATACAGCGATTTGAAGCAGGTAATCCTGTTCAATAAGTTCCATTTACATTTAAGTTTTGTTTTCAACCTGTAGATACCGGCAATTTATGAGAATTATTGATAAATCACGGTTATATTTGTGTTTTCGGTGTTCCACATCTTTTCCGACCTGCGATATATATTGTATTTTATCATGCATTTCGACTTGTCATGGAAAACTGGTTAAAGGGAATTGGTTTTGGTTTTCGGTTTCGGAAGCTGCAACCATTTATAGTGTTAACCAACCGTGGTTCGTGGATGAACCTCTTAATTTGATCGGCGAAATAGTTGATTGAATGCAATTGGTTAAACTGTGCCCCAGTGTGAAGTTGGTAACCTTGTCTATATATCTAAATCCTTTTTTTAACTTTTTTTTAGTTTTATCTGTTAGGGTTAGGATAACGATAAAAAAAAAAGTATTTGGGGGGGGGGGGGGGGGGGGGGGGGGGGGGGGGGGGGGGGGGGGGGGGGGGGGGGGGGGGGGGGGGGGGGGGGGGGGGGGGGGGGGGGGGGGGGGGGGGGGGGGGGGGGGGGGGGGGGTGGGGGGGGGGGGGGGGGGGGGTTTAAAAAAAATATGGTTATTTGTTACGTTTGGGGCTATTTCTTTAAAAGGGGTGATTTATTTTCTTTATCGGTAAAGGGGGTAATCCAAACAGCGATACTGCCGCCTGTGGGTGGGTATATAATCTTCACCATAGGATGGGGTATAGCCTTCGCCATAGGGTGGGTATAACCTTCACCATAGGATGAGTATACTTCACCATAGGTGGGTATATTACCTTCACCATAGGGTTGGGTATAACCTTCACCATAGGGTGGGTATAACCATCACCATAGGGGTGTGTATAACCATCACCATAGGGTGGGTATAACATTCGCCATAGGATGTGTTTACTATCGCCATAGAGGTGGGTATAACCATCACCATAGGGTGTGTACAACCACCACCATAGGGTGGGTACAACCATCACCATAGGGTGTGTATAACCATCACCATAGGATGTGTATAACCATCGCCATAGGGTGTGTATATAACCTTCACCATAGGGTGGGTATATTACCTTCACCATAGGGTGGGTATAACCATCGCCATAGGGTGTGTATAACCATCACCATAGGGTGGGTATAACATTCGCCATAGGATGTGTTACCATCGCCATAGGGTGGGTATAACATTCGCCAATGGGTGGTTATAACCATCACCATATGGTGTGTATACTCATCACCATAGGGTGGGTATAACATTTGCCATAGGATGTGTTACTATCGCCATAGGGTGGGTATAACCATCACCATAGGGTGTGTACAACCACCACCATAGAGTGGGTACAACCATCACCATAGGGTGTGTATAACCATCACAATATGATGTGTATAACCATCACCATAGTGTGTATATAACCATCTCCATAGGGTGGGTATATAACCTTCACCATAGGGTGGGTATATTACCTTCACCATAGGGTGGGTATAACCATCGCCATAGGGTGTGTATAACCATCACCATAGGGTGGGTATAACATTCGCCATAGGATGTGTTACCATCGCCATAGCGTGGGTATATAACCTTCACCATAGGGTGGTTATAACCATCACCATATGGTGTGTATAACCATCACCATAGGGTGGGTATAACATTCGCCAATGGGTGTGTATAACCTTCACCATAGCGTGAGTATATAACCTTCACCATAGGGTGGTTATAACCATCACCATATGGTGTATATAACCATCACCATAGGGTGGTTATAACCATCGCACTAGGGTGGGTATGTAACCTTCACCACAGGGTGTGTATAACCATCACCACAGGATGGGTTTAACCATCACCATAGGGTGTGTATAACCATCACCATAGGGTGGGCATAACCATCACCATAGGGTGTGTATAACCATCACCATAGGGTTTGTATAACCATCACCATAGGGTGGGTATAACCATCACCATAGGGTGTGTATAACCATCGCCATAGGGTGGGTATATAACTTTCATCAATGGGTGTGTATAACCATCGCTAAAGGGTGGGTATATAACAATCGCCATAGGGTGTATATAACCTTCACCATAGAGTGTATAAAGTTCACCATAGGGTTTGTATAACCTTCACCATAGGGTGTGTATAACCATCACCATAGGATGTGTAAAACCATCACCATAGGGTGGGTATAACCATCACCATAGGGTGTGTATAACCATCGCCATAGGGTGGGTATATAACTTTCATCAATGGGTGTGTATAACCATCGCTATAGGGTGGGTATATAACAATCGCCATAGGGTGTATATAACCTTCACCATAGAGTGTATAAAGTTCACCATAGGTTTTGTATAACCATCACCATAGTGTGTATATAACCATCTCCATAGGGTGGGTATATAACCTTCACCATAGGGTGGGTATATTACCTTCACCATAGGGTGGGTATAACCATCGCCATAGGGTGTGTATAACCATCACCATAGGGTGGGTATAACATTCGCCATAGGATGTGTTACCATCGCCATAGCGTGGGTATATAACTTTCACCATAGGGTGGTTATAACCATCACCATATGGTGTGTAAAACCATCGCCATAGGGTGGGTATAACATTCGCCATAGGTTGTGTATAACCATCGCCATAGTGTGGGTATAACCTTCACCATAAGTTGGGTATATAACATTCACCATAGGGTGGGGTATAACGTTTGCCATAGGGTGGGGTATAACCTTCGCAACAGCAAGTGTTGAGTAAGAAAATAGATCGCGTAAGAAAACCGAATGTTGAGTAAGGATATCATCGAGTGTTGAATAAGGGTATCGAGTAAGTATATTATTTGTCAAGTAAGGATCTCGAGTATCAAGTATGAATATCACTGAGTGTCAAGAAAGAATATCAATTTTTGAGTAAGAATATCCGTGTCGAGAAAGAATGTTGAGTGTCGAGTAAGAATATCAATTGTTGAGTAAGAATATCTTTGTTGAGTAAAGGATGTCGAGTGTCTAGTAAGAACATTAATTGTTGAGTAAGAATATTGATGTCATGTAAGAATGTTGAGTGTTGAGTAAGAACATAAATTGTTGAGAAAAATATCGGTGCCGAGAAAGAATGTTGAGTGTCGAGTAAGAATATCAATTGTTGAGTAAGAATATCCGTGTCGTGAAAGAATGTTGAGTGTCGAGTAAGAATATCAATAGTTGAGTAAGAATATCCGTGTCGAAAAAGAATGTTGAGTGTCGAGTAAGAATATCAATAGTTGAGTAAGAATATCCATGTCGACAAAGAATGTTGAGTGTCGAGTAAGAATATCAATTGTTGAGTAAGAATATCTTTGTCGAGTAAAGGATGTCGAGTGTTTAGTAAGAATATTAATTGTTGAGTAAGAATATTGATGTCGTGTAAGGATGTTGAGTGTTGAGTAAGAACATAAATTGTTGAGTAAGAATATCCGTGTCGACAAAAAATGTTGAGTGTCGAGTAAGAATATCAATTGTTGAGTAAGAATATCAGTGTCAATAAAGAATGTTGAGTGTCAAGTAAGAATATCAATTGTTGAGTAAGAATGTCGGTGTCGTCGAGAAAGAATGTTGAGTGTCGAGTAAAAATATCAATTGTTGAGTAAGAATATCGAGTGTTAAGTAAGAATGTTGTGTGTCGATTTCAAGTGTCGAGTAAGGATGTCAAGTATTGAGTAAGAATACTGAGTGTCGAATAAGAATATCAAGTGTCGAGATAGAAAATCAATTAAGTAAGAATATTGAGTGTTAAGTAAGGATGTCGGGTGTTAGTAACAGAAGCCAAGTTAAATAGACCTGTGTCCAGTTTAAGACATGTATATGGAAAGTTTATTGATGTGATACATCATTTTTAAATGGGTTCAGTATGGCAATTTGTATGGTGAGTTGAGTATGGCAATTTGTACGGTGAGCTGAGTATGGCAATTTGTATGGTGGGTTCAGTGTGGCATTTTGTATTTTTACGTATCATTGCGAAAGAATGTCATATAATATTGTGAAACACTGTCATATTATTGTGAAACACTGTCATATATTATTGTGAAACACTGTCATTTAATGTGAAACAGTGTCATATGTCATTGTGAAACAGTGTCATATATTATTGTGAAACACTGTCATATTATTGTGAAACAGCGTCATCTATTATTGTGAAACACTGTCATATTGATATGAAACAGTGTCATAATAATGTGAAACAGTGTCATATCATTGTGAATCAGTGTCATATTATTGTGAAACACTGTCATAATATTGTTTTGAAACAATGTCATAATATTATTGTGAAACAATGTCATATATTATTATGAAACACTGTCATAATAATGTGAAACAGTGTCATATCATTGTGAAACACTGTCATATTATTGTGGAACACTGTCATATTATTGTGAAACACTGTTATATATTATTGTGAAACAGTGTCATATATTATTGTGAAACACTGTCATATTATTGTGAAACACTGTCATATATTATTGTGAAACAGTGTCATATATTATTGTGAAACACTGTCATATTATTGTGAAACACTGTCATATATTATTGTGAAACAGTGTCATATATTATTGTGAAACACTGTCATAATAATGTGAAACAGTGTCATATCATTGTGAAACAGTGTCGTATATTATTGTGAAACACTGACATATTATTGTGAAACACTATCATCTATTATTGTTAAACACTGTCATATTATTGTGAAACACTGTCATATATTATTGCGAAACACTGTCATACTAATGTGAAACAGTGTCATATACCATTGTGAAACAGTGTCATATATTATTGTGAAACACTGTCATATTATTGTGAAACACTGTCATATATTGTTGTGAAACACTGTCATAATATAATTGTGAAACACTGTCATATAATGTTGTTAAACTCTTTTATATAATATTGTGAAACATTGTCATAATATTATTGTGAAACACTGTCATATTATTGTGAAACACTGTCATATATTGTTGTGAAACACTGTCATAATAGTATTGTGAAACACTGTCAAATAATGTTGTTAAACTCTTTTATATAATATTGTGAAACATTGTCATAATATTATTGTGAAACATTGTCATATATTATTGTGAAACACTGTCATACTAATGTGAAACAGTGTCATATATCATTGTGAAACAGTGTCATATATTATTGTGAAACACTGTCATATTATTGTGAAACACTGTCATATTATTGTGAAACACTGTCATATATTGTTGTGAAACACTGTCATAATATTATTGCGAAACACTGTCATATATTGTTGTGAAACTCTTTATATAATATTATGAACACTGTCATATATCATTGAGAAACAATGTCATATATTATTGTGAAACACTGTCATATATTATAAGGTTATTTTACAATGTTTTGTACAATATGGGAATATATTATGTAATAGTATGTATTATGATGAAAACCATAGTGGACGAGAAGACATAATGAACCCACCATACTGACTGCCAATATGTTTTTCACCACAATACATACTCGTACAATATCTTCCCATATCGTATAAAACATTGCAAAATCTGAAAGAAATTTATCAAATAAGCGGAAGTGGTAGTGAGATTGTCGGTTGTTTGTTTTTATGTTTTATTTGATTTATACTCAGTTGATACCCCCCTCCCCCCCCCCCCCCCCCCCCCCCCACACACACACACACACACACACACAAACAAATGGCAGTAGCAGTTTCAACAACATATCCAATCATGAACACATATACATTTGATAACAATATATGTTATTGAGAAGACGATTACTGACAGTTCACTACTCAGTCACAGTCAGAGTAAATGATAGGGAGTGTAGTTTATATTCAATATCTAAGAAACCATATGCATTTTTACAGAACCAGGATAAATTCATGATGATCTGACTACTTTCAAAGATTTAATCTTTTAAATATAAATGTTTATACTTAAACATGTTGGTGAAATAGAATGCGGGTTAGATCCCCCGTCATGGCTAGTACTCGTAGTACCCTAGACAAATTCAACTGAAATATATAATAAGCGTGGTAACATACGTCACGCACACTATATTTGACAGGTGTCCGTAACGTAGTTCTCTTCTTTTATAACCAATGTACATGTGCTTTTCATGACAGAAAATTGTTAATGGCTATATGCTTTTATTGTTGTAGATATATAACATGCGGTGTCAAGTAGAATACATCAACGAGTTATCGGAAACGCCAGTATCGACATTGACGGTTGCTTATTAATGTTTTGACCACAACGGGTCATTCTCGGTGTACTTGATATACCCGATTCGATCCTTTCAAAGATGTCTTCAAAGGTAAAATGTACAGAATGTGAGCGGACATTTGCAAATAAATAAACGCTTAGTGAACACAAAATCTCCCATACCGACAAATTTAAATGTCATATCTGTGGAAATCGATTTTCACGAGAAAAAACTCTAAAAATACACGTGTCAACGCATTCAAAGATAAAACAGCCTAAGACACATTATATATGTCAAGTATGTGAATACAGCTGTGGAAGTCGGAGTACACTATCTCAACACATGCGCTCACATACTGGAGAGAAACCGTACAAATGTTCACAATGCGACTCTGCATTTGCACAGAAGGGGGCCTTGAACAGGCACATTGAGGCGCATGCTGGAATTAAAAACTACAAATGTACTCTATGCGATAGAAAATTTGCAGTAGCCAGTAAATTACACAGTCATAAGATGACTCATGCCGATGAAAAACCATATAAGTGCCTAGATTGTGGCCAGTCATTCAGAAGCACACATGTTCTTAACAGACACATGGTAAAGCATGCACCGACTCAACACAGGTGTCTTGTATGTTACACATATTCTCGCTCTGCATATGATCTGAAAATACATATGATAATACATACTGGAGAGAAGCCATTCAAATGCACAGAATGCGACATGTCATTTACGCAGAAATCAAGCTTGAAGACACACATGGTTGTGCATACCTGGGAGACGAAATATACCTGTGATCTTTGTGACAAGAAATTTAAGTATTCGGAAAGCTTCAATGAACACATGCGAAAGCATGCAGGGGGGAAAGCCTTTCAAATGTAAAGAATGCAGTGCGTCATTTGTACTAAATAGATACCTCATAATACATATGCGATCTCATACTGGAGAGAAGCCTTACCAATGCTCTTACTGCGGCAACACGTACGCACAGAAATGCAATCTAAATAAACATGTGCAAGCCGTGCATAAAAACCTAAAATCACATAAATGTCAGATTTGTGGAGTTATGTATAAACAGTTACGAAGTCTGCTGTCACACAAAGAGACACACAACCTTGCGGGGCCTTTTATATGCAAAACATGTAACGCTGTGTTTGAAACTAAGGAACACATGATTTGGCACAGAGCTGAACATTCCAGTGTCAAATGTACCGTTTGAGAAATAGTTCTTAGCAGGAAGTCATGCTTGACAGAACACATGAAGATACATACAGGAGAAAAAAACATTGGTTGAAAAATATATGCATTCGTGCTGGTAAATAACCAAACTATTGTGAATTGGGCAGATCCAATATAACTAACACTTGAGGGTCAACATTAAATACTACAAATCTGAATAAATAACTTTATCAAATGTTTGAAAGAGAATGATTTATTTTCAATGCAAAGGGAAGACGCACCTTTGATGAGTACCATATGTGCATTCACGGATAAATGAACGAAAGGTGGATGTACCAGATATAGCAGAGTGGGCCGACGCCAATGTTTACTCAGACAAAGTCGGCCGATATTAGCAGAGTGGACCGACATACTTTATATTTGTATTCAATGGTATTCAATTATGAACACTTAGTTGTGGCCACATTATATTTGTATTCAATTAAAGTCGCTTATGAACACTTATTTGAGGCCACGTTGTAGTTGTATTTAAAGAAAGTCGCCTATGAACACGTATATTACGATGACACGACTGCTCGTTATAGTCTATGTTCGTCATATTATATTATGAAGATGACGACTGCTCATTATAGTCTATGTTCGTCATATTATATTATGAAGATGACGACTGCTCATTATAGTCTATGTTCGTCATATTATATTATGAAGATGACGACTGCTCATTATAGTCTATGTTCGTCATATTATACTACAAGACGTGACTGCTCGTTATAGTCTATGTTCGTCATATTATATACAAGACGCGACTGCTCGTTATAGTCTATGTTCGTCATATTATACTACAAGATGTGACTGCTCGTTATAGTCTATGTTCGTCATATTATACTAAAAGACGTGACTGCTCGTTATAGTCTGTGTTCATCATATTATACTACAAGACGCGACTGCTCGTTATAGTCTATGTTCGTCATATTATATTACGAAGATGATGATTGCTCATTAAAGTCTGTGTTTGACATATTATATTATGAAGATGCGACTGCTCATTACAGTCTATGTTCGTCATATTACATTATGAAGATGATGACTGCTTGTTATAGTCTAGTTTGTCATATTATACTACGAAGACTGCTCGTTATAGTCTATGTTCATTATATTATACTACGAAGACGACGACTGCTCCTTATAGTTTATGTTTGTCATATTACATTACGAAGATGACGACTACTCGTTAAAGTTTATGTTCATCATATTACATTACGTAGACAACGAACGCTCATTATAGTCTACGTTCGTCATATTACATTACGAAGACGACTACTGCTCGTTAAAGTCTACGTTCGTTATATTATATTACGAAGACGACGACTGCTCGTTATAGTCTATGTTTTTCATATGACATTACAAAGACGACAACTGCTCGTTATAGTCTATGTTTGTCATATTACAGTATAAAAACGATGACTGCTTTTCATAGTCTATGTTCATCATATAACATTACGAAGATGACGACTGCTCGTTATATTCTACGCTTGTAATATTACATTACGAAGATGACGACTGCTTATTATTTCTATGTTCGTCATGTTACATTACGAAGACGACCACTGCTTGTTAAGTCTACGTTTGTCATATTACATTACGAAGACGACGACTGCTCATTATAGTTTATGTTTGTCATATTACATTACGAAGACGACGACTGCTTGTTATAGTCTATGTTTGTCATGTTACATTACGAAGACGACGACTGCTTGTTATAGTCTATGTTCGTCATATTACATTACGAAGATGACGACTGCTTGTTATAGTCTATGTTTGTCATGTTACATTACGAAGATGACGACTGCTTGTTAAGTCTACGTTTGTCATATTACATTACGAAGACAACGACTGCTCATTATAGTTTATGTTTGTCATATTACATTACGAAGACGACGACTGCTTGTTAAGTCTACGTTTGTCATATTACATTACGAAGACAACGACTGCTCATTATAGTTTATGTTTGTCATATTACATTACGAAGACGACGACTGCTTGTTATAGTCTATGTTCGTCATATTACATTACGAAGATGACGACTGCTTGTTATAGTCTATGTTCGTCATATTACATTACGAAGACGACGACTGCTCGTTATAGTCTATGTTTGTCATATTACAGTATGAAAACGACCACTGCTTGTTAAAGTCTACGTTTGTCATATTACATTACAAAGATGACGACTGCTCATTATAGTCTATGTTTGCCATATTACATTACGAAGACGACGACTGGTTGTTACAGTCTATGTTCGTCATATTACATTATGAAGACAACGACTGCTCGTTATAGTCTATGTTCATCATATTACAGTATGAAAACGACGACTGCTTTTTATAGTCTATGTTCATCATATAACATTACGAAGATGACGACTGTTCGTTATAGTCTACGTTCGTAATATTACATTACGAAGATGACGACTGCTTGTTATTTCTATGTTTGTCATATTACATTACGAAGACAACCACTGCTTTTTAAAGTCTACGTTTGTCATATTACATTACGAAGCCGACGACTGCTCGTTATAGTCTATGTTTGTCATATTACATTACGAAGACGACGACTGCTTGTTATAGTCTATGTTCGTCATATTACATTACGAAGATGATGACTGCTCGTTATAGTCTATGTTTGTCATATTACATTACGAAGATGACGACTGCTCGTTATAGTCTATGTTTTTCATATGACATTACAAAGACGACAACTGCTCGTTATAGTCTATGTTTGTCATATTACAGTATAAAAACGACAACTGCTTTTCATAGTCTATGTTCATCATATAACATTACAAAGATGACGACTGCTCGTTATATTCTACGCTCGTAATATTACATTACGAAGATGACGACTGCTTATTATTTCTATGTTCGTCATGTTACATTACGAAGACGACCACTGCTTGTTAAAGTCTACATTTGTCATATTACATTACGAAGACGACGACTGCTCGTTATAGTTTATGTTTGTCATATTACATTACGAAGACAACGACTGCTCGTTATAGTCTAAGTTCGTCATATTACATTACGAAGATGACGACTGCTTGTTATAGTCTATGTTCGTCATATTACATTACGAAGACGACGACTGCTCGTTATAGTCTATGTTCGTCATATTACATTACGAAGACGACGACTGCTCGTTATAGTCTACGTTCGTCATATTACATTACGAAGACGACGACTGCTCGTTAAAGTCTACATTCATCATATTACATTACGAAGACGACAACTGCTCATTAAAGTCTACATTAATCATATTACATTACTAAGACGAGGACTGCTGGGTAAAGTCTACGTTCATCATATTACATTACTAAGATGACGACTGCGAGGTAAAGTGTATGTTTGTCATATTATATTATGAAGATGAAGACTGTTCGGTAAAGTCTTCGTTCGTCATATTACATTACGAAGATGATGACTGCTCGTGGTTAATGATGACCGTTATATACAAAACGCAAAATGGCTCTCATGATAATGGCAAGATCATCTTCCCTTAACCCTTTACTTCATATAGACGATTTGGCCACCTTTAATACAGATGCCTTTGGACACTAATACAGACGCCTTTGGACACTAATACAGATGCCTTTGGCCACCTCTAATACAGATGTCTTTGGCCACCTCTAATACAGACGCCTTTGGACACCTCTAATACAGACGCCTTTGGCCACCTTTAATACAGATGCCTTTGGGCACCTCTTATACAAACGCCTTTGGACACCTCTAATACAGACGCCTTTGGCCACCTCTAATACAGACGCCTTTGGACACCTCCAATACAGACGCCATTGGCCACCTCTAATACAGACGCCTTTGGACACCTGTAATACAGACGCCTTTGGACACTAATACAAATGCCTTTGGCCATCTCTTATACAGACGCCTTTGGACACCTCTAATACAGACGTCTTTGGCCACCTCTAATGCAGACGCCTTTGGCCACCCTTAATACAGACGCCTTTGGTCACCTCTTATACAGACGCCTTTGGACACCTCTAATACAGACGCCTTTGGACACCTCTAATACAGACGCCATTGGCCACCTCTTATACAGACGCCTTTGGATACCTCTAATACAGACGCCATTGGCCACCTCAAATACAGACGCTTTTGGACACCTCTAATACAGACGCCATTGGCCATCTCTAATACAGACGTCTTTGGCCACCTCTTATACTGACGCCTTTGGACGCCTCTAACGCAGACGCCTTTGGACACCTCTAATGCAGACGCCATTGGCCACCTCTAATGCAGACGCCTTTGGCCACCCCTATTGCAGACGCCTTTGGACACCTCTTATACAGGCGCCTTTGGACACATCTAATGCAGACGCCTTTGGATACCTCTAATGCAGACGCCTTTGGACACCTCTAATGCAGACGCCATTGGCCACCTCTAATGCAGACGCCTTTGGACACCTGTAATGCAGACGCCTTTGGACACCTTTAAGACAGACACCTTTGGACACCTGTAATACAGACGCTTTTGGACACCTGTAATACAGATGCCTTTGGACACCTCTAATACAGACGTCACTGGCCACCTCTAATACAGACGCCTTTGGACACCTCTAATACAGACGTCACTGGCCACCTCTAATACAGACGCGTTTGGACACCTCTAATACAGACGCGTTTGGACACTTGTTATACAGACGCCATTGGCCACCTCTAATACAGGTGCCTTTGGACACCTGTAATACAGACGCCTTTGGTAACATTTAATACAGATGCCTTTGGACACCTCTAATACAGATGCCTTTGTACACCTCTAATACAGACGCCTTGGCCACCTCTAATACAGATGCCTTTGGACACCTCTTATACAGACGCCATTGGCCACCTCTAATACAGACGCCTTTGGACACTTCTAATGCAGACGCCTGTGATTGGTGTGGGAAAACGCGTATCTATAGAGTAAAGGGTTAAATACGCCATCAAAAGTACTAGATACTACCAGTTTTTTTATGTTGATGATATTATATAGTTTTCACTTTTGTTCAACTGCATTTATCTTTCATATTGTCATCCTATCAGTCGGTCTATGGTTAATTCTGTCTTGTTTAGTGTATATAAATAAAATATGCGTTATTTTAAGTTGTTAAATTTCTTCACATATTCTTCACACAGGATATTAAACTTTCAAGTTAAGAGTGTATGTTTTGAACAGGCATAATAAAGATGTGTTCTGTTTTATCAGAGGGTATACAAAAACGGAGAGATATCAATCCATTAAAAATAATAAATATCTGCATCACTAGCATCGGTAATGTGATTTTATGAGCATGTATCCAAGGGCGTCCTTGATGTAACTAATATCAGATGTAACTAATATCAACATAATCGATTAGTATGTGTAAATGGATATAGAGTTACTGAGTTATGAATTGTTTCTCATACTTCTATTTAGAAAGACATGTATTCCTTCATAGTTTTCTACGAATGTAACACTATGCAATGCTGTACATATGACGAAAAATAAAACAAATATAATTATCAACTTCTATTTAGAACACCCGGCGTACATCTTCCTTAATTCCCATATTTTAATAAAATCCACTATATTTCTACTAAAAAACGTGTGTCTGTTCATATTTGGTGTTGTACTCCCACGCTCCCCCTCCCCACACACAAGTCCGAACCCTTTAAACTGTACTTTGACAATTTTAAACAAGTTTTGATAAATGTCAGTTGAATTTAAATAAATGCAATTAAACATGTTAATTTTCTTTTGCAAATTTTTGTTCTTATTGATTACCTCACTTTAGCCTAAGACTCAATGGGAGCTATTGTGATAACTCTTCGTCCGTCTGTCTGTCCGTCCGCAAACAATTGCTTTAAACGACATCCTCTCTGAATACCCTCATCTGATTTAATTCAAACATCATATAGGAAAGATCCATGGGTGGTCCTCTGGATCCAAGCCGAACTTTGGTTTCAATGTCAACGGATAAGAAAAACTTTAAAAATCCAAATTCCGAAGTTGTTTCATAGAAATAATCTTTGGGTGGCTGTCTATCAAAATTGTTAAGCCAACATGATTCATAAAAAACATGGCCGCCAGCGGGCATGGCTGGTTTTCCCTATTTGGATATAGGTAAAACATGAAAAATCTTCTCGTCTGAAACCGCTGACCAGATTTCGTAATAATTTGACAGAAATGTTCCTTTGGAAACCCTCTACCGGGATTGTTACCATTCGTCAAAAAGACATGGTCGCCTGGAGTCCGGACTGGTTTTTCTCTGTATGGCTTTAGTTAAAATTTCTTGTCAGAAAATTCTAGCCGGATTGCAAAATAAACATGGCCGCCAGAGGTGGAGCTTGTTTTCCATGTATGTAGTAAAAACCTTAAACAATCTTCTCGTCTAAAACAAGTGACCGGAGACAGTAATATTCATTTGGTGACCCTCTGACAAGATTGCTAAAGGCGTTATGATTCATAACAATACATGACCACAAGGAGCGAGCCTGGTTTCCTCTATATAGCTATATAGTGAAAACCACCGTGCTGAAATATCTGGTCAGATTTCAATATACTTTTCCATACGATAGTAAATCCTCTTGGATTTAAGTTGTTTCATGTCCGACATTTAATGCATTGTCCGACCTTACTAGTTCCATACATAAAGTACATGACATATTGTTGCAAATCATTTCAGTTCAGACACGTACTCTTTCAGTGGAGATTGGGCTGTCTGAAAGTCTCATATTCATATATTAGAAAAGAAGTTGGTCATTAAAATATATAAGGTCAATTCAGGAAAAAAGATGTGAAAACTTTATTTGCTTACATTTTAAACAAATATGACTAAAACTTTTTACATTCATGTTCTTATGTTTTAACCCTGATTATGACTCGTTTAATACATACATACAAACATAACATGCAACATAAAATTTTGATATCTTGAATTACGTATAGATTTTCATTTAATAATCAGTCATATCAATCGTACATTATTCATTAAATTGAATAATTTTACAATCACTTGTTTCTTCTTTGCTCGTTTGTTAATTAATTTGTTTGTTCATTCGAGCGTTTACTCGTTCATTCACTCATTTATTCGTTCATTCATTCTTTTATTCGTTCGTTTGTTCGTTCAGTGATTCAATTACACTAATTCATTCATTCAAAAACGTCATGTTATATATCTATATATCGCCTGCCCCTCATCTGCATATCGTCTTGTTAGTATATTCTAGTAGTAAGACTGTAGATAATTAGATGATGAGGGGTGGCTCAAGAAAATTAGAGCATGAACAATAAACCCAACTTGTATAAAATCACATACACATTCATGTTCTTGATTCTTTATCATTTACAATTCCACTTTCTGTTGTCCATCACATTAAGAAAGTCAAATGTCAAGGTCACTTATCTATTATTAAAAATAAACAATAACAAATATGTTCATATTAAGCTCTGTCTATCAGGGCTCTCTCTCTCCCCCCTCCTCTCTCTCTCTCTCTCTCTCTCATTACCTCCATGTATGTATTCTCTCCAGCCTCTCTCGCTTTCTCTCTCTCACTTGACTTAGACCCGTCGTCTATTACTCTCAAGTCTTCTCCCTCCGTCTCTCTCTCCCGCATTCTTTCTCTATCTATATATATATATCTTTCTCTTTCAACTATTTGCACAGACTTCCAAATTTAAAAACATAACGGAAATAAAAAAAATATTTAAGTACATTTGTCCATCTTAGGAGAGAGCATTAAACACTTGATTTTCATTTATTTTTAATATACAGGCCAAGTGCCCCCCCCCCCCCCCACCCCAAACACACGTTGTTCATTCACTTCATTGCTGATTTGCTGATGGTGGAAACAGTGCGACACACATATCGGCACACTGTCAGATAAAACTAACATGTATATCTGAAAATACATTTAACCAACCTTCATCTATTAGCTCAATGTAATGATAACACATGACTATCTATATGCTGTTATGGGTTACACGGGTGCTACATAATAACATTCGAAAATTTTCATTTTCATTTATATCAAAACAAACGCGTATTTTATTTCCAAATAATAAAATAATTCGTAAACATTTTCAAATTAATTTTCAAGATAAGTGATTTGATAAATCCATGTCACATCAACATGATATCAGAATTATCATCAAAACGCGTGTAGCATTATGTTTCGTTTTGCACGAAGATACTTGTATTTAAAACAACTTGTCATTCACTTCTTCAATGCATTAGATAATAGTTGTATTACTATAACCAGAATAATTAATAGTTTATCAATTGGAATTCAGTTTACGGAACTTCTGTCAAAATATCTATTACAGTAATACTATTTGTTATTTCTATAACTCAGTTAGTGACATGGTATTCTGATAGTTGATGTTATTATCTTGTTTGTAAGTTATATCCACGTTTCCATGGTAACACATTTTTATATGATATTTAAGATAGTACTTAAAACAATAACCTGTCAGGTTGAGTTACCACAATCGCGTGACCCACGTCACATAATAAATAGACTTAATAATTGTATGCTTTTATCCTTTCATAGATATGTGTCTTAATTACTTAGCAAGGTTTATATTGTCAAGTAATTGTTATTATTGTGACCGAGACTATTTTTTATTTTTGTGTTGGAACCAAATCTAGCACCGTGATGTTGTTACTGTAGTTGGTAACAATCATCCTGGAGTGTGATCTATCATAACACACAGACTTAGGATAACCAATACCATGTGACGTGTTGGCTATCACACCAAGTTTATTCCCGCTCGGTCCAATCTGTATAACATTATCTGAATCATAACCACATACCAGCACACTCCCACTCCCATCTGTACATACTCCCCGCGCTCCATCTAACTCTGGATCAGTGAACCGAGACAGTACTCTCCCATGTCTGTCCAGGGTGACGACACCTTTGTGGAAATCTGCGACATAAACAGTGTTGCCGTCATCACTTATAGCGATATGCATGCTGAACGAGAATATATCTCCACCTGATTGATCCTTACTGATCGTTCTTAAAAGTGTCCCGGATGTATCATATACATAAACCTGCTTGTTATAATCTGATACAAACATCTCACCGCGACTGAATGCCAGGCCGTAACAAACATGATTCGTCTTTAGCGTCCTGGTTAGTGTCATCTTAGTCCCCATGGAGACAACCTGTATGGTGCTGTTGATCAGGGTCACGGCGGCTTCCTGTGGACCTATCTCACATACTGCTCCAGGCCCAGCAGGCAGATCACACTGATCTATCACTTTGTACGTTGTACCGTGAAGCTGCTTAAGCTTATTGTTATTATTATCTGTCAATAAAATATCACCTGACGTCATGATACAGGAACCAACTATATTACAGTCATACTTCTCACCGCTGGTCTCTACATTATAACTGTTTGTATGTGTTACTTTGTACGGGGTAGACTGTTTCGTTACTTGATGCAGGTTACTATTTGTCTCTTCAATAAGGTTTCCAAGAGTGTTCAGCTTGTTCAGAAATACTTCTATTGAACGATCTTCTTCAAACTTGATTTTTACAATTTCGGACGATTCCGCTTCATTTCTGCGTAGTTTTTCTGTCTCGGACAGTTTCTGCTGACCTTTCTTCAGGCACACGAACTGTTGTGACTGATTCTTCTCCGCTGATTCGAGCTGTTGTTGACATGACTCGACGTCTTTAAGAGCGGTGTTCATTGCTTCTATAGGTGCCCTCGCCTTTTCCTTCATACTTTTAATCTTTGACTCAAATACGTCAACGGTTGCTTTTTCCATTTGATCTAATGTTATATTAATTTTTTGTCTGAAATCTTTGAGTTTGCCAACAGCAACGACTCTGTCATTTTCAATCTGTTCCAGGTCGTTTTGACGCGTTTTAATACTATCTTTCAAATTAAGTTTGGATGTTGTAAGATCTGTCAAGACCTGAGTAAGATCACCTTCTTTAAGTAGGTTACATATTTCTTCAGGAATATAGAGCACATCTATACACGACCTGGAAATGTTAAAAGAAAAATATACTGATATGGTATAATGTTGTATTGTCGCCCATTACACGTTCTTTTTAAATCAATATCCAAGTAAGTCACATTTAGCAGTATATCAATACTTTTCATGTAAATATAAACTTTTCATGTAACAATATTATTTATATCCAAGTGTTAATATATTAAACATCGTAATTTATGAATTCCGTTATTAATATTTAAAAATATATATTTTAATCAGCTAGTAATGTTATGATTCATGTTTATAAACAAACGTATCAATATCTTCAAATATTACACATTAATTTTTACGTGTACTTATTTTATTGCAAACTAATGAAATTAAATTATTTAACACTTTTGTCAAAGATGACCACAACTGTGCTATATGATGGTTTCTACAATTAACTAAAGTTATGAGGGCCTCATGGAAGATTTACTTCCTTTGCTAAGTAAAGATTTTATTATTACATGTATTATTATTATTATTATTATGATGCCACTTTTCCAAATAGAAAATAATATAAGTGTCTGCACACATACAACAATATTTTATATTTCATATTTACAAAATGCAGATTATTGTATCAGTTCAAATTGTAATCAAAATTGCAACACGCCCCTTTAAATACTTTGTATATATAAAACAGCCCAATCTAATTTAGTGTGTCAAATACGTTATCTATTGATTAAGTTTAACTATTACACAAGTTACATATCATTGTTATTGTATTAACATATCATCGTTATTGTGTTTACATATCATCGTTATTGTATTTATATATCATTGTTATTGTGTTTACATATCATCGTTATTGTATTTATATATCATTGTTATTGTGTTTACATATTATTGTAATTGTGTTTACAATTCATTGTTATTGTGTTTATGTATCATTATTATTGTTTTTACATATTATTGTTATTGTATTTGCATATCATTGTTATTGTATTTATGTATCATTGTTATTTTGTTAACATTCGTTGTTATTGTGTTTACATATCATTGTTATTGTGTTTACATATCGTCGTTATTGTACTTACATATCATGGTTAATGTGTTTATATATAGTCGTAATTGTGTTTATATATCATTGTTATTGTATTTAAAGATCATTGTTATTGTATTTATATATCAATGTTATTGTATTCATATATCATTGTTATTGTATTTACACATCATTGTTATTGTATTTACATATCATTGTTATTGTGTTTACATATCACTGTTACTGTATTTAAATATAAATGTTGTTATATTTACATATCACCGTTATTGTGTTTATATATCACTGTTTTTTGTATTTGCATATCATTGTTATTGTGTTTACATACCAATGTTAATGTCCTTATATACTATTGTTATTGTATTTACATATCATTGTTTTTGTTATTATATATCATGGTTATTGTGTTTACATATCATTGTTAATTTATTTACACATCATTGTTATTGTATTTACATATAATCGTTATTGTATTTATATATCACTGTTATTGTATTTACATATAAATGTTATTGTATTTACATATCATTGTTATCGTATTTACATATCATCGTTATTGTGTTTACATATCAGTTTTATTGTATTTACATATCATTGTTATTGTATTTATATATCATTGTCATTGTATTTACATATTTTTGTTATTGTATTTACATATCATTGTCATTGTATTTACATATCATTGTTATTGTATTTACATATCAGTGTTATTGTGTTTATATATCATTGTTATTGTGTTTACATATCAGTGTAATTGTATTTACATATCATTGTTATTGTATTTATATATCACTGTTATTGTATTTACATAGCATTGTTATTGTATTTACATATCATTGTTATTGTATTTACATATCGTTGTTATTGTGTTTGCATATCGTTGTTATTGTGTTCACAAATCAATGTAATTGTATTTACATATCATTGTTATATTATTTACATATCACTGTTATTGTGTTTATATATCATTGTTATTGTGTTTACATATCAGTGATATCGTGTTTACATATCTTTGTTATTTGGTTTATATATAATTGTTATTATATTTATGTATCATTGTTATTGTGTTTACATATCATTGTGATTGTGTTTACATATCATTGCTATTGTGTTTACATAGCATTGTTATTGTGTTTTCATATCGTTGTTATTGTGTTTACATATCAATGTTATTGTGTTTACATATCATTGTTATTGTATTTACATATCATTGTTATGATGTTTATATATCTTTGTTATTGTGTTTATATATCAATGTTATTGTGTTTACATATCATTGTTATTGTGTTTACATATTATTGTTATTGCATTTACATATCAATGTTATTGTACTTATATATCAATGTTATTGTGTTTATATATCAATGTTATTGTGTTTATATATCATTGTTATTGTGTTTACATATTACTGTTATTGCATTTACATGTCATTGTTATTGTTCTTATATTTCATTGTTATTGTACTTATATATCAGTGTTATTGTACTTATATATCATTGTTATTATGTTTAAATATCATTGTTATTGTGTTTACATATCATTGTTGTTGTGTTTACATATCATTGTTTACATATCACTATTATTGTGTTTAAATATCACTGTTATTGTGTTTACATATCCCTGTTATTGTGTTTAAATATCACTGTTATTGTGTTTACATATCATTGTTATTGTGTTTATATATCATTGTTATTGTGTTTACAAATCATTGTTATTGTGTTAATATATCAATGTTATTGCGTTTATATATCATTGTTTTTGCGTTTATATATCATTGTTATTGCGTTTATATATCAATGTTATATCATTTACATATTATTGTTATTGCATTTACATATCAATGTTATTGTACTTATATATCATTGTTATTGTACTTATATATTATTGTTATTGTGTTTACATATGACTGTTATTGTGTTAATATATCAATGTTATTGTGTTAACATATCACTGTTATTGTGTTTACATATCATTGATATTGTTTTACATATCAATATTATTGTGTTTATATATCATTGCTATTGTGTTTATATATCAATGCTATTGTGTTTACATATCATTGTTATTTTGTTTACATATCATATGTTATTGTGTTTACATATCACTGTTATTGTGTTTATATATCATTGTTATTGTGTTTTTATTTCATTGTTATTGTGTTTACATATCATTGTTATTGTGTTTACATAGCATTGTTATTGTGTTTATATATCAATGTTATAGTGTTTATATATAATTGTTATTGTGTTTACATATCAATGTTATTGTGTTTACATATCACTGTTATTGTGTTTACATATCATTGTTATTGTTTTTATATATCACTATTAATGTGTTTACATATCACTGTTATTGTGTTTACATATCTTTGTTATTGTATTTACATATCATTGTTATTGTATTACATATCACTGTTATTGTGTTTACATATCACTGTTATTGTGTCTACATATCACTGTTATTGAATTTACATATCATTGTTATTGCATTGACATATCATTGTTATTGTATTTATATATCATTGTTATTGTGTTAACATATCATTGTTATTGTGTCTACACATAATTGTAATTGTATTCATAAATCATTGTTATTGTGTTAACAAATCAATGTTATTGTGTTTACATATCATTGTTATTGTGTTTATATACCATTGTTATTGTATTTACATATCATTGTAATTGTGTTTATATACCATTGTTATTGTGTTTACATAACAGTGTTATTGTGTTTACATATCACTGTTATTGCGTTTACATATTATTGTTATTGCGTTTAGATATCATTGTTATTCTATTACATATCACTGTTATTGTGTTTACATATCACTGTTATTGTGTCTACATATCATTGTTATTGCATTTACGTATCATTGTAATTGTATTTACATATCAATGTTATTGTGTTTATATATCATTGTTATTGTGTATCACTGTTATTGTGTTTACATATCTTTGTTATTGTGTTTATACATCATTGTTATTGCATTTACATATCATTGTTATTGTGTTTACATATCACTGTTACTGTGTTTACATATCATTTCCATATCATTGTTATTTTATTTACATATCATTGTTATTGTGTTTACATATGTTTGTTATTGTGTTTACATATCAATGTTATTGTGTTTACATATCACTGTTATTGTATTTACATATCATTGTTATTGTAATTATATATCACTGTTATTGTGTTTACATATCAATGTTATTGTATAAATATTTCATTGTTATTGTGTTTACATATCACTGTTATTGTATTTATATATCATTGTTATTGTGTTAACATATCATTGTTATTGTGTTTACATATCATTGTTATAGTGTTTACATATCATTGTTATTGTGTTTATATACCATATGTTATTGTGTTTATATATTTTTGTTTTTGTGTTTACATATCTTTGTTATTGTGTTTGCATATCATTGTTATTGTATTTGCATATCATTGTTATTGTATTTATATATCATTGTTATTGTGTTTACATATCTATGTTACTGTGTTAACATATCATTATTATTGTGTTTACATATCATTGTTATTGTGTTTACATGTCATGGTTATTGTGTTTACATATCATTGCTATTGTATTTATATACTTCTGTTAAATGGGGCGCACGACAATGTAACAGTTCGTTTCTGTTTACTTGAGAACATTTTAAGGGCTTCGTTTATAGATAAGGCAGGTATATAGGTGCTCAGTTATGAATTGGTTGCATAAGAAACAGTAATTACTCCTTTGACCTATACCGTGATGATGAACTTGCCAAATTATCAACTAACTTTGAATCGATTATACACTCATAAATCAATATTTACAAATATGAACGTAAAGTCATGAGGCGATATTATTATTGAATAAACTTTATATAGAAGTCATTGAAACTTTTTAACAACACTGCTAGCGTCGAAATAGTTTTAAAATAACACCATTTATGAAAACACAAATTAATATTCTTGGATTTGTTTTTATTACAAGTGTACCAATAAAAACAGCGGATTAGATTTTCTGTCATACATGTAGGTGACTACAAATGTTCTAAATATAATTCCTTTCTACCATTTACCAAAGGTATATCCCTTTTTAAAAATACAAACAAATGCAGGTCTGCAGATATACGCCGTATTTTAATTGTACATTCACTTCGTATAGTTAAAGAATTTTAAGTGTTCAGTGAAACTTTCCCATGTATACCTTTTACTTACCATTCGTGGGCAGGTACCTGTGTCACTGATAATGCAAAATCACTGATCCACGAATTGTCCTACATAGGCATAGGAGTTGGGGCGGGTTAGGAAACCGGGCCCCACATTAATCTGGTTGCGGGGCTGAATGTATTTCTCCCTCCCACTTCCAAATATTTTATTAACCAAATATGTTCAAAAGTCACATAATACCAGACATCTGGAGTCAAATATTAAGTAGTTCTTTGTTATTACCAACAATACCAGGTGATAGTATAACATGTATTTCAATACGTTTCTTTTTACAATTTTCATTGTTGTAAGTGTACTACATACATTTCTTAGATTTCATAGAAATAATATTGTTCATATGACATGCATCAATATTACTTGTATGTATGAATATGTAATAGTTACATACGTGCAGTGTATTACATAGTCGGCGAAATCGGGCGTTGGCCAGTCTCTCCCCCCCACCCCAACCCATAGTCGGGCGTTGACCAGTCTCTCCCCCCCCACCCCAACCCATAGTCGGGCGTTGACCAGTCTCTCCCCCCCACCCCAACCCACGGATCAGATTGGGAGGCAAGCATATACTGTGTATCCTTTTATATTTCATTAATACCAAACATCTCGGGTAAATGACATTCATATGTTTTATCGTATAAACTCACTAAAATGCATCACTTCTTGTTTTTAACATCAATACACCAATATTTTTGAAACCCCCTCCCGAACCCCTACCAATACGGGATTCCCCTCCACCTCTCCTCTCTATATATCTAAGCCTTATGTACGAGGTATCTGGTTGAACACCCATAATTATTTTTATACATATTGAAGTAAAATAAAAATAATTAGTATTTAACAGCCCCGCACCGCCCCCACCCCACACCTAAAATCAACTAGAGTGCAGCATTTGTTATTTGAAACATAAAATAAACCTTGGGACCTCTACCCATAATACCAATAGACGGTGCGCACCTTCCATATCTCCCAAAACTCCCAAAAATGCAGTTGGTGTTTAAGCTACCAAAACATCTCCACTCACAACCCCTATCACACCAAGCGGGAGTTGATACTCCCCTAGTTCCCCCAACCTCCCCCATATAATTGAAACGCTCCTACGCCCATGAAATACAGAATGCATTCATTAACAGTACCTGTGTTTAACGGCCATACAGACTCGACATCCAATCTCGTCATCATTCTGACAGTACATGTCAAGTAGTTTCTTTGGATGATGTGGACACATGTCCGTCGGCTCAGTCATCAAACTCTTCGATAAACTGGTCGGGAACTCTGCCTTTTCCACTATAGTGTGACCTTTCATGAACGACACTTTCCTGTGAACATCGACACACGTGCTACAGTAATATTCCTGGCAATCAATGCAAAATTTCGTAGCTTCTTTATTCCTGTTATCCATTGTACAAACCGAACAAACAAAATCAAATATTTCATCTGATTCGCTCTGAATTTTACGCCCCGTACTTCCTGACGTCGCCATCTTGCTTGCCTCAACAAGCGGTTGTATAGATAAACAAGGTATAATATTATCGTAAACGAGATTGACCTAGTAAGTATTTCCCGTAAATGGAAACGAAAGTAGAACATACAACTTTGTATTGATTGAGATATTGACCTAGTTAACATTTTCCGTAAATGGATACGAAAGTAGAATCTTCATATCAATGATGTGAATACACATTTATAGATTACAGCGAGTGTCCTTGTCCAGTACATTTAGATTAATCAATGTGTTTATTTGTACGGTTTATAGATCTCGAGTTGGTGCGGTACAAATTATAGACGGCTATATTTGACTATATTGTAAGATAAAGACTGAACACCAGCAATAGTTGTTGTTGTTAGTAGTGGCATAACAGACACTCAAACTTGGGTGGGATCATTTAACGCAGTTTATTCACGTATTTAAAATTCTCAATCATGATCAAAGAAGCGTTTCAATAATTTGCGGGGGTTAACGTAGAATGTGTACATGTTATAACGGTACTTGATGTTACACGGGTAAACGTAGATTGTGTACATGTTATTACAGTACTTTATGTTACACGGGTAAACGTAGAATGTGTACATGTTATAACGGTACTTGATGTTATACGGGTAAACGTAGAATGTGTACATGTTATAACGGTACTTGATGTTACACGGGTAAACGTAGAATGTCTACATGTTATAACGGTACTTGATGTTACACGGGTAAACGTAGATTGTGTACATGTTATTACGGTACTTTATGTTACACGGGTAAACGTAGAATGTGTACATGTTATAACGGTACTTGATGTTACACTGGTAAACATAGAATGTGTACATGTTATAACGGTACTTGATGTTACACGGGTAAACGTAGATTGTGTACATGTTATTAAAGTACTTGATGTTACACGGGTAAACGTAGAATGTGTACATGTTATAACAGTACTTGATGTTACACGGGTAAACGTAGAATGTGTACATGTTATAACAATAATTGATGTTACACGGGTAAACGGAGAATGTGTACATGTTATAACGGTATTTGATGTTACACGGGTAAACGTAGATTGTGTACATGCCTTATAGTACTTTATGCTACATGGGTAAACGTAGAATGTGTACATATTAAAACAGTACTTGGTGCTACACGGGTAAACGTAGAATGTGTACATGTTATAACATATTTGATGTTACACGGGTAAACATAGAATTTGTACATGTTATAACAGTACTTGATGTTACACAGGTCCAAGTAGAATGTGTACATGTTATAACTATACTAGGTGCTACAAAAATAAACGTAAAATATGAAAATGTTATAACAGTACTTGATGTTACACAGGTAAACGTAGACTGTTTACGTGTTATAACAATACTTGATGTTAAACAGTGAAACGTAGAATGTGTACGTGATATAACAGTACTTGATGTTACACAGGCAAACATAAAATGTGTACATGTTATAACAGTACTTGATGTTACACAGGTAAACATAGGTTGTGTACATGTTATTACAATACTTGATGTTATACAGGTAAACGAAGAATGTGCTCATGTTATAACAGTACTTGATGTTACACATGTAAATATATAATGTGTACATGTTATAACAGAACTTGATGTTACACAGGTAAACGTAGTTTGTGTACGTGTTATAACAGTACTTGATGTTACACGGGTTAACGTAGATTGTGTACATATTATAACAGTACTTGATGTAACACAGGTAAACGTAGAATGTGTACATGTTATAACAGTACTTGATATTACACGGGTTAACGTAGATTGTGTACATATTATAACAGCACTTGATGTTACAAAGGTAAACGTACAATGTGTTCATGTTATAACAGTACTTGATGTTACACAGGTAAACGTAGATTGTGTACATCTTATAACAATACTTGATGTTACACAGGTAAACGAAGAATGTGTTCATGTTATAACAGTACTTGATGTTACACAGGTAAACATATAATGTGTACGTGTTATAACAGTACTTGATATTACACAGGTGAACGAAGAATGTGTACATGTTATAACAATAATTGATGTTAGATAGGTAAACACAAAATTTGTTATAAAAGTACTTGATGTTTCACTGATAATGTTTACAATAGATTCAATCGAAGAATATTGTGATTATTAGCAATATTTTACATTAATAATTATCTTGCATGTTTGCTTATTACTTAATAAATAAATGAAGAATCAATCACAATAAATAACATTATAATATCTCATCTTCATCTTCCTTATATGGTCATCAAACATATCTCTCTCTCTCTCTCTCTCTCTCTCTCTCTCTCTCTCTCTCTCAGATGAGACCCCAAGCCTGGCTAGCAAAATTCGTAACCTTTCTGCCTAGTAATCCAGGAATAGTGAACTTAAGTTCCCGCTCGTCTATATTTCTTTGTAATGACAGGGTAAACACATTATGCCTCTCGTTACTTGTCTCCCACTTCAATAATTTGGCACAGTCGCTTCCTTACAAGTCGCTGTCCTTTCTTGTGCATTGATATCTCTGGATCTATCAGTGTAAACTACTTCAGGTGGGTGATCCAATGTCGCTCAGGTGAGAGATATAGGGCATAATTGACCCTTTTGTTTTAAAATCTATTTTTTTTCAGTAATAGGTATTGATTTTGTAAATTGATAACCATCATGTTAAAACCAAGCTTCCATCACGGACCTTGGTTTACTTCATAGACATTAAAAAAGACGAGCGTCTACATCCGCTTGCGGCGGTGCTCTTGTTAATATATAATAACAGTTTTGGCCGTTATTCCTAAGGATGGAAGTTTTTATCTAAACTCCGAGCTAATGCGTTCTTATAGGTGTAACCCCACCATTGATTTTTGTTCTTTATTCTATAGTAAATGATAAAAGTTTGAAGGCTTGTCATTCATAGAGAGTCCCAAATGAAAGAAGTGAAACCTACATTTTACTGTTTGTCAACCTCTGCACTGTCAAAATATGATGAGAAAAGTACGGGTCATGTGTCATATAAGAGATTTTTTTTCTGCTCAGTGTGTACACTGGTGACAAAGTGAAAGTAGACTTCCGAAATCATGAATTCATACCCCAATTTCCAAGCATCTTTTTTTTTTCTTCTAAATATTCACAATTCAAACATGACAATGCTATCAAAATGTTCAAAATACATCAATAATGCCATTCAAATAAAAAAATGAGCATTAAAATAAGGAAAATGCATTTTTAAAGAAGAAGAATTGAAGATTATTTATAACCGCCATTATGCGACTACCCCACGGAAGCACTTCCTTTTTGCAATGGTGGCACTATGCCTATAACGATAATACAAACGAATTGAGATAATGAAGAAAAAACAAAATCCTATTGTTTGTATCTGAAAGTTAAATTTATATTGTAAAATGTGTTACCAAAGTACATATACTACACTGTATGTATCACAGAATTTTTTTAAATTTTATTGTTGTAGATATGTAATCATACTGCGGAGACTAGTGGAATAGATTTTCATCACTAACAATTTAAAGGAACTATCAAATAGGTTGATTAGAAGGATTGTTGGATATTAATCAAACATCAATAAATTATGGGCCATCATTGATAATATAGTATTTTGATTATATAGATTCTCAGTGCACATGCACTAACCAAGGTCATCTTTTTAAAGATGTCTTTGAAAATTCAGTGTACACAATGCAAGGGAACATTTGCAAATAAAGAACCGTGTGCTGAACACAAAATCGCCCATACTGACAAGTTAAATGTCATATCTGTGGAATGAGATTTTCGCGGGAAAGAACTTAAAGAAATAATCACATTGCAACGCATTCAAAGGTAAAACAGTCTAAGACGCATTGTAAATGTGAAGTATATGAATACAGCTGTGCATCTCCGTGTGGGGTAGCTCATTATATGCGGACATATACTGGCGATAGACCGTACAAATGTACACAATGCGACTCCACGTTTAAACAGAGGGAACATTAAACAAACATATTGAATCTCATGCTGGAATTAAAAAGTACAAATGCAATCTATGCGATAAACAATATTCCGGATCTAATAATTTGCGCCAACACAGGTTTACTCATAACGGCGAATGACCATTTAAGTGTCCAGATTGTAACCAGTATTTTCAATGCACGACTCACCTTAACAAACACATAGTGAAGCACGATGCACCGACTCGATATAAATGTCACGTATGTCAAAAGTATTGTTGCTCCGCATATGATCTAAAACTACATATGAGAATACATACTGGAGAGAAAACTATCAAATGCACAGAATGTAAGATGTCATTTACACAGAGTGCAAGTTTGAAGACACACATGGTTGTGCATACGAGGGAGAGGAAATATACCTGTGATCTTTGTGATAAGATATTTGCGTATCCAGATTGTTTAAAGCTACATATGCGAAACCATGCTGGAGAGAAGCCTTTCAAGTGTAAAGAATGCTTCATTTGTATTACGTAAACATTTAAAATGAAAGTTTTAATGATCGTATGTGCAGTGATGCCGGCTTTGATAGAATAATTTGGAACTTAAAGGGACACTCGGCAGTTTTTAGTTAGTGTCTCTAAACTATCACTGAAAGTTATATATCTACATACTGCCGATATGAATTATGCCCAAGTGTGTTTATAAGCCCCTTATTAAGTTTCTATTTTGAAAAGGGACACAACTCTTATAAATTGTTGAAAATCATCATTTTATGTTGCAATGTCACTGTAACAAATATTTTATTGCCTTCAGTTTATAGCATTATGTTAATACACTGAAGTATGTATTGATATAGGCCTATATATCGTTAAGAGCTTTACTGACAGTTTCAAAGTAAGGGTGACACTTACTTTACAAATACTGGTTACAACGTCTCAACCTTTTACTATATACAGACACTTTTGGACACCTCTAATATAGACGCCTTTGGACACCTAATGTAGAAGGCTTTTGAATCATTGAGTGAAATATGTTTATATTAACTGACAGAGTTGAAAACAGTGCAGGAAGTGTAACGAGCAATCTGAACTCTTCCTGCACTGTTTTCAAAGGCCTTCTGTGATTGGTGCAGGAAAACGCGTATCTGTGGAGTAAAGGGTTAATATGTACTTTTAAAGAGTAACACTTGGATATTAATATATTCACAAGGTTATGAATTCAGATAAAGAATGCTTTGCTTTATAAACAATACCCGTGCCTGTTTTGAGTTAAAACTATTTACGACATAATGAGGAAAAAGGGATCCAAACTTTCAGTTGAAGCAACTGACTAATCAGCGTGCTCAAAAATGACCTCCCCAACATTGCTATATAACGGATCCAATCGGACATTTGATATTACAGAGAAAATTAGGACATTTTGTATTACATAGAAAATTAGGACATTTTGTATTACATAGAAAATTCTATCTAATTATGCATAGTGAGAGAAAGACTATATAAATTCTAAATTAGATGAATTTTTTGATAATTTCTCTGATGTTACTTGTGTTCGATAGTGGATTAGACGAATACACACATTTTATACTGTTAATGTGTCACTGAAATTTTTCTATTTTCTATTAAGTTTTCTTCCAAGATATACTGAATTTTTTTCGATGATTTTATTGCCAAGTATAAAATATGTTCTTAGCCAATTACATATATACAGAAATGCAAACGGTTTCAGAATTGAAATTGGCACCTCAATTAGGTTGAACACAGTATTATACAATATAAAAAACATGCCGAAATGCAAAATGCCGATAGACACATTTCCATGAATATATAGTTTGTAGTCATGATAGTACGTAGCGTCAGCACAACACATTTACTAAGTTATCTTCTCATAGCCTAAGGTTCGAGACAGACAGATATGATAGAAACAGATAAGAAAGTATGTTATAACGAAAAACTGTAAACGTTAATGTAAATAATATTCTTCTTCTTCTTTTTCTCTTCTTCTTCTTCTTCTTCTTCTTCTTCTTCTTCTTCTTCTTCTTCTTTTTCTTCTTCATTCATCTTCTACATTTAAACGCTTTATAATGACATTGATAAAAAAAACAACAACAAAACTATAACACAACGGAACAGAATAGATATTTTATATCAGACTTGTACATAAATACATCGTTATAATAACATATTTACAACTCAAAATATCACGTAAACTTTATCGTTAATAAGTCATATTTCATTACCATTTGATACATATCAAATATGTATTTATGTTTTAAATATAAATGTCAAAATTATATAAGAAATACTTTTCAATCCTATGTTCTTCAAAAACACGAAGAGGGTGAACACGTTTAAATGATTGTATTTCTTTTATTAAAAAATATATGTTTAAATTTAACATTAAACATTTAAAATGTCGTTTCTTAATTTAAGAGAAAGTTTATAAACTGAGTAAATCCGATTAAAACACAGGGCATCATTACTGGCAGTATAAGTGGAAGTATGAAATGAAAAACAATCCATGAATCCACTTCAGACCCCCGAAACGTGAAATTGTTCAAACTTCATGAGAAATTAAGACAAGAGAGCGATGATAAAGCTTTTCTGAATATGTAGGTTCTGACAAATACCCTCATTGACTGTGTGTGATCACAATTACAGGATGTTTAAGGGATGATTATAGCAAATTGCAAATGTCAATGAGACTCAAATGACAGTAATATTTATGAATCTGATTATGTGGAATTTCAAAAGGGCACGATAAATAAAAGCCTAAATTAGACCAATTTTCATTGGAAGTTTTGAACGTTACAAATGTCAGGGAAACATTTGACAGCAATGAATTGACAATACCCATCAGTACAAAACATGAAAACTTCGGACATGTATACCGAGATTTTGCCTTAAGATCCATTGAAGAAAATTTATTGCACATCCAAAAGCCAAACTGTGAATTATTTCTAAAATTGTTGTCATATTCAGGAGCTGTAATTTGAAATTTCATTCCTGATTTTATCAAACAATCAGTCTTTTAAAGTTTCAAAAAATAAATATCTTCAATGGAGCAGATCATAACATACCAGTCATATATGTACATAATACTAATCTATTTAGTCTTTGAAAATTAGTATATTAAATGTTCATTCGTCTGTCCGTTCTTCCATCCGTCCGTCCGCGGCATCTGTCCTTCCGTCTGTCTGTCTGCTGTGCCAACATAATTAAGATGTTTAGGGGCTAGAAATAGAGGGAAAACTCCTAAACTTCCATCTGTTCGTCTGTCCCTCCTAAACCTCAATCTGTTCGTCCGTCCGTCTATCTTATCAAGCAAAACAGTTTAATAAATTAATGCTCCTTCGTCTAAAGAACCGCACACTTTCATCATGGAGGTTGTAAAATTCAAGCCCAGCTTATCATGAAAAAATTTGCTTTTCGACGGTTCTGCATAGATTAATTATGAGGTGCTTTGTCATCAATAAAACCTTGACATTTAACACCAGTTATAACCTGTAGTGTGCTGAAATTGCGTTTAAACTAGATTCAATAAAAATATGTCTTCATCAATATAATTATGCTTGTCACAGTTTCAGAGATGCGGATTCGACCACTCAGATTATTTAAATAACAGATACAGGACCACAAACGCACACACGATATTGACCTTTACATTATGCTGACTTATTTAAAATAAATAATGGTATAATGATTCAAAATATCTCGGTACGCTCGCTACATGTTACTACATTATAACTCATGCTCGAAATATTAAAGAGGCAACAAGAGTGCAAGTGGTTACAGGGAACCGGTCCTAAAACAAATCTTCTTACTGACTTAACATCTCATTACACAGTTGTGCCCCTTTTTAGCAACGGTTTCAAGACTCTTGCGCTTAAAAAAGTCATTTTTGGTTATAAATGGTTCATAGTGGCTGTGACTTCTTGCTGCAGACTGGTAGGTTGAGCAGCTTGTTTTTTGAAAGAGGGTGCAGTGACAACCTGAGATTTTTTGAAAAAGTCCTCAAATGCTCATAAATACATGCATATGTTGAAATCCTATAAAAGTCACTTTTTTAACACCAGTGATGTCTTACTGCTGTATATGTTATGCCAACTTTTACTCTACTCAGCAGCAGCAACAAGAAATGACAACCACTATGAACCATTTTGAAAATATTTCAAAACTTAATTACATAGGCCTATTTTTAAAGCGTAAGAATCATATGGGAAAGAGAGGCGTAAAAGTGAAGTGACACATATATACTAGTAAATAACCATACATTTTTTTCTGAACACTGACTGAACCTCATATCACCAGACACCACACGGTATAAATAGGGCACAAGCCAGTAGCTATTTACAGTCCTGCGGTACTGAACGAGATCAATAATGTTGCTGTATCTTCTATACATCTCTTTGTTACAAGGGGCGAGTATCGCCATAGACAGCGGACCAGTGGAAGTCAAACCTCAATCTGAGCATAGGTTTACACGTGCAGATATCGGTGACAATGTTCTGAAATGCTATCTAAATGGAAACAATGTTGAAGTTGAAAATATTAAACCAGTGGAGTGCCCTTCCGGATGGATACAATTCAAGTCATCGTGTTATTTATATGTGGAGAGAGGGACTAATTGGTATGAGGCAAACAGGAACTGTGCAAGCAGAGGGGCACACTTGGCTGAAATTACTGACGATGGCGAAGCTGTTTTTGTTCGGTCAATATCTGAAGGTGGTGGTACACCTTGGCTCGGCGGAAACGATATAGCCGTGGAGGGAACATTTGTTTGGGCACACTCAATGGAAAATGTTACGTTTGTTAATTGGGCACCTAACCGACCCGCTGCCAATGGACAAAGTGTGAATTGTTTGGTGTTAGGTACTAACAAGAACGAAGAAGCGAAATTTATAGACATTTCTTGCAAGGGTAGTTATAAGACATATGTGTGTCAGATGAGTTAATCCTGTTCATACGGTTAACATATCTCATGATTTCTTGATTGACCGATGAACGATAACTGTGCTTGGACCGGATAAAAAACAATAATGGAGATCGGGAAGAGAAAATAGAACAATAGTGATTTTTTTCTAATTTCGTTTACTTTTTTTTTTAATGAAAATATTATGATTAGTGCAACAATTAGAAATTAAAGGAAACTTGCAGAATAAATGTTCACAATGTTTTTGTTATTTTCTCGTTGTAGCGATACATAACCCTTATATAGGGTTTGATAAAACGTTTAGGTTTTCACCATGGTAGCTCCACGGTTACATAGTCGATATATATAACATCATCAGAAACACATTCTGTCAATGGTCTTACGTAATACCCCACCTAGCACAGTACATTCTTCTTCTTCTCTTCTTGCAGTGAACCGCGGCGGTGGTCTAGGGATAAAGCGTTCGTTTCGCATGCGGAAGGTTGTGGGTTCAATCCCCGACCGGATCATAGCTAATGCTTGAAAAATGGTACTAGAAACTTTCTCATTTGGCACTCAGCATTTAGACGAAAGTACTAGTTCCGGTCGGCCCGATGTTTGTACAACGTGTTTAGGTGGGATATCATACTATGTGTCTGCGGCATGATACTCCATTGTGACACTGTCTCGAG
Source organism: Panopea generosa (assembly GCA_029582155.1). Taxonomy (NCBI): domain Eukaryota; kingdom Metazoa; phylum Mollusca; class Bivalvia; order Adapedonta; family Hiatellidae; genus Panopea; species Panopea generosa. The sequence goes on from CM055904.1 coordinate 61,700,172, forward strand.
TAGACATCGTCACGATACTAATGAAAAATTGTTGAAAGCGATGTTAAGGATGTTGCTCGTCAAAATGAAAGTCTGTTTTTTATTTCAACTAATAATGATATTTACTATTATCTAAGACGAAATTGATCACGATAACGCCCGGCAACAGTCTCCGTGATGATTGATATACGACATTGTGTCTCATTATCATTCGTCTCTCACCACTGATTCAAGTGGGAAAGTTACCAGTTACTTGCGTAGATGGGGTGTGCTCGAGTACTGGTTAATCCCAGGAAACAGTGGTTAGGTTAACTGATCGTCTGTTAGCCCTCGATGTCATAAAAATGACGCTTAATATTCAATCAATCAATGATCACGATAAAAGTATGTTGCCGAACTAATTTTTGTGCTGTTTTATTTTTAAAATGATAAAATCTCAGGCTAATATTTTGCAAACTTTGATAAAAATTAAGTCATAAATATTTCATTCTATTATACGTATGAAACTGAACTTAAAATAAGCATCATATTTTAACGGAATTTATCAGAATTGTTCAAACTTAAAATTGGCTAAAAAACTTTGTTTTCTAATACATCATACCCATATATACTCACTGACCCCGTATTGCCAAAATGATATCTATTCAAACATGCCAAATTAATATATTGAAAGGGAATTTCCTAACTTGGTCTAGGTTAGACTGAAATAGATTTCTCGCTTAAAAGTGCAAAAGATTGTGTGACGTATTAAATGTGCCACGTGATTTCAATTTGACGTTATATACAGGGTTGGATTCAGGATTTCAGATTCGCATACAGATTCTTTTCAGATACAATGCTTTGTTTGTCTGTAAACACTTCTGGAAACTCGTATTTGAAAAGAACCTCTATGCGTGAACAGGGTATTCATAAATATATCGTACAACATTCTCCGATTTTTTCATTTTCTTTCTTAAACACAAGATAAATACGGAAACATTGAAGACGACTCAAACAAGACGAACATTTTACTACATCATATGTATGTGATGGTTTAGGGGATTACGAGGCGTGAATTAAAAATTTCTAAAATACTATGTATGCACATTAAAAAAAGCACAATTTGATGCACTTACACGTGCAAAATGGATTTCAACTTGTCAACGTGTCCCTATAATGTCTGGTTGAGATAGTTTCTCTGTCGATATGCATGATTTGTCTATAGGAGCGATTGGGATGACGTCACTGTTTTATGTGTTATGTACTTCGCTGTACACACAAGTCAAAAGGTTGGGAAACAAATAATGGCAGCGTCAAAGAAAGTGTTTTCTATTTGAAATGTACCGGGGAGCTTAACTGCGATCAGAGAACATCTGAACATCCAGTATTTGAATTTAAGTGATGTCTAGAATGCAGAGAATTGCCTTTAAGCGGAAAAAACACGACGTCTTGTTCAACCTGCATGTAGTTCCTGGGTACCAGCATGACTTTGATGTTAGATGCATGTTTACCGTTTCTCCAGCTTCCTACTTTCGTCTTGGACACCAATGCTGAAATATACTATAGGTTAATAAATCGATTTAAGTTAAGTTATGTCAGGGTTAGTTTGTTTTATAATAAAATGATGCACTGATAAGGAGTTTCTTCTTATATGATATGTGTAAGTCTGAAGGCATTGATTAAATAAGACAAAGAACATATACATGTATATATTCGAGGTGTGTCTAAAATGTGTATGGACACATTAGTTTTAAAAAAAAACTAACACAGTTATTAGGATGATATATACGTTGCCGGAATCGGACATGTTTCTTCGTCAAATAGCCGGGCAACAAATTATCAATTTATGATTAAACTGAATGGTTTTGTACATAATTATATACAATGACTAACCACTTAGTGGTACAGGTAAGAAATTAATCATAATCTGTATATGAGAGCACATAATTATATTAAAATTATCAAAATTTCCCTCCAGTTAAAGAACTCCGAGAATTGTATAGTTTAAACTTATTCAAATTACTACGATGGTGAAACAGGTTATTACAATTTATACAAATCACGCTCGAATATGCGGAAAACGCGACTAGCTCAAGGACACCACACATAACTGTGGGTGAGAATTGAACGTACGACCCTTCTATCCGCGGACTGATGTTCCACCATTGAGCTACGCATTCCAGTCAATTGTTTAGATTTTTAACTGTCTCTTGCCGGACTCCAGAAATCATCGCCAGTCTATGTTATGAATGATATACGACATTGTGTCTAGTTATCATTCGCCCCTCACTGCTGATTTAAGTGAGAAAGTTATCAGTAATTTGTGCTCATGTATTGGTTAACCTTCCAGGATTCCAGGAAAGAGTGGTTAGGTTAACATTTTCTGTTAGTTCTTGTTGACAGAAAAATTTTGCTAAATATTTAATCAATTAAATCAATCCAAAACTCCACCACTTACCTAAATATGAATCATGTCAAGTTGTAATTTCTATTAACAAATTTCCCCTAATCTTTGCTACGGTTTTATGATACACAAACTTTTCCTCAGCAATTGAAGTAACCATCCTTAGATCTGTTTATAGTCGTACAGTATTCAAATGCTATTGAGCACTTGTATTGGGGTGCCTGTAAACGTAATAACCATAATGTATATGTTCAGGGCATCTTCTAGAATCAGCGATCAGAAACAAAGGGATTTGGCCGAGAAGATCATGTTGGCTAACAGACAGGCCATGGAGATAAAGTGGGTGATAGCTCTCGGACACAGCCAGTAGTAAAGGAAGGGGCAGAGGCAAGAAGGACATACAAGAGGTACACTCAATTTTTTTCCAAAAATGTCTTTTATTTGTGTAATTTAATCCTTTACTCCATAGATAAGCGTTTTCCCACACCAATCACAGAACGAGCATGAAACTTTTTTGATTGTTATTCATTTTGACAGTGCGAATATATTTTGACAAACCAGCGCGAAAATTCTCGTGAGGATGTTTACCCTTTTCAGCTTGATGATTAGTTAATTGAGGATATCCAACAGTCAATCAAATGACTTCTTTCAAAAGACAGTTTGAATGACATCACGTGACACAATATGGCCGGCTGAAACCCTCATCCCTGATGAACAAGGAATTTATCTTGATTTTTACTAATAGCAACCATATCCCACGGGTATTGCTGTTGGTGAGAACTAGTTCTACGATTATAAATTGAATTCTTTCAATTCTTTGCCTTGCCACAGTCGAATCACGTAGTTTACCCTTGTAAAATATGACGGCGATCGTGTACACGACCTTGTCCGACTAAACAAAAATGACAATTTTCGCGGTGATCGAGCATAGATTTCTCAGCTATCGTGCATACAATGTGTTTGATGTTAATGTATATGGGTAGATAAATGTCTTAGCTCAACGTAGCTACAAGGAAAGTGTATTTAACTTCGCTGATATCAATTTTATTAGGGCGAGAACGAGTTGAGGGGTGAAATTCGAAATCGGCGAGTTCCACCCCTTGTCTATATTTACACTATATATAGCTAAAAATACGTGCTGGCCCCCTTTGCCGGTATCCACATGTTGCAAGCAAAACTTAAGTGTAAATGGAACTTATTTAACAGATTTACCTGTCTCAAATCGCTGTATTCAAAGAACTATGTTCGTTTTCATACGTTTTAATTCAAAACTTTGGAATCATGTAAATAAAGGCTTGTTTCCGGTTAAATAGGCTTGTTTCCATTTATTAAATAGGTATCACTGGGGGTCTCACTTTTTAGCGTCAAGAAGCGACAAGAAGCGACAAGAAGCGTCAAGAGCTTTATTATTAATAAAAGTTACCGTCAGGAAAAAAAACAATATGTATATGTTATACCTTTATAAACATATATCAGTTGATTTTTTTAAAATTCCATTCATTCATAAAGTCGTAATTGAACTTTGTTTTTCCGTTGCTATACCGACAAGAAGATCCGCCATTTTGTTTATGCAAAGGCTAGTAACCCGTTAGCGTCAAGAAGCGTCAAACTATATCTCGATCTACATTTCATTTAACTATACACATATTCCACACTTAATTAATACATTACTATTGAATACATAAGGACATTTTCAAATTTAATTTAATTTTTTTTGTCAACAAGTCAAAATTAACTTAGCGTCAAGAAACCTTTCAGGTAAAAATCACTATTTAGCGACAAAAAGTGCCAAGAAGCGTCAAGAAATGTTTCGTCACAGGTAATATCACTATTTAGCGTCAAGAAGCGACGGTGTCATGGACTACATACACATTATTAATCTTCTTTATTATTTTATCGTATTTTTTAAATTTAATAACAAATTTCTTCTTTATTATTTTATCGTATTATTTTTAGTTTAATATTTTCTTCTTTATTATTTTATCGTATTATTTTAAGCTTAATAGAAGCGTTTCGTTACAAATTTACCATAAGAAGGTAAAAGTGTATCCAGGTCACACCACGGGGAGGCGCTTCATATCATGGTACAAAGTGGTTGGGTATCCACGTTTTCTGGAAACCGGAATTTGTATGTGTCCATAAAACCAAAATTGGATCACATTTAGAGATTTTTCCAAGTGGTTGGACAGTTTGGTTTAATATACCAATTGCTTTGTCCGAAATACCATTTTTAGGTGGATAAACTGACTGGATAGGACATCCAATGACTGATGCTGCAGCGACCATAGCACAGGCGGAGGAGAAGCTATGGTTTTTAGCAGTCTCTCGGCACGCTTCATTTACTGATGGTGATACCAAAAGCAAACGGGCGTTAAGATTTTCTTACTCTGATTTATTTTCCTTCAGTTCAATAAACGTTTTGACTAATTTCATTAGACATTTCTTCATGCCCAAACAATGCCATAGAAATTGCATTAAAAGACAATTCCCGTCACCGCTAACAAAAATCGGTAATTTTCCCGGGACCGACATGCCGAGAAACTGCAACATATTTTGATACACACTATTTTCTGTGAGTTTCGCTGAGCTAAATGCAACATCAGTTCGCTCACTCAACAGTTCCATATTTTCTTTTCGCATGAAAAGCTTTTCAAATACTACACCCTCATTTAGATTCCCCGTCTCAGAAATTTTTTCAAGACGTTCAAGCGATAATTTGTAATCAATCTCCCCATTTTTATACGTACAGCCAAATCAAAAGAAGTCACAAAATGTAGAAGTCAAAGTAGCCAGTTGTGACTTTGCTATTTTTTTATCTTATATGAAACCACTGGGAAGGAACCAGTCCTGAAATTCGCCGAAAACTTCCGCCTTAAAAGAAATGTCGATGTTTTTAATAAAAACATGTAATACGACGATATTTCAGCGAATACAGCGATTTGAAGCAGGTAAACCTGTTCAATAAGTTCCATTTACATTGAAGTTTTGTTTTCAACCTGTAGATACCGGCAAATTATGATCATTATTGATAAATCGCGGTTATATTTGTGTTTTCTGTGTTCCACATCTTTTCCGACCTGCGATAAATATTGTATTTTATCATGCATTTCGATTTGTCATGGAAAACTGGTTAAAGGGAATTGGTTTTGGTTTTCGGTTTCGGAAGTTGCAACCATTTATAGTGTTAACCAGCCCTGGTTCGTGGATGAATCTCTTAATTTGATCGGTGAAATAGTTGATTGAATGCAATTGGTTAAAATGTGCCCCAGTGTGAAGTTGGTAACCTTGTCTATATATCTAAATCCTATTAATTTAACTTTTTTTTAGTTTTATCTGTTAGGGTTAGGGTAAGGGTGAAAAAAAAGTATGGGGGGGGGGGGGGGGGGGGGGGGAGGGGGGGTTAAAAAAATATGATTATTTTTTTACGTTTTGGCTATTTCTTTAAAAGGGGTGATTTATTTTCTTTATCGGTAAAGGGGGTAATCCAAACACCGATACTGCCGCCTGTGGGTGGGTATATAATCTTCACCATAGGATGGGGTATAACCTTCGCCATAGGGTGGGTATAACCTTCACCATAGGGTGGGTATAGCCTTCACCATAGGGTGGATATATTACCTTCACCATAGGGTGGGTATAACCATCACCATAGGGTGTGTATAACCATCACCATAGGGTGGGTATAACATCCGCCATAGGATGTGTTACCATCGCCATAGGGTGGGTATAACATTCGCCATAGGGTGGGTATAACCATCACCATAGGGTGTGTATAACCATCACCATAGGGTGTGTATAACCATCACCATAGGGTGTGTATTACCATCACCATAGGATGTGTATAACCATCCCCATAGGGTGGGTATATAACCTTCACCATAGGGTGGGTATATTACTTGCACCATAGGGTGGGTATAACCATCGCCATAGAGTGTGTATAACCATCACCATAGGGTGTGTATAACCATCACCATAGGGTATGTATAACCATCACCATACGGTGTGTATAACCATCACCATAGGATGTGTATAACCATCGCCATAGGGTGGGTATATAACCTTCACCATAGGGAGGGTATATTACCTTCACCACAGGGTGGGCATAACCATCACCACAGGGTGTGTAAAACCATCACCACAGGGTGTGTATAACCATCACCACAGGGTTGGTATAACCATCACCATAGGGTGTGTATAACCATCACCATAGGGTGGGTATAACCATCATCATAGGGTGTGTATAACCATCGCCATAGGGTGGGTATATAACCTTCACCATAGGGTGGGTATATTACCTTCACCTTAGGGTGGGTATAACCATCGCCATAGGTTGTGTATAACCATCACCATAGGGTGTGTATAACCATCACCATAGGGTGGGTATAACCATCACCATAGGGTGTGTATAACATTCGCCATAGGATGTGTTACCATCGCCATATGGTGGGTATAACATTCCCGATAGGGTGTGTATAACCATGGCCATAGGGTGGGTAAAACCATCGCAATAGGGTGGGTATGTAACATTCCCCATAGGGTGTGTATAACCATCGCCATAGCGTGGGTATATAACCTTCACCATAGGGTGGTTATAACCATCACCATATGGTGTGTATAACCATCACCATAGGGTGTGTATAACCATCACCATAAGGTGTGTATAACCATCACCATAGGGTGGGTATGTAACCTTCACCACAGGGTGGGTATAACCATCACCACAGGGTGTGTATAACCATCACCACAGGGTGTGTATAACCATCACCATAGGGTGTGTATAACCATCACCAAAGGGTTGGTATAACCATCACCATAGGGTGGGTATAACCATCACCATAGGGTGTGTATAACCATCGCCATAGGGTGGGTATATAAACTTCACCATTGTGTGTATATAACCATCGCCATAGGGTGTATATAACCTTCACCATAGGGTGTGTATAAAGTTCACCATAGGGTGTGTATAACCTTCACCATAGGGTGTGTATAACCATCACCATAGGATGTGTAAAACCATCGCCATAGGGTGGGTATAACATTCGCCAAAGGGTGTGTATAACCATCGCCATAGGGTGGGTATAACCTTCACCATAAATTTGGTATATAACATTCACCATAGGGTGGGGTGTAACCTTTGCCATAGGGTGGGGTATAACCTTTGCCATAGGGTGGGTTATAACCTTCGCCATAGGGTGGGGGTATAACCTTTCTATAGGTTGGGGTATAACCTTCGCCATAGGGTGGTGTATAACATTCACCATGGGGTGGGATATTAACGTGTGATTAAAAGCATATCTATATGCCAGTGGTGTATCACCTTTGGTAGGCGTGGAATGTCAAGCAAGAAAGTCAAGTTTCCAGTGAAAAAGTTGAGTGTCAGTTAAGAAAAATGAGTTTCGAGTAAGAATAGCAAGTGTTGAGTAAGAAAATAGATCGCGTAAGAAAACCGAGTGTTGAGTAAGGATATCATCGAGTTTCGAATAAGGGTATCGAGTAAGTATATTATTTGTCAAGTAAGGATCTCGAGTATCAAGTATGAATATCACGGAGTGTCGAGAAAGAATATCAATTGTTGAGTAAGAATATCTTTGTCTAGTAAAGGATGTTGAGTGTTGAGTAAGAACATAAATTGTTGAGTAAGAATATCGATGTCAAGAAAGAATGTTGAGTGTCGAGTAAGAATATCAATTGTCGAGTAAGAATATCGGTGTCGAGAAAGAATGTTGAGTGTCGAGTAAGAATATCAATTGTTGAGTAAGAATATCTTTGTCTAGTAAAGGATGTTGAGTGTTGAGTAAGAACATAAATTGTTGAGTAAGAATATCGATGTCAAGAAAGAATGTTGAGTGTCGAGTAAGAATATCAATTGTCGAGTAAGAATATCGGTGTCGAGAAAGAATGTTGAGTGTCGAGTAAGAATATCAATTGTTGAGTAAGAATATCTTTGTCTAGTAAAGGATGTTGAGTGTTGAGTAAGAACATAAATTGTTGAGTAAGAATATCCGTGTCGAGAAAGAATGTTGAGTGTCGAGTAAGAATATCAATTGTTGAGTAAGAATATCCCTGTCGAGAAAGAATGTTGAGTGTCGAGTAAGAATATCAATTGTTGAGTAAGAATGTCGGTGTCGTTGAGAAAGAATGTTGAGTGTCGAGTAAGAATATCAGTTGTTGAGTAAGAATGTCGAGTGTTGAGTAAGAATGTTGAGTGTCGAGTAAGGATTTCAAGTGTCGAGTAAGGATGTCAAGTATTGAGTAAGAATACGAGTGTCGAATAAGAATATCGAGTGTCGAGAAAGAAAATCAATTAAGTAAGAATATTGAGTGTCAAGTAAGGATGTCGGGTGTCAGTAACAGAAGCCAAGTTAAATAGATGTGTGTCCAGTTTAAGACATGTATATGGAAAGTTTATTGATGTGATGCATCATTTTTAACTGGGTTCAGTATGGCAATTTGTATGGTGAGCTGAGTATGGCAATTTGTACGGTGAGCTGAGTATGGCAATTTGTATGGTGGGTTCAGTGTGGCAATTTGTATTGTTATGTATCATTGTGAAACACTGTCATATATTATTGTGAAACACTGTCATATATTATTGTGAATCACTCTCATATATATTATTGTGAAACACTGTCATATTAATATGAAACAGTGCCATATTATTGTGAAACACTGTCATAATATTATTGTGAAACACTGTCATATATTATTGTGAAACACTGTCATATATTATTGTGAAACACTGTCATATTATTGTGAAACAGTGTCATCTATTATTGAGAAACACTATCAGATTGATATAAAACAGTGTCATATATCATTGTGAAACAGTGTCATATATTATTGTGAAACACTGTCATATTATTGTGAAACATTGTCATAATATTATTGTGAAACAGTGTCATATATTGTTGTGAAACACTGTCAAATATTATTGTGAAACAGTGTCATATATTATTGTGAAACACTGTCATAATAATGTGAAACAGTGCCATATTATTGTGAAACACTGTCATAATATTATTGTGAAACACTGTCATATATTATTGTGAAACACTGTCATATTATTGTGAAACACTGTCATATTATTGTGGAACACTGTCATATATTATTGTTAAAGAGTGTCATATATTATTGTGAAACACTGTCATAATAATGTGAAACAGTGTTATATCATTGTGAAACAGTGTCATATATTATTGTGAAACACTGATATATTATTGTGGAACCCTGTCATCTATAATTGTGAAACACTGTCATATTATTGTGAAACACTGTCATATATTGTTGTGAAACACTGTCATACTAATGTGAAACAGTGTCATATATCATTGTGAAACAATGTCATATAATTGTGAAACACTGTCATATTATTGTGAAACACTGTCATATTAATGTGAAACACTGTCATATATTGTTGTGAAACACTGTCATAATATTATTGTGAAACACTGTCATATATTATTGTGAAACTCATTTATATAATATTGTAAAACATTGTCACAATATTATTGTGAAACACTGTCATATATCATTGAGAAACATTGTCATATATTATTGTGAAACACTGTCATATATTATTGTGAAACACTGTCATACTAATGTAAAACAGTGTCATATATCATTGTGAAACAGTGTCTTATATTATTGTGAAACAATGTCATATAATTGTGAAACACTGTCATATTATTGTGAAACACTGTCATATATTGTTGTGAAACCATGCATAATATTATTGCGAAACACTGTCATATATTGTTGTGAAACTCTTTTATATAATATTATGAAACACTGTCATGTATTATTGAGAAACACTGTCATATGTTATTGTGAAACACTGTCATATGTTATTGTGAAACACTGTCATATATTATTGTGAAACACTGTCATATATTATAAGGTTATTTTACAGTGTTTTGTTCAATATGGGGATATATTTTTAGAGTATGTATTTTGATGAGAACCATAGTGGACGTAAAGCCATAATGAACCCACCATACAGACTGCCAATATGTTTTTCACCACAATACATACTCGTACAAAATCTTCCCATATTGTATAAAACATTGCAAAATCTGAAAGAAATTTATCAAATGAGCGGAAGTGGTAGTGAGAGATATTCGCATTTACTCAACGTCATCGTCATGCGGAACATTTTGTCGGTTGTTTGTTTTTATGTTTTATTTAATTTTTACTCAGTTGATACCCCCTCAACACCCCCCCCCCCCCCCCCCCCCCACACACACACAAACAAACGGCAGTAGAAGTTTCAACAACAGTTCACTACACAGTCACTGTCAGAATAAATGATAAGGAGTGTAGTTTATATTAATTTTCTAGGAAACCATATGCATTTTTACAGAACCAGTCTAAATTCATGATGATCTGACTGCTTTCAAAGATTTAATCTTTTAAATATAAATGTTTATACTTAAACATGTTGGTGAAATAGAATGCGGGTTAGATCCCCCGTCATGGCACGTACTCGTAGTACCCTAGACAAATTCAAATGAAATATATAATTAGGGTAGTAACATATGTCACGCGCACTATATTTGACAGGTGTCCGTGACGTAGTTCTCTCCTTTTATAACCAATGTACATGTGCTTTTCATGATAGAACATTGTTAATTGCTATATGCTTTTATTGTTGTAGATATATAACATCCGGTAACAAGAAGAATACATCAACGAGTTATCGGAAACGCCAGTATCAACATTGACGGTTGCTTATTAATGTTTTGACCACAACGGGTCATTCTAGGTGTACTTGATATACCCGATTCGATCCTTTCAAAGATGTCTTCAAAGGTACAATGTACAGAATGTGAGCGGACATTTGCAATTAAACAAACGATTATTGAACACAAAATCTCCCATACCGACAAATTTAAATGTCATATCTTTGGAAATCGATTTTCACGAGAAAAAACTCTAAAAATACACGTTTCAACGCATTCAAAGATAAAACAGCCTAAGACACGTTATATATGTCAAGTATGTGAATACAGCTGTGGAAGTCGGAGTACACTATCGCAACACATGCGCTCACATACTGGAGAGAAACCGTACAAATGTACACAATGCGACTCTGCATTGCACAGAAGGGGGCCTTGAACAAGCACTTTGAGGCGCATGCTGGAAATAAGAACTACAAATGTATTCTATGCGATAAAAGATTTGCAGTAGCCAGTAAATTACACAGTCATAAGATGACTCATGCTGATGAAAAACCATATAAGTGCCTAGATTGTGGCCAGTCATTCAAAAGCACACATGTTCTTAACAGACACATGGTAAAACATGCACCGACTCAACACAGGTGTCTTGTATGTTACACATATTTTCGCTCCGCATATGATCTGAAAATGCATATGAGATTACATACTTGAGAGAAGCCATTCAAATGCACAGAATGTGACATGTCATTTACGCAGAAATCAAGCTTGAAGACACACATGGTTGTGCATACCTGGGAGACGAAATATACTTGTGATCTTTGTGACAAGAAATTTAAGTATTCGGAAAGCTTCAACCAGCACATGCGAAAGCATGCAGGGGAAAAGCCTTTCAAATGTAAAGAATGCAGTGCGTCATTTGTACTAAATAGATACCTCATAATACATATGCAATCTCATACTGGAGAGAAGCCTTACCAATGCTCTTACTGCGGCAACACGTACACACAGAAATGCAATCTAAATAAACATGTGCAAGCCGTGCATAAAAACCTAAAATCACATAAATGTCAGATTTGTGGAATTATGTATAAACAGTAACGAAGTCTGCTGTCACACAAAGAGACACACAACCTTGCGGGGCCTTTTATATGCAAAACATGTAACACTGTGTTTGAAACTAAGGAACACATGATTTGGCACAGAGCTGAACATTCCAGTGTCAAATGTACCGTTTGTGAAAGAGTTCTTAGCAGGAAGTCATGCTTGACAGAACACATGAAGATACATACAGGAGAAAAAAACATTGGTTGAAAAATATATGCATTCGTGCTGGTAAATAACCAAACTATTGTGAATTGGGCAGATCCAATATAACTAACACTTGAGGGTCAACATTAAATACTACAAATCTGAATAAATAACTTTATCAAATGTTTGAAAGAGAATGATTTATTTTCAATGCAAAGGGAAGACGCACCTTTGATGAGTACCATATGTGCATTCACGGATAAATGAACGAAAGGTGGATATACCAGATATAGCAGAGTGGGCCGACGCCAATGTTTACTCAGACAAAGTCGGCCGATATTAGCAGAGTGGACCGACATACTTTATATTTGTATTCAATGGTATTCAATTATGAACACTTAGTTGTGGCCACGTTATATTTGTATTCAATTAAAGTCGCTTATGAACTCTTATTTGAGGCCACGTTGTAGTTGTATTTAAAGAAAGTCGCCTATGAACACGTATATTACGATGACACGACTGCTCGTTATAGTCTATGTTCGTCATATTATATTATGAAGATGACGACTGCTCATTATAGTCTATGTTCGTCATATTATACTACAAGACGTGACTGCTCGTTATAGTCTATGTTCGTCATATTATATACAAGACGCGACTGCTCGTTATAGTCTATGTTCGTCATATTATACTACAAGATGTGACTGCTCGTTATAGTCTATGTTCGTCATATTATACTAAAAGACGTGACTGCTCGTTATAGTCTGTGTTCATCATATTATACTGCAAGACGCGACTGCTCGTTATAGTCTATGTTCGTCATATTATATTACGAAGATGACGACTGCTTATTATTTCTATGTTCGTCATGTTACATTACGAAGACGACCACTGCTTGTTAAAGTCTACGTTTGTCATATTACATTACGAAGACGACGACTGCTCGTTATAGTTTATGTTTGTCATATTACATTACGAAGACGACGACTGCTTGTTATAGTCTATGTTCGTCATATTACATTACGAAGATGACGACTGCTTGTTATAGTCTATGTTTGTCATATTACATTACGAAGACGACGACTGCTTGTTATAGTCTATGTTTGTCATATTACATTACGAAGACGACGACTGCTTGTTATAGTCTATGTTCGTCATATTACATTACGAAGATGACGACTGCTTGTTATAGTCTATGTTTGTCATATTACATTACGAAGACGACGACTGCTTGTTATAGTCTATGTTCGTCATATTACATTACGAAGATGACGACTGCTTGTTATAGTCTATGTTCGTCATATTACATTACGAAGACGATGACTGCTCGTTATAGTCTATGTTCATCATATTACAGTATGAAAACGACCACTGCTTGTTAAAGTCTACGATTGTCATATTACATTACGAAGATGACGACTGCTCATTATAGTCTATGTTTGCCATATTACATTACGAAGACGACGACTGGTTGTTATAGTCTATGTTCGTCATATTACATTACGAAGACGACGACTGCTCGTTATAGTCTATGTTCGTCATATTACAGTATGAAAACGACGACTGCTTTTTATAGTCTATGTTCATCATATAACATTACGAAGATGACGACTGTTCGTTATAGTCTACGTTCGTAATATTACATTACGAAGATGACGACTGCTTGTTATTTCTATGTTTGTCATATTACATTACGAAGACAACCACTGCTTTTTAAAGTCTACGTTTGTCATATTACATTACGAAGACGACGACCGCTTGTTATAGTCTATGTTCGTCATATTACATTACGAAGATGACGACTGCTCGTTATAGTCTATGTTTGTCATATTACATTACGAAGATGACGACTGCTCGTTATAGTCTATGTTTTTCATATGACATTACCAAGACAACAACTGCTCGTTATAGTCTATGTTTGTCATATTACAGTATGAAAACGACGACTGCTTTTCATAGTCTATGTTCATCATATAACATTACGAAGATGACGACTGCTCGTTATATTCTACGCTCGTAATATTACATTATGAAGATGACGACTGCTTATTATTTCTATGTTCGTCATGTTACATTACGAAGACGACGACTGCTCATTATAGTTTATGTTAGTCATATTACATTACGAAGACGACGACTGCTTGTTATAGTCTATGTTCGTCATATTACATTACGAAGATGACGACTGCTTGTTATAGTCTATGTTCGTCATATTACATTACGAAGACGACGACTGCTCGTTATAGTCTATGTTCGTCATATTACTTTACGAAGACGATGACTGCTTGTTATAGTCTATGTTCGTCATATTACATTACGAAGATGACGACTGCTTGTTATAGTCTATGTTCGTCATATTACATTACGAAGACGACGACTGCTCGTTATAGTCTATGTTCGTCATATTACTTTACGAAGACGATGACTGCTCGTTATAGTCTACATTCATCATATTACATTACGAAGACGACGACTGCTCGTTAAAGTCTACATTCATCATATTACATTACGAAGACGACGACTGCTCGTTAAAGTCTACATTAATCATATTACATTACTAAGACGAGGACTGCTGGGTAAAGTCTACGTTCATCATATTACATTACTAAGATGACGACTGCGAGGTAAAGTGTATGTTTGTCATATTATATTACGAAGATGAAGACTGTTCGGTAAAGTCTTCGTTCGTCATACTACATTACGAAGATGATGACTGCTCGTGGTTAATGATGACCGTTATATACAAAACGCAAAATGGCTCTCATGATAATGGCAAGATCATCTTCCCTTAACAATTTACTTCATATAGACGATTTGGCCACCTTTAATACAGATGCCTTTGGACACTAATACAGACGCCTTTGGACACTAATACAGATGCCTTTGGCCACCTCTAATACAGATGTCTTTGGCCACCTCTAATACAGACGCCTTTGGACACCTCTAATACAGACGCCTTTGGCCACCTCTAATACAGATGCCTTTGGGCACCTCTTATACAAACGCCTTTGGACACCTCTAATACAGACGCCTTTGGCCACCTCTAATACAGACGCCTTTGGACACCTCCAATACAGACGCCATTGGCCACCTCTAATACAGACGCCTTTGGACACCTGTAATACAGACGCCTTTGGACACTAATACAAATGCCTTTGGCCATCTCTTATACAGACGCCTTTGGACACCTCTAATACAGACGTCTTTGGCCACCTCTAATGCAGACGCCTTTGGCCACCCTTAATACAGACGCCTTTGGTCACCTCTTATACAGACGCCTTTGGACACCTCTAATACAGACGCCTTTGGACACCTCTAATACAGACGCCATTGGCCATCTCTTATACAGACGCCTTTGGATACCTCTAATACAGACGCCATTGGCCATCTCAAATACAGACGCTTTTGGACAACTCTAATACAGACGCCATTGGCCATCTCTAATACAGACGTCTTTGGCCACATCTAAAACAGACGCCTTTGGACACCTCAAATACAGACGCCATTGGCCACCTCTAATACTGACGCCTTTGGACGCCTCTAACGCAGACGCCTTTGGACACCTCTAATGCAGACGCCATTGGCCACCTCTAATGAAGACGCCTTTGGCCACCCCTATTGCAGACGCCTTTGGACACCTCTTATACAGGCGCCTTTGGACACATCTAATGCAGACGCCTTTGGATACCTCTAATGCAGACGCCTTTGGACACCTGTAATGCAGACGCCATTGGCCACCTCTAATGCAGACGCCTTTAGACACCTGTAATGCAGACGCCTTTGGATACCTTTAATACAGACGCCTTTGGACACCTGTAATACAGACGCCTTTGGACACGTATAATACAGATGCCTTTGGACACCTCTAATACAGACGTCACTGGCCACCTCTAATACAGACGCCTTTGGACACCTCTAATACAGACGTCACTGGCCACCTCTAATACAGACGCGTTTGGACACCTCTAATACAGACGCGTTTGGACACCTCTTATACAGACGCCATTGGCCACCTCTAATACAGACGCCTTTGGACACCTGTAATACAGACGCCTTTGGTCATCTTTAATACAGATGCCTTTGGACACCTCTAATACAGATGCCTTTGGACACCTCTAATACAGACGTCTTGGCCACCTCTAATACAGATGCCTTTGGACACCTCTTATACAGACGCCATTGGCCACCTCTAATACAGACGCCTTTTGACACTTCTAATGCAGACGCCTGTAATTGGTGTGGGAAAACGCGTATCTATGGAGTAAAGGGTTAAATACGCCATCAAAAGTACTAGATACTACCAGTTTTTTTATGTTGATGATATTATATAGTTTTCACTTTTGTTCAACTGCATTTATCTTTCATATTGTCATCCTATCAGTCGGTCTATGGTTAATTCTGTCTTGTTTAGTGTATATAAATAAAATATGCGTTATTTTAAGTTGTTTAATTTCTTCACATATTCTTCACACAGGATATTAAACTTTCAAGTTAAGAGTGTATGTTTTGAACAGGCATAATAAAGATGTGTTCTGTTTTATCAGAGGGTATACAAAAACGGAGAGATATCAATCCATTAAAAATAATAAATATCTGCATCACTAGCATCGGTAATGTGATTTTATGAGCATGTATCCAAGGGCGTCCTTGATGTAACTAATATCAGATGTAACTAATATCAACTATGATCGATTTGTATGTGTAAATGGATATAGAGTTTCTGAGTAATGAATTGTTTCTCATACTTCTATTTAGAAAGATATGTATACCTTCACAGTTTTCTACGAATATAACACTATACAATGCTGTACATATGACGAAAAATAAATAAAACAAATATAATTATCAACTTCTATTTAGAACACCCGGCGTACATCTTCCTTAATTCCCATATTTTAATAAAATCCACTATATTTCTACTAAAAAAACGTGTGTCTGTTCATATTTGGTGTTGTACTCCCACGCTCCCCCTCCCCACACACAAGTCCGAACCCTTTAAACTGTACTTTGACAATTTTAAACAAGTTTTGATAAATGTCAGTTGAATTTAAATAAATGCAATAAAACATGTTAATTTTCTTTTGCAAATTTTTGTTCTTATTGATTACCTCACTTTAGCCTAAGACTCAATGGGGGCTATTGTGATAACTCTTCGTCCGTCTGTCTGTCCGTCCGCAAACAATTGCTTTAAACGACATCCTCTCTGAATACCCTCATCTGATTTTATTCAAACATCATATAGGAAAGATCCATGGGTGGTCCTCTGGATCCAAGCCGAACTTTGGTTTCCATGTCAACGGATAAGAAAAACTTTAAAAATCCAAATTCCGAAGTTGTTTCATAGAAATGTTCATTGGGTGGCTGTCTATCAAAATTGTTAAGCCAACATGATTCATAAAAAACATGGCCGCCAGCGGGCATGGCTGGTTTTCCCTATTTGGATATAGGTAAAACATGAACAATCTTCTCGTCTGAAACCGCTGACCAGATTTCGTAATAATTTGACAGAAATGTTCCTTTGGAAACCCTCTACCGGGATTGTTACCATTCGTCAAAAAGACATGGTCGCCTGGAGTTCGGACTGGTTTTTCTCTGTATGGCTTTAGTTAAAATTTCTTGTCAGAAAATTCTAGCCGGATTGCAAAATAAACATGGCCGCCAGAGGTGGAGCTTGTTTTCCATGTTTGTAGTAAAAACCTTAAACAATCTTCTCGTCTAAAACAAGTGACCGGAGACAGTAATATTCATTTGGTGACCCTCTGACAAGATTGCTAAAGGCGTTATGATTCATAACAAAACATGACCACAAGGAGCGAGCCTGTTTTCCTCTATATAGCTATATAGTGAAAACCACCGTGCTGAAACATCTGGTCAGATTTCAATATACTTTTCCATGCGATAGTAAATCCTCTTGGATTTAAGTTGTTTCATGTCCGACATTTAATGCATTGTCCGACCTTACTAGTTCCATACATCAAGTACATGACATATTGTTGCAAATTATTTCAGTTCAGACACGTACTCTTTCAGTGGATTTTGAGCTGTCTGAAAGTCTCATATTCATATATTAGAAAAGAAGTTGGTCATTAAAATATATAAGGTCAATTCAGGAAAAAAGATGTGAAAACTTTATTTGCTTACATTTTAAACAAATATGACTAAAACTTTTTATATTCATGTTCTTATGTTTTAACCCTGATTATGAATCGTTTAATACATACGTACAAACATAAATTTTGATGTCTTGAATTAACATATATTTTCATTTAATAATCAATCATATCAATCGTGCATTATTCATTAATTCATTAAATTGAATAATTTTACAATCACTTGTTTCTTCTTTGTTCGTTTGTTAATTAATTTGTTCGTTCGTTCGAGCGTTTACTCGTTCATTCACTCATTTATTCGTTCATTCATTCTTGTATTCGTTCGTTTGTTCGTTCAGTGATTCAATTACACTAATTCATTCATTCATAAAAGTCATGTTATATATCTATATATCGCCTGCCCCTCATCTGCATATCGTCTTGTTAGTATATTCTAGTAGTAAGACTGTAGATAATTAGATGATGAGGGGTGGCTCAAGAAAATTAGAGCATGTACAATAAACCCAAATCTATAAAATCACATACACATTCATGTTCTTGATTCTTTATCATTTACAATTACACTTTCTGTTGTCCATCACATTAAGAAAGTCAAATGTCAAGGTCACTGATCTATTATTAATAATCAACAATAGCAAATATGTTCACATTAGACTCTGTCTATCAGGGCTCTCTCTCTCTCTCTCTCTCTCTCTCTCTCTCTCACACATTACACCCATGTATGTCTTCTCTCCAGCCTCTCTCGCTTTCTTTCTTTCACTTGATTTAGACCCGACTTTCTTCTCCCACTTTTCACCCTCAGTCTCTTTCTCGCATTCTCTCTCTCTCTCTCTCTCTCTCTCTCTCTCTCTCTCTCAACTATTTTCCGTTATTCTACAGATACGATTATAAAGACTTCCAAATTTAAAAACAAAATTACGGGATTAAAAAAAAATTAAAGTACATTTGTCCATCTTAGGAGAGAGCGTTTAATACTGGATTTTCATTTAATTTTAATATACAGGCCAAGTGTCCCCCTCACCTAGATCCGCTAGTGGGTACTTGCCCATCCCCCTTCACACACACACACACACACACACACACACACACACACACATATCGGAACACTGTCAGATAAAACTAACATGTATATCTGAAAATGTATTTAACCACCCTTTATCTATTAGCTCAATGTTATGATAACACATGACTATCTATATGCTGTTATGGGTTACACGGGTGCTACATAATAACATTCGAAAATTTTAATTTTCATTTATATCAAAACAAACGCGTATTTTATTTCCAAATAATAAAATAATTCGTAAACATTTTCAAATCAATTTTCAAGGTAAGTGATTTGATAAATCCATGTTACATTAACAACATGATATCAGAATTATCATCAAAACGAGTGTAGCACCATGTTCACAATAGCTATTATAGTGATACTATTTGTTATTTCTATAACACAATTGGTGACGCGGTATTCTGATATTTGATGTTATTATCTTGTTTGCAAGTTATATCCACGTTTCCATGGTAACACATTATTTTTATATGCTATTTAAGATAGTACTTAAAACAATAACCTGTCAGTTGAGTTACCACAGTCGCGACACCCAATAATAATAATTGTATGCTTTTATCCTTTCATAGATATGTGTCTTAACTACTTATCAATGTTTATATTGTCAAGTAATTGGGTTTATTGTGACCGAGACAATTTTTATTTTTGTGCTGGAACCAAATCTAGCACCGTGAATTTGTTACTGAAGTCGGTAACAATCACCCTGGAGTGTGATCTATCATAACACACTGACCAAGGATAACTAATACCATGTGACGTGTTGGCTATCACACCAAGTTTATTCCCGCTCGGTCCAATCTGTATAACATTATTGTTATAACCACAAACCAGCACACTCCCATTCCCATCTATACATACTCCCCGCGCTCCCGATAACTCTGGATCAGTGAACCGTGACAGTACTCTCCCCTGTCTGTCCAGGGTGATGACACCTTTGTTGTGATCTGCGACATAAACAGTGTTGTCGTCATCACTTATAGCGATATGTCTGCTGTCCGAGAATATATTTCCACCAGACTGATCCTTACTGATCGTTCTTAAAAGTGTCCCGGATGTATCATGTACATAAACATGTTTGTTACTATCTGATACAAACATCTCACCGCGACTGAACGCCAGGCCGTAACAACGATGATTCGTCTGTATCGTCCTGGTTAGTGTCATCTTAGTCCCCATGGAGACGACCTGTATGGTTCTGTTGTCCAGGGTCACGACGGCTTCCTGTGGACCTATCTCACATACTGCTACAGGCCCACCAGACAGATCACACTGATCTATCACTTTGTACGTTGTACCGTGAAGCTGCTTAAGATTCTTGTTATGACTATCTGTCAGTAAAATATTACCTGACGTCATGATACAGAAACCACCTATATAACAGCCATAGTTGTCACCGCTGTTCTTTACTTTATAACTTTTTGTATGTGTTACTTTGTACGGAGTCGATTGTTTAGCCACTTGATGCAGGTTACTATTTGTTCCTTCAATAAGGATTCCAAGAGTGTTCAGCTTGTTCAGAAATATTTCTATTGAACGATCTTCTTCAAACTTGATTTTTACAATTTCGGACGATTTCGCTTCATTTCTACGTAGTTTTTCTGTCTCGGACAGTTTCTGCTGACCTTTCTTCAGGCACACGAACTGTTGTGACTGATTCTTCTCTGCTGATTCGAGCTGTTGTTGACATGACTCAGCGTCTTTAAGAGCGGTGTTCATTACTTTTATAGCTGTCCTCGCCTTTTCCTTCATACTTTTAATCTTTGATTCAAATACGTCAACCGTTGCTTTTTCCATTTGATCTAATGTTATATTAACTTTTTGTCTGAAATCTTTGATTTTGCCAACTGTGACGACTCTGTCATTTTCGATCTGTTCGAGGTCGTTTTGACGCGTTTTAATACTATCTTTCAAATTAAGTTTGGATTGTGTAAGATCTGTCAAGACCTGAGTAAGATCACCTTCCTTAAGTAAGTTACATATTTCTTCAGGAATATAGATCACATCTATACACGACCTGGAAATGTTAAAAGTAAAATATACTGATATGGTATAATGCCCGTTTAGCAGTATATCAATACTTTTCATGTAAATATAAACTTCTCATGTAACAATATTATTTATATCCAAGTGTTAATATATTTAACATCGTAATTTATGAATTCAATAATTAATATTTAAAAATATTTATTTTAATCAGCTAGTAATGTTATGATTCATGTTTATAAATAAACTGATCAATATCTTCAAATATTACACATTGATTTTTACGTGTACGATTTTTTTTGCAAACTAATGAAATTAAATTACTTAACACTTTTGTCAAAGATGACCACAACTGTGCTATATGATGGTTTCTACAATTAACTAAAGTTATGAGGGCCTAATGGAAGATTTACTTCCTTCGCTAAGTAAAGCTTTTATTATTACATGTATTATTATTATTATTATGATGCCACTTTTCCAAATAGAAAATAATATAAGTGTCTGCACACATACAACGATATTTTATATTTTCATATTTACATAATGCAGATTATTTTATCAGTTGAAATTGTAATCAAAATTGCCACACGCCCCTTTAAATACTTTGTATATATGAAACAGCCAAATCTAATTAAGTGTGTCAAATTCGTTATCTATTGATTAAGTTTAACTATTACACACGTTGTCAACAGTTCTATTTTTGAACAGATTCGTGTGAAGTCTTGTGAATAATTGTAATGTATTCAGCAATTGTGTAACGTCTGATGATTTACATATCAATGTTATTGTGTTTACATATCAATGTTATTGTGTTTACATATCAATGTCATTGTGTTTACATATCGTTGATATTGTATTTACATATCAATGTCATTGTGCTTACATATCATTGTTATTGTGTTTACATATCAATGTCATTGTGTTTACATATCGTTGTTATTGTGTTTACATATCATTGTTATTGTATTTACATATCAATGTTATTGTGTTTACATATCGTTGTTATTGTGTTTACATATAATTGTTATTGTGTTTACATATCAATGTTATTGTGCTTACATATCAATGTTATTGTGTTTACATATCAATGTTATTGTGTTTACATATCGCTGTTATTGTGTTTATATATCGTTGTTATTGTGTTTACATATCGTTGTTCTTGTGTTTACATATCAATGTTATTGTGTTTACATATCGTTGTAATTGTGTTTATATATCGTTGTTATGGTGTTTACATATCAATGTTATTGTGTTTACATATTATTGTTATTGTATTTACATATCATTGTTATTGTGTTTACATATCATTGTTATTGCGTTTACAAATCAATGTTATTGTGTTAACATATCAATGTTATTGTGTTTACATATCACTGTTATTGTGTTTATATATCGTTGTTATTGTGTTTACATATCAATGTTATTGTGTTTACATAGCATTGTTATTGTGTTTACATATCACTGTTATTGTATTTACTGATCATTTTTATCGTATTTACATATCATCGTTATTGTGTTTATATATCACTGTTATTGTAATTACATATTAATGTTATTGTATTAACTTATCATTTTTGTCGTATTTACATATCATCGTTATTGTGTTTACATATCAATGTTATTGTATTTATATATCAATGTTATTGTATTTACATATCATTGTTATTTTGTTAACATATCATTGTTATTGTATTTACATATCATTGTTATTTTGTTAACATATCATTGTTGTTGTGTTTACATATCATTGCTATTGTGTTTACATATCTCTGTTAAATGGGACGCACGACAATTTAACAATTCGTTTCTGTTTACTTGAGAACATTTTAAGGGCTTCGTTTATAGATAAGGCAGGTATTTAGGTGCTCAGTTATGAATTGGTTGCATAAGAATCAGTAATTACTCGTTTGACCTATACCGTGATGATGAACTTGCCCAATTATTAACTAACTTTGAATCGATTATACACTCATAAATCAATATTTATCAATATGAACATAAAGTCATGAGGCGATATTATTATTGAATAAACTTCATATAGAAGTAATTGTAAACTTTTTCACAACACTGCTAGCGTCGAAATAGTTTTAAAATAACACCGTTTATGAAAACACAAATTAATATTCTTGGATTTGTTTTTATTATAAGTGTACCAATAAAAACAACGGGTTACATTTTCTGTCATACATGTAGGTGACTACAAATGTTCTGAATATAATTCTTTTCTTCCATTTACCAAAGGTATATCCCTTTTTCAAAATACAAACAAATGCATAAGTCTGCAGATATACCCCGTATTTTAATTGTACGTTCGCTTCGTATGGATAAAGACTTTTAAGTGTTCTGTGAAACTTTCCCATGTATACCTTTTACTTACCATTCGGGGGCAGGTACCTGTGTCACTGATAATGCAAACTCACTGATCCACGAATTGTCCTACATAGGCATAGGAGTTGGGGCGGGTTAGGAAACCGGGCCCTACAATAATCTGGTTGCAGGGCTGAATATATTTCTCCCTCCCACTTCCAAATATTTTAATAACCAAATATGTTCAAAAGTCACATAATACCAGACATCTGGAGTCAAATATTAAGTAGTTCTTTGTTATTACCAACAATACCAGGTGATAGTATAACATGTATTTCAATACGTTTCTTTTTACATTCTTCATTGTTGTAAGTGTATTCATATGTTTTATCGTATAAACTCACTAAAATGCATCACTTCCTGTTTTTAACATCAATACACCAATATTTTTTAGACCCCCACCCGAACCCCTACCAATACGTGATTCCCCTCCATCTCACCTCTCTATATATCTAAGCCTTATGTACGAGGTATCTGGTTGAACACCCATATTTTTTATTCAAGTAAAATAAAAAAAATTGGAGTATTTAACAGCCCCACACCGCCTCCACCCCACACCTAAAATCAACTAGAATACAACATTTGTTATTTGAAATATAAAATAATCCTTGGGACCTCTACCCATAATACCAATAGACGGTGCGCACCTTCCATATCTCCCAAAACTCCTAAAAATGCAGTTGGTGTTTTAGCTATCAAAACATCTCCACTCACAACCCCTATCACATCAAGCGGAAGTTGATACTTCCCTAGTTCCCCCCACCCTCCCCCATATAATTGAAACGCTCCTACGCCCATGAAATACATAATGCATTCATTAACAGTACCTGTGTTTAACGGCCATACAGACGTGACATCCAATCTCGTCATCATTCTGACAGTACATGTCAAGTAGTTTCTTTGGATGATGTGGACACATGTCCGTCGGCTCAGTCATCAAACTCTTCGATAAACTGGTCGGGAACTCTGCCTTTTCCACTATAGTGTGACCTTTCATGAACGACACTTTCCTGTGAACATCGACACACGTGCTACAGTAATATTCCTGGCAATCAATGCAAAATTTCGTAGCTTCTTTATTGCTGTTATCAGTTGTACAAACCGAACAAATAAAATCAAATATTTCATCTGATTCGCGCTGAATTTTACGCCCCTTGCTTCCAGATGTCGCCATCTTGCTTGCCTCAACAAGTGGTTATATAGATAAACAAGGTATTTAGATTACAGCGAGTGTCCTTGTTCAGTATATTTAGGTTAATCAATGTGTTTATTTGTACGGTTTAAAGATTTCGAGTTGATGCGGTACAAATTATAGACGGCTATATTTGACTATATTGTAAGATAAAGACTGAACACCAGCAATAGTTGTTGTTGTTGTTAGTAGTGGCATAACAGACACTCAAACTCGGGTGGGATCATTTAACACAGTTTTTTCACATATCTATAATTCTCAATCATGGTCGAAGAAGCGTTTCAATAAATGGGCTCCTACGCCTATGTCAGTAATTGCTTCTATCTATATCTCAGTTCTCAAACTACCATGTTAACTTGACCAAAGTATTTCTCTAACTCTCACAAACATATGTCTTAACATATTTAAGGTCTTTTTAAAACTTTCTTTCTCCACACTACCAAAAAGGCCTCGTGCCCTATTTGGTCAACTCATTACTTCCTTCTCATTGGTGAATTTCTTAATTACTTACTCTATGTTAAACACGCCCATATCTTACCCCCAACACGACCTGTCATCTTTAAATGAGGATAACCTTAATGCTACATTTGCTTGTCATATAATCTCATTAAGTTGTCCTTTGATGTTAATAACCCTGTATACACCATTTCTTACTGCTTCTTCGACATATTATAGCAACCCATGCATTTTTATATAAGATTGATTGATTGATTCTTTATTTCCTCCATAGTACAAATATACAGGAGAGTATAAACATTTAAACAGCAAATGGGAGTACAATAAATATACAAAAACATAATACACATATAGACAATTAAATGACAAGCATATATATATACAGTACAAACAAACATATAACTTCGATAGTTCAAACAACTTACATATATACAAACGAAATAAATAAATGATATGTCCATTCAAATTGCAAAATATATTGACACGTTTAGAAGAATACTGCATATAATGACTGATATGACTTGCCGAAACGAAACACAAGAGCATACACTATATGGGTGCTAAAAGTGGTATTAGTTCCAAATATTATCTTTCAAAAACATAATTGTATTCGTACCTTAAAAGTTAAATGAAAGGAACGCATTATTTGAAGATATTATTATTATTATTATTATTATTTTTTAACAATTTGAATACAAACAATAAATATATAATATAATATTTAAAATTAAAATATTATTGTGTATTGTTATTTTCGTTGTCAATACGAGATAACGACGAGCTCAGCAACAAAGTGACAAAACACAAAAGATGAAGTATTGTGTGTGTTATCTACATAAACGTATATCTTAATGCTTTAGTCATATGATGTAAATGTCTAAATGTAATTTTTGAAATAGCAACCGTTTGTTTATTTGTCATGTTTAAAGAAGGATAACCGGAAACTAGTTTTATCATTTGATTAAAGGTGTCCATGTTACAAAGCTTATCGTACATATCTCATCCACATACTTTGTGTATATTACATCATAAAGTATGTCGGAGGGAATTATTTGACGAGCAGAACAAAATTAAATGTTCAGCTACAGTTTCTGTAATGAGACTGCACTGTGGACAAACAGTATGATATTTGCGGGCAAATAATTTACCAATTATAAAAGTAACAGTTCTACAGTATGGTAGAGAATCGCGATATATTTGGGAGAAATACCAAATACTGTTTGGTACGA
Organism: Panopea generosa; assembly: GCA_029582155.1. Taxonomy (NCBI): domain Eukaryota; kingdom Metazoa; phylum Mollusca; class Bivalvia; order Adapedonta; family Hiatellidae; genus Panopea; species Panopea generosa. The sequence continues at coordinate 61,726,866 of CM055904.1, forward strand.
TTTCTCTTTGTATATTGAGAAAACTATTGAGACTGTCGTCTTGAACCAGTCTTGTTCTAAAGTCAAATTCGGCTGTCTAAGTCTTTTTTTCCTTTGTTTTAACGTAGGGAAGAATGCAGTGGAAATGTATTTCGTTAGAACATCAATTTGTATTTGCCTAGAATACGGAAGATATCTGGTATAAAACCCTGCGTTTTACGTAGATAAGACGTAAGTTAATCAGGTAAAGTCATCTTTATATCTTGATTGCCCTTATATCAATTATGCCTGTGACCTATTATTGTAACTGGCATTATTTAAGAAGCAACCACTTTCTCATTGAGGTGTCAAGCTTAGGGTGTGCCATCATCTGATCAATCTCTAATTACCATTTCATTTTCCGCTCTGAGCTCAATTTTGATATGACTTTATCAAAAATTGCCATTCAAACTTTAGTATTTATACACGTACCAATTTCGTTTTACATTGCTATACACCCGCAATCTCTCATACAGATGAACGTTCAAGTACGTCTTAACAATATTCTTTTTACGTCTGATTGTAAATTTATATACTTTAAATCATTTTGATTAATATCTAAACTTATGAACAATTCCTATTACATAACATTCTATTTTCATTCTATTATAGTAGTATAACATTTTTATACTATTATCAAAACTGATGCCAATTCTTATAACAAAACATATTTTAATTCTATAATAATTTTTCTAAACGTAAACGTAGAATGTGTACATGTTATAACAGTACTTGATGTTACACGGGTAAAGGTAAAATGTTTACATGTTATAACAGTACTTGATGTTACACAGGTAAAGGTAAAAGGTGTACATGTTATAATAGTATTTGATGTTACACGGGTAAAGGTAGATTGTCTAAATGTTATAAAAGGTACTTGATGTTACACGGGTAAACGCAGAATGTCTAAATGTTATAACGGTACTTGATGTTACACGGGTAAACGTAGATTATCTAAATGTTATAGCAATACTTGATGTTACACGGGTAAAGGTAAAATGTCTACATGTTATAACAATACTTGATGTTACACGGATTAACGTAGAATGTCTCAATATTATAACGGTACTTGATGTTACACGGGTAAAGGTAGAATGTCTACATGTTATAGCAATACTTGATGTTACACGGGTAAACGTAGAATGTGTACGTGTTATAACAGAACTTGATGTTACACAGGTAAACGTAAAATTGTGTACGTGTTATAACAGAACTTGATGTTACACAGGTAAACGTAGATTTTGTACATGTTATAACAGTACTTGATGTTAAACGGGTAAACGTAGATTGTGTACATGTTATAACAGTACTTGATGTTACACAGGTAAACGCAGAATGTGTACATGTTATAACAGTACTTGATGTTAAACAGGTAAAAGTAGAATGTGTACGTGTTATAAAAGTACTTGATGTTATCGAGGTAAACGTAGATTGTGTACATATTATAACAGTACTTGATGTTAAATAGGTAAACGTAGATTGTATACGTGTTTTAACATTACTTGATGTTACACGGGTAAACGTAGAATGTGTACGTGTTATAACTATTTGATATTACAAGGGTAAACGTATAATGTGTACGTGTTATAACAGTACTTGTTGTTACACGGGTAAACGTAGATTGTGTACATGTTATGACATTACTTGATGTTACACAGGTAAACATATAATGTGTACGTGTTATAACAGTACTTGATGTTACACAGGTAAACGTAGATTGTATACGTGTTATAACAGTACTTGATGTTACACAGGTAAACATATAATGTGTACATCTTATAACAGTTACTGTACTTGATGTTACACAGGTAAACGAAGAATGTGTACATGTTATAACAATAATTGATATAAGTTAGGTAAACACAAAATTTGTAGTAACAGTACTTGATTTTTCACTGATAATGTTAACAATATATTACATTGTCGAATATTGTGATTATTAGCAATATTTACATTAATAATTATCTTGCATGTTTGCTTATAACTTAATACATTAATGAAGAATAGATCACAATAAATAACATTATAATATCTCATCTTCATCTTTCTAATATGGTCATCATACAAATCTCTCTCTCTCTCTCTATCTCTCTCTCTCTCTCTCTCTCTCTCTCTCTCTTAGATAAGGCCAAGCCTGGCTAGCGAAATTCGTAACCCTTCTGCCTAGTAATCCAGGAATAGTGAATTTAAGTTCCCGCTCGCCGATATTTCTTTGTAATGACAGGGTAAACACATTATGCCTCTTGTTACTTGTCTCCCACCTAAATCTTGTGGCACAGTCGCTTTCTTACAGTTCGCTTTCCTTCTTTGTGTATTCATATATCTGGATCTATCAGTGTAAACTACTTCAGGTGGGTGATCCAATGTCGCTCAGGTGAGAGATATAGGGCGTTCTTGACCCTCTTGTTTTAAAATCTATTTTGTTTTTCAGTAATAGGTATTGATTCTGTAAATTGATCACCATCATGTTAAAAACAAGCTTACATCACGGACCTTGGTTTACTTCATAGACATTAAAAAAGACGAGCGTCTATATCCGCTTGTGGTTCTCTTGTTAATATATAATGACAGTTTTGGCCGTTATTTCTAAGGATGGAAGTTTTTATCTAAACTCCGAGCTAATGCGTTCTTATAACGATAATACAAAAGAATTGAGATAATGGAGAAAAACCAAAATCCTATTGTTTGTATCTGAAAGTTAAATTTATATTGTAAAATGTGTTACCAAATTACATATACTACACTGTATGTATCACAGAAATTTATTTTATTTTATTGTTGTAGATATGTAATCATACTGCGGAGACCAGTGGAAAAGATTTTCATCACTAACAATTTAAAAGAACTATCACATAGGTTGATTAGAAGGATTGTTGGATATTAATCAAACATCAATGAATTATCGGCCATCATTGATAATATATTATTTTGATTATATAGATTCTCAGTGCCCATGCACTATCCAAGGTTATCTTTTTAAAGATGTCTTTGAAAATTCAGTGTACAGAATGCAGAGGAACATTTGCAAATAAAAAACCGCTTGCGGAACACAAAATCGCGCATACTGACAAGTTTAAATGTCATATCTGTGGAAGGAGATTTTCGCGGGAAAGAACTAAAAATAATAATCACATTGCAAGGCATTCAAAGGTAAAACAATCTAAGACGCATTATAAATGTGAAGTATGTGAATACAGATGTGCATCTCAACATAGCTCAACATATGCGGAGATATACTGGCGATAGACCGTACAAATGTACACAATGCGACTCCATGTTTAAACAGAGGGGAATATTAAACAAACATATTGAATCTCATGCTGGAATTAAAAAGTACAAATGCAATCTATGCGATAAACAATATTCCGGATCAAATAACACAGGCTTACTCATACAGGCGAGAGACCATTGAAGTGTCCAGATTGTAACCAGTATTTTCAATGCACGACTCACTTTAATAAACACATGGTGAAGCACGATGTAACGACTCGATATAAATGTCACGTATGTCAAAAGTATTGTTGCTCCGCATATGATCTGAAACTACATATGAGAATACATAGTGGAGAGAAACCTTTCAAATGCACAGAATGTGAGATTTCATTAATACAAAGTCACATTTAAACACACACATTGTTTTGCATACGAAGGGAAGGTAATATACCTGTAATATTTGTGGTAAGCGATTTGCGTATCTGGATGATTTAAAGCTACATATGCAAAACCATGCAGGAGAGAAGCATTTCAAGTGCAAAGAATGCAGTGCTTCATTTGAATTAAACAGATACCACATACTACATATGCGGTCGCATACTGGAGAGAAGCCTTTCCTATGTCCGCACTGTGGTTACTAATTTACACAGAAATCTAATCTTACTCAACATATTCAAAGCATACACAAAATAAATTCAGATTTGTGGAGTTATGGATAAACAGTTAGGCAGTCTACTGTTACACAAAGAGACGCACAACCTTGCGGGTCCTTTTATATGCAAAACGTGTAACGTTGTGTTTGAAACTAAAGAAGATATGAATAAGCACAGCGCTGAACATTCTAATGCCAAATGTACCGTGTGTGAAAGAGTACTTAGCAGAAAGTCAACCTTGAAAGAACACACAAAGTACCTTACGGGAGAAATCAAGACGTGTCCTCGTGCAACGTGCACAAAAATATTTTCTTCCAAAAATTCACTTCATAGGCACAAGCACATCGATATTGATTAACCATAGCTGTAACCGTTTGGAATAACTTCGACGCTTGCTTATCTAAAACATGTTGTACATTAAACATTTGAATCAGAAAGTAAGATTTAATTGGTGGACACAAACACAACTTCATCTTATTAAAGTTTAAAACTTGAATATAGTATGAATACATGTTTATAGATTACGTAGGATATACAACTTTATATCAGTGTACACTTTAAACTTGAATTTATTAGTGTGAATACATGTATATATATTACGTAGGACATACAGCTTTATATCAGTGTACACTTCAAACTTGAATATATTAGTATGAATACATGTATATATATTACGTAGGACATACAGCTTTATATCAGTGTACACTTTAAACTTGAATATATTAGTATGAATACATGTATATATATATTACGTAGGATATACAACTTTCTATCAATGAACACTTTAAACTTCAATATATTAGTATGAATACATGTATATATATTACGTAGGATATACAACTTTATATCAGTGTACACTTTAAACTTGAATATAGTATGAATACATGTATATATTTTACGTAGGACATACAACTTTATATCAGTGTACACTTTAAACTTGAATATATTAGTATGAATACATGTATATATATTACGTAGGACATAAAACTTTATATCAGTGTACACTTTAAACTTGAATATAGTGTGAATACATGTTTATAGATTACGTAGGACATAAAACTTTATATCAGTGTACACTTTAAACTTGAATAAAGTATGTATACATGTATATATATTACGTAGGACATACAACATTATATCAGTGTACACTTTAAACTTGAATATATTAGTATCAATACATGTTTATAGATTACGTAGGACATAAAACTTTATATCAGTGTACACTTTAAACTTGAATATAGTGTGAATATATGTTTATAGATTACGTAGGACATAAAACTTTATATCAGTGTACACTTTAAACTTGAATATAGTGTGAATACATGTATATATATTACGTAGCACATATAACTTTATATCAGTGTACACTTTAAACTTGAATATATTAGTGTGAATACATGTATATATATTACGTAGGACATAAAACTTTATATCAGTGTACACTTTAAACTTGAATATAGTGTGAATACATATATATATATTACGTAGCACATACAACTTTATATCAGTGTACACTTTAAACTTGAATATATTAGTGTGAATACATGTATATATATATTACGTAGGACATAAAACTTTATATCAGTGTACACTTCAAACTTGAATATAGTGTGAATATATGTATATATATTACGTAGGACATACCGCTTTATATCAGTGTACACTTTAAACTTAAATATAGTGTGAATACATGTATATATATTACGTAGGACATAAAACTTTATATCAGTGTACACTTTAAACTTGAATATAGTGTGAATACATGTATATATATTACGTAGGACATACAGCTTTATATCAGTGTACACTTTAAACTTGAATATAGTGTGAATACATGTATATATATTACGTAGGACATAAAACTTTATATCAGTGTACACTTTAAACTTGAATATAGTGTGAATACATGTATATATATTACGTAGGACATAAATCTTTATATCAGTGTACACTTTAAGCTTGAATATAGTGTGAATACATGTATATATATTACGTAGGACATAAATCTTTATATCAGTGTACACTTTAAGCTTGAATATAGTGTGAATACATGTATATATATTACGTAGGACATAAAGCTTTATATCAGTGTACACTTTAAACTTGAATATAGTGTGAATACATGTTTATAGATTACGTAGGACATAAAACTTTATATCAGTGTACATTTTAAACTTGAATATAGTGTGAATTCATGTTTATAGATTACGTAGGACATAAAACTTTATATCAGTGTACACTTTAAACTTGAATATAGTGTGAATACATGTTTATAGATTACGTAGGACATAAAACTTTATATCAGTGTACACTTTAAACTTGAATATAGTATGAATACATGTATATATATTACGTAGGATATACAATTTTATATCAATGTACACTTTAAACTTGAATATATTAGTATGAATATATGTATATATTACGTAGGACATACAACTTTATATCAGTGTACACTTTAAACTTGAATATAGTATGAATACATATATATATATATATAACGTAGGACATTAAACTTCATATCAGTGTACACTTTAAACTTGAATATAGTATGAATACATGTATATATATTACGTAGGACATACATCTTTATATCAGTGTACACTTTAAGCTTGAATATATTAGTATGAATACATGTATATATATTACGTAGGACATACAGCTTTATTTCAGTGTACACTTTAAACTTGAATATATTAGTATGAATACATGTTTATCGATTACGTAGGACATAAAACTTTATATCAGTGTACACTTTAAACTTGAATAAAGTGTGAATACATGTTTATAGATTACGTAGGACATAAAACTTTATATCAGTGTACACTTTAAACTTGAATATAGTATGAATACATGTTTATAGATTACGTAGGACATACAGCTTTATATCAGTGTACACTTTAAACTTGAATATAGTGTGAATACATGTATATATATTACGTAGGACATACAGCTTTATATCAGTGTTCACTTTAAACTTGAATATAGTATGAATACATGTATATATATATATTACGTAGGACATTAAACTTCATATCAGTGTACACTTTAAACTTGAATATAGTGTGAATACATGTATATATATTACGTAGGACATACAGCTTTATATCAGTGTACACTTTAAACTTGAATATAGTGTGAATACATGTATATATATTACGTAGGACATTAAACTTTATATCAGTGTACACTTTAAACTTGAATATAGTGTGAATATATGTTTATAGATTACGTAGGACATAAATCTTTATATCAGTGTACACTTTAAACTTGAATATAGTGTGAATACATGTATATATATTACGTAGGACATAAAACTTTATATCAGTGTACACTTTAAACTTGAATATAGTGTGAATACATGTTTATAGATTACGTAGGACATAAATCTTTATATCAGTGTACACTTTAAACTTGAATATAGTGTGAATACATGTATATATATTACGTAGGACATAAAACTTTATATCAGTGTACACTTTAAACTTGAATATAGTGTCAATACATGTATATATATTACGTAGGACATAAAACTTTATATCAGTGTACACTTTAAACTTGAATATAGTGTGAATATATGTTTATAGATTACGTAGGACATAAATCTTTATATCAGTGTACACTTTAAACTTGAATATAGTGTGAATACATGTATATATATTACGTAGGACATACATCTTTATATCAGTGTACACTTTAAACATGAATATAGTGTGAATACATGTATATATATTACGTAGGACATAAAACTTTATATCAGTGTACACTTTAAACTTGAATATAGTGTGAATACATGTATGTATATTACGTAGGACATACAGCTTTATATCATTGTACACTTCAGCTTTTTATCAGTGTACACTTTAAACTTGAATATAGTGTGAATACATGTATATATATTACGTAGGACATAAAGCTTTATATCAGTGTACACTTTAAACTTGAATATAGTATGAATACATGTATATATATTACGTAGGACATAAAAGTTTATATCAGTGTACACTTTCAACTTGAATATATTAGTATGAATACATGTATATATATATTACGTCGGATATAAAATTTTATATCAGTGTACACTTTAAACTTAAATATAGTGAATACATGTATATATATTACGTAGGACATACAACTTTATATCAGTGTACACTATAAACTTGAATATATTAGTGTGAATACATGTATATATATTACGTAGGATATAAAACTTTATATCAGTGTACACTTTAAATTTGAAAATATTAGTGTGAATACATGTATATATATTACGTAGGACATAAAACTTTATATCAGTGTACACTTTAAACTTGAATATATTAGTGTGAATACATGTATATATATTACGTAGGACATACAGCTTTATATCAGTGTACACTTTAAACTTGAATATATTAGTGTGAATACATGTATATATATTACGTAGGACATACAAGTTTATATCGGTGTACACTTTAAATTTGAATATATTAGTGTGAATACATGTATATATTACGTAGGACATACAGCTTTTTATCAGTGTACACTTTAAACTTCAATATTTAAGTATGAATACATGTATATATATTACGTAGGACATAAAGCTTTATATCAGTGTACACTTTAAACTTGAATATATTAGTATGAATACATGTATATATATTACGTAGGACATAAAACTTTATATCAGTTTACACTTTAAACTTCAATATATTAGTGTGAATATATGTATATATATTACGTAGGACATAAAACTTTATATCAGTGTACACTTTAAACTTGAATATAGTGTGAATACATGTATGTATATTACGTAGGACATACAGCTTTATATCATTGTACACTTCAGCTTTTTATCAGTGTACACTTTAAACTTGAATATAGTGTGAATACATGTATATATATTACGTAGGACATAAAGCTTTATATCAGTGTACACTTTAAACTTGAATATAGTATGAATACATGTATATATATTACGTAGGACATAAAAGTTTATATCAGTGTACACTTTAAACTTGAATATATTAGTATGAATACATGTATATATATATTACGTCGGATATAAAATTTTATATCAGTGTACACTTTAAACTTAAATATAGTGAATACATGTATATATATTACGTAGGACATACAACTTTATATCAGTGTACACTATAAACTTGAATATATTAGTGTGAATACATGTATATATATTACGTAGGATATAAAACTTTATATCAATGTACACTTTAAACTTGAAAATATTAGTGTGAATACATGTATATATATTACGTAGGACATAAAACTTTATATCAGTGTACACTTTAAACTTGAATATATTAGTGTGAATACATGTATATATATTACGTAGGACATACAGCTTTATATCAGTGTACACTTTAAACTTGAATATATTAGTGTGAATACATGTATATATATTACGTAGGACATAAAACTTTATATCAGTGTACACTTTAAACTTGAATATATTAGTGTGAATACATGTATATATATTACGTAGGACATACAGCTTTATATCAGTGTACACTTTAAACATGAATATATTAGTGTGAATACATGTATATATATTACGTAGGACATACAAGTTTATATCAGTGTACACTTTAAACTTGAATATATTAGTGTGAATACATGTATATATTTCGTAGGACATACAGCTTTATATCAGTGTACACTTTAATCTTCAATATTTTAGTATGAATACATGTATATATATTACGTAGGACATAAAGCTTTATATCAGTGTACACTTTAAACTTGAATATATTAGTATGAATACATGTATATATATTACGTAGGACATAAAACTTTATATCAGTTTACACTTAAAACTTCAATATATTAGTGTGAATACATGTATATATATTACGTAGTACATACAGCTTTTTATCAGTGTACACTTTAATCTTGAATATATTAGTGTGAATACATGTATATATATTACGTAGGACATACAGCTTTATATCAGTGTACACTTTAAACTTCAATATTTTAGTATGAATACATGTATATATATTACGTAGGACATAAAGCTTTATATCAGTGTAAACTTTAAACTTGAATATATTAGTATGAATACATGTATATATATTACGTAGGACATAAAGCATTATATCAGTGTACACTTTAAACTTGAATATATTAGTATGAATACATGTATATATATTACGTAGGACATACAGCTTTATATCAGTGTACACTTTAAACTTCAATATTTTAGTGTGAATACATGTATATATATTACGTAGGACATAAAGCTTTATATCAGTGTACAGTTTAAACTTGAATATATTAGTGTGAATACATGTATATATATTACGTAGGACATAAAACTTTATATCTGTGTACACTTTAAACTTGAATATATTAGTGTGAATACATGTATATATATTAAGTAGGACATACAGCTTTATATCAGTGTACATTTTAAACTTCAATATTTTAGTGTGAATACATGTATATATATTACGTAGGACATACAGCTTTATATCAGTGTACACTTTAAACTTGAATATTTTAGTGTGAATAGATGTATATATATTACGTAGGACATAAAGCTTTATATCAGTGTACACTTTAAACTTGAATATATTAGTGTGAATACATGTATATATATTACGTAGGACATAAAACTTTATATCAGTGTACACTTTAAACTTGAATATATTAGTGGGAATACATGTATATATATTACGTAGGATTTACAAGTTTATATCAGTGTACACTTAAAACTTCAATATTTTAGTGTGAATACATTTAATATATTACGAAGGATATACAAGTTTATATCAGTGTACACTTTAAACTTGAATATTTTAGTATGAATACATGTATATATATATTACGTAGGATATACAAGTTTATGTCAGTGTACACTTTAAACTTGAATATTATAGTGTGAATACACGTATATAGATTTCGTATGACATAATCTTTATATCAGTATACACTTTAAACTTCAATATTTAAATATGAGTACATGTATATAGATTACGTAGGATATACATGTTTATAGGTGTAACCCCACCATTGATTTTTGTTCTTTATTCTATAGTAAATAATAAAAGTTTTGAAGGCTTGTCATTCATAGAGGGTCCAAAATGAAAGAAGTGAAACCTACGTTTTACTGTTTGTCAACCTCTGCACTATCAAAATATGATGAGAAAAGTAGGGGTCATGTGTCATATAAGAGATTTTTTTCTGCTCAGTGTGTACACTGGTGACAAAGTGAAAGTAGACTTCCGAAATCATGAATTCATACCCCAATTTCCAAGCATCATTTTTTTTTATAAATTCACAATTCAAACATGACAATGCTATCAAAATGTTCAAAATACATCAATAATGACATTCAAATAAAAAAATGAGCATTAAAATAAGGAAAATGCATTTTTAAAGAAGAAGAATTGAGGATTATTTATAACCGCCATTATGCGACTACCCCACGGAAGCACTTCCTTTTTGCAATGGTGGCAATATGCTTTATATCACTGTGCACTTTAAACTTAAATATTTTAGTGTTAATGTCACAAAATGTCACCAGTAGAGTATACTGGTCGTACATAGCTCTTGTAAGTTATCAGGTACATCGAAATATATTGTTCGAGTTGAAACAATTTCACAATAGTCATGATATATTCATTTAACACGTAAAAGCGTGCACATTTTAAGTGGCCACCAGAGAGGCCGTGTCATAAGTTTAGTTTTGTGCTAATGCATGTAAACGTATGGGTATATCTTCCTTACACGGCAAAAGTGTACAAGGGGCCTCTCTTGTAGATTCAATACTGCAGATTTAGCCGCGTTTGTCACGGATTGAACGGGGGAAATAGGGATTTGGGCGTAATGTTTGCTATAAAACCCATTGTCTTCTAGCTCTCGCCGGAATAGTCGATAGTACGTTGTTGGAACAGAGATTGGACGGCAAACTCACAGGCAAAATGTGCCTAAGCCATCCAGGATCTAAGCCATCCAGGATCTAAGCCATCCAGGATATAAGCCTCCCGGAGTGGAGCTAAGCCTTTAGGGTGTGTAAGCCCTTCAGGTGATTCTACACTAGAATCAACATAACCTTTACGAGCGGTGGAGACGGTCCCCGTACCTGCGCAACAGGGCCAGGTCATAGTATCGACACCCCGGGACACGAGGTGGGCCCGTTATCAGTCCTCACTGGAGGAACGTCATCCACAACCTCATTGGAGGTTAACCATCATTAGATCACGTCATCAACCCTTATAGAAGGCATTTGATGACAATCACCCATTGAATTCGCGCATCATCATCTTCATGAGCTCTCGCGCATCACAGTTATCGCGCTAGATCATAGATCAACATTGGTTTAGCTTTAACAACATTTTAGTGTCTTATAAATTAAGCATTTAGAACAATACTAAGAACGTCTTAAACGTTCATAAGAACATTCTTTTCATATTTCATTTGTGTATTCGCTTGTTTTTTTTTATATAATTGTATATATATTGAACATATTTTTAAAGTTGTATTAAACTTATGTAAATGTATTCTCCGTCATTGATTCTTTCGTGAGTTAGCCCAACACTAAGGTCATCCTGTGACAGTTAATACATGTATATAGATCACGTAGAACATACAAATTAAAAATTTTATACTTGAATATTTAGTCTGAATATATATAGTTTAAACGGAGTGTCCTTGTTCGGAACATTTAGATTAATCAATGTGTTTATTTGTACGGTTTAAAGATTTCGAGTTGATGCGGTATAAATTTTCTCGTACTATTTTCAAGTTTCGTGTATGATCCGGAAGGAGACCGAACCAAGGACTTTACATGCGAATGTGACGATCTACCACTAAGCCACCGCTGCGGTGTAACTAGCAATATATACCGAAAGTTCAGCTACAGAAAAGGCAGTTTGATATTATATTTAATAAGGTACACGGCAGTTTTGATAAACGTTCAAGTAAAGACATACAAAGTTATCTTGAAGTAGAAGTTAAATCAAGTTCACGTGTGAATCCCGTCCTTACATCTATACACACATTACCATCTGGAGATATCAAATTCAAAGTGAACATATCCATAAAAGTTCTCTAAAAAATCATTCTAAATGTAATAATGATTTTGTTTTTTTCAAATTTTCGAAAATCGAACATGAACTAATTTTTACATTTTATGTCGTAAATATTTCATACTTATTTATTTTAACTTCATTGCGAATAATTTTTTTTTTTTTTTTTTTTAATTTCAATCACTGAAAAGTGATCCATTTAATTACCCCGTAATAGGTCTGTAAGGATCGCGGTGGGCCATCCCTCAACAAACCGTACAAATATATATATCAGTCAAGTTGTAACATACATTCATATATATACACTGAAAGGAAAAAGAAAGCATACATTTTGGTTGGTTTTTGAAATTATTTCATTATTGACTAAGTTTATTCATGTGATGGAAAAATGAACTGATTTTTTGTTATTGTTTTGCTTTGAAATGAATTAGATGTTTGTTTTTTGATTCAGCAAATATACAAAATTTATATGCAATACATTTTTTGTTCCTTGACCTGTCGACGTTTATAGGTATGTATACTTTCTTTTTCCTTTCACCGAATACACATATATACATTAATCTTAAAGGGACACACCATTCTAAACAAATTATAGATTGTAGCTCGAGCTAAAACAAAAATCAAACAGAAATAAAATATAATTTGACACAGCAGATGACAGTATAAGAAAATTATGTTGTCTAATGACTTCAGGAGATTTTTCTCTCTTAAGTCTATAGCGGCTGGCTTGGTGTAGGACCTTAATAAATATTAAATATGTATGTTGGTGTATCCCTTTTTATAGAAAAGAAAAAGTGGCAATAATTACATGAATTTTATTATATTGGAGTTGTTTTTGTGTGTTAATATTTATTAGAGGTATCTATAATTGGAATGGTTTATAAACACAATTTTTTGTGTGTTAATTGATGGTGTTTATTGAAAGCCAGGAGAAGACATTAAAAAAAATATCAAAGATACCTCGGTTCATTATATATTTTTCTAGTAAAATTTATCTTTATTTGAGAATCAATCAACACAAAAGAATCACCTATTTCTTAAATTTTATAAAACATGTGTTTTCAGTTATTGGATTGGTTGAATATTAGTGTAATATATTTCTCATTTGCATATATTTCATGAAAAATTAAGCAGATTCACATACAAACTAAAATATTATATCAATTATGTATATAAATATACAGAAAGAATAAGTAACAAACTTATATGTAAATTCAAGAGACAGGTGTGTAGTGTAAGGATTTTTTTGTTGTTGATTTTTAAAAATCGAATATTAAAAAATAATAAAATGAAACAACAATTGTTTTGAAAGAAACATTTTTAAGAGTGTATATGTGTAAACACTATTTCCAAGCAGATATTCATAGTTTAACATAGTCCCTTATAATTATAATGATTCCATTTGTGACACAAAAGATATAGGCTATACTATTGACGTAAACAGTAATTAAGATCTTATATTATTGCAAAATTTGCTCTCACAAATAAGATAAACTCTAGTTAGAGTACACATGTGTTCTATGACCAGATGTAAAATTGTTATATAAACACTTTCCTTTTCTTTTAATGAAAAATAAAACAAAAGTTGGATTATTATAGAACAATATACAGTAGAAAAAGAAAAAACAAAATCAACAATAGAAAAAAATCGAGGCAGCAGGAGATTTTCACTAAAGTACTATCTACACAAAATAGGCAAAGAGGCCATCCTGGAGGGCAACTTTTATAATACATAAATCTGAAAAATGTAAAAGTAATAGTCTTTATTTTTAAGATATAAGGGGAATGTATAGGGTCCATAACAAATCAATTTTTTCCACCTCAATGTTATTTTTGGCAATACATCGTTCTGTTTCATACAACATTTTAATATAGTGTTTGAATGGTTCAAAAATAGGAATATTGTTTTTCATTTTTTGACAGTATATGAAGTGTTTAGCAGTATATAGTAGCCTATTCAAAACAGTTTCGAATTTCATACTGCCAAAGAATATGTCTGAAGATGACCAGTCTGTATTTATTGTATTGCAAATAATGATCTGAACTTATATGAACCACTTTCGTGTCCGCTTCCTAGGTAGAACCAGTAGTGAATGGTGTTTTTAGAGACATCGGATCGAGCGGGGGATCGAACCTGCATTCTATACACCCTATCCACTACGCTACCGACCCGCTTAATGAAAAACGACAGACATGCAAACTACGTTAGCTTTAATCGATTTACAAAATGTGTGACGTGTTTATAAAATAGAGACAGAAATACAGATTGACACATATACATAATCTGCGGTGTTTCGGTTTCATATCTGCACCACCGCTTACAAATCCGCGCTTTTTTGGCAACACAAAGCAATTTGTCCATTTGCTCTCAGAAACAAAATATGACAAGTAGGATATATTATATTTATTTCCTTCTTATCTACAATCACATATATGCAAAAAACAATATATGTATAAAAAAACTTTCATATCTAAATGTAACATTGCGCTTATCCTGCACATGTGCAATGAATGTAGATTATATCATATCTTATTTCATACACTGTTTTGTTATGACACAATGAGTAACAAGTCACTTCTTTATCTTCTTCTTCTTCTTCTTCTTCTTCTTCTTCTTCTTCTTCCGAATAAGGTACTTCACCACTATACGTGGATACTCGTACCGGTATATGTAGTCCAAAGAGTACTGTGTATTATAAATGAATTGTACAGTGCAGTTAAAGTTTAAAAAGAAGTCCGCTTGGCTATGGCCTGATCGCCAGACGTCACTGTTGTGTTGTAACTACTTTTAATAACATGGTATACGGAAGCTGGAGTATGAAAGTGACACAAGAATCGAATTGAACCTACAGAGACATGGACAGGTATATATATATACGTCAGTGATCAGCAGCAGTAACATTTACAGACTGACCATAATACACCAACTGGTTCTACAGAGACATGCACAGGTATATAAACGTCAGTGATCAGCGGCGGTAACATTTACAGACTGACCAATTACACCAACTGTCTCTACACAGACATGCACAGGTATATATATATATATACGTCAGTGATCAGCGTCAGTAACATTTACAGACTGACCATAATACACCAACTGGCTCTACAGAGACATGCACAGGTATATATACGTCAGTGATCAGCGGCAGTAACATTTAAGACTGACCATAATACACCAACTGGCTCTACACAGACATGCACAGGTATATATATATACGTCAGTGATCAGCGGCAGTAACATTTACAGACTGACCATAATACACCAACTGGTTCTACAGAGACATGCACAGGTATATATACGTCAGTGATCAGCGGCAGTAACATTTACAGACTGACCAATTACACCAATTGTCTCTACACAGACATGCACAGATATATATATATATATATATATATATATATACGTCAGTGATCAGCGGCAGAAACATTTAAAGAATGACCATAATACACCAACCGGTTCTACAGAAACATGAACAGGTATATATACGTCAGTGATCAGCGAGAGTAACATTTATAGACTGACCATAATACACCAACTGGCTCTACACAGACATGCACAGGTATAAATATATACGTCAGTGATCAGCGGCAGTAACATTTACAGACTGACCATAATACACCAACTGGCTCTACACAGACATGCACACACACACACACACACACACACACACATATATATATATATATATATATATATATATATATATATATATATATATATATATATATATATATACGTCAATGATCAGCGGCAGTAACATTTACAGAATGACCATAATACACCAAACGGTTCTACAGAGACAGGCACAGGTATATATACGTCAGTGATCAGCGGCAGTAACATTTACAGACTGACCATAATACACCAACTGGCTCTACACAGACATGCACACACACACACACACACACACACATATATATATATATATATATATATATATATATATATATATATATACGTCAGTGATCAGCGACAGTAACATTTATAGACTGACCATAATACACCAACTGGCTCTACACAGACATGCACAGGTATATATATATATACGTCAGTGATCAGCGGCAGTAACATTTACAGAATGACCATAATACACCAAACGGTTCTGCAGAGACATGCACAGGTATATATACGTCAGTGATCAGCGGCAGTAACATTTACAGAATGACCATAATACACCAACCGTTTCTACAGAGACATGCACAGGTATATATACGTCAGTGATCAGCAGCAGTAACATTTATATACTGACCATAATACACCAACCGGTTCTACAGAGACATGCACAGGTATATATACGTCAGTGATCAGCGGCAGTTACATTTACAGACTGACAATAATACACCAACCGGTTCACAGAGACATGCACAGGTATATATACGTCAGTGATCAGCGGCAGTTACATTTACAGACTGACAATAATACACCAACCGGTTTACAGAGACATGCACAGGTATATATACTTCAGTGATCAGCGGCAGTAACATTTACAAACTGACCATAATACACCAACCGGTTCTACAGAGACATGCACAGGTATATATACGTCAGTGATCAGTGACAGTAACATTTATAGACTGACCATAATACACCAACCGGTTCTACAGAGACATGCACAGGTATATATACGTCAGTGATCAGCAGCAGTAACATTTATATACTGACCATAATACACCAACCGGTTCTACAAAGACATGCACGGGTATATATACGTCAGTGATCAGCGGCAGTTACATTTACAGACTGACAATAATACACCAACCGGTTCTACAGAGACATGCACAGGTATATATACGTCAGTGATCAGC
The DNA here is from genome assembly GCA_029582155.1 of Panopea generosa. Lineage (NCBI taxonomy): Eukaryota > Metazoa > Mollusca > Bivalvia > Adapedonta > Hiatellidae > Panopea > Panopea generosa. The sequence continues at coordinate 61,744,591 of CM055904.1, forward strand.
GGCAGTAACATTTACAGATTGACCATAATACACCAACCGGTTCTACAGAGACATGCACAGGTATATATAGGTCAGTGATCAGCGACAGTAACATTTATAGACTGACCATAATACACCCCGGTTCTACAGAGACATGCACAGGTATATATACGTCAGTGATCAGCGGCAGTAACATTTATAGACTGACCATAATACACCAATCGGTTCTACAGAGACATGCACATGTATATATACGTCAGTGATCAGCGGCAGTAACATTTATATACTGACCATAATACACCAATCGGTTCTACAGAGACATGCACAGGTACATATACTTCAGTGATCAGCGACAGTTACATTTATATACTGACCATAATACACCAATCGGTTTTACAGACACATGCACAGGTACATATACGTCAGTGATCAGTGACAGTTACATTTATATACTGACCATAATACACCAATCGGTTCTACAGAGATATGCACAGGTATATATACGTCAGTGATCAGCGACAGATACATTTACAGACTGACCAAAATACACCAACTGGTTCTACAGAGACATGCACAGGTACATATACGTCAGTGATCAGCGACAGTTACATATATATACTGACCATAATACACCAATCGGTTCTACAGAGATATGCACAGGTATATATACGTCAGTGATCAGCGACAGATACATTTACAGACTGACCAAAATACACCAACTGGTTCTACAGACACATGCACAGGTACATATACGTCAGTGATCAGTGACAGTTACATTTATATACTGACCATAATACACCAATCGGTTCTACAGAGATATGCACAGGTATATATACGTCAGTGATCAGCGACAGATACATTTACAGACTGACCAAAATACACCAATCGGTTCTACAGAGACATGCACAGGTACATATACGTCAGTTATCAGCGACAGTTACATTTACAGACTGACCATAATACACCAACCGGTTCTACAGAGACATGCACAGGTATATATACGTCAGTGATCAGCGGCAGTAACATTTATAGACTGGCCATAATACAACAACTGGCTCTACAGAGACATGCACAGGTATATATACGTCAGTGATCAGGGACAGATACATTTACAGACTGACCATAATACACCAACTGGTTCTACAAAGAGATGCACAGTTATATATCCATCAGTGGTCAGCGGCAGTAACATTTGCAGACTGACCATAATACACCATCTTGTTCTACAGAAACATGAACAGGTATATATACGTCAGTGATAAGCGTCAGCAACATCTACAGATTGACCATAATACAACAACCAGTTCTAAAGAGACATGTACAGATATATATATATATATATATATATATATATATATATATATATATATATATATATATACGTTAGTGATCAGCGGCGGTAACATTTACAGGCTGACCAATTACACCAACTGGCTCTACACAGACATGCACAGATATATACATACGTCAGTGATCAGCGGCAGTAACATTTACAGGCTGACAAATTACACCAACTGGCTCTACACAGAAATGCACAGGTATATATATGTAAGTGATAAGCGGCGGTAACATTTACAGACTGACCAATTACACCAACTGGCTCTACACAGACATGCACAGATATATATATACGTCAGTGGTCAGCGGCAGTAACATTTACAGACTGACCAATTACACCAACTGGCTCTACACAGACATGCACAGATATATATATATATATATATACGTCAGTGGTCAGCGGCAGTAACATTTACAGACTGACCAATTACACCAACTGACTCTACACAGACATGCATAGATATATATATATATATACGTCAGTGGTCAGCGGCAATTACATTTACAGACTGACAAATTACACCAACTGGCTCTACACAGACATGCACAGGTATATATATATATACGTCAGTGATCAGCGGCAGTTACATTTACAGACTGACCAATTACACCGACTGGCTCTACACAAACATGCACAGATATATATATTTATACGTTAGTGATCAGCGGCAGTAACATTTACAGACTGACCATAATACATCAACTGGCTCTACACAGACATGCACAGGTATATATATATACGTCAGTGATCAGCGGCAGTAACATTTACAGACTGACCAATTACACCAACTGGCTCTACACAGACATGTACAGGTATATATATATACGTCAGTGATCAGCGGCGGTAACATTTACAGTCTGACGATAATACACCAACTGACTCTACACAGACATGCAAAGGCATCTATACGTCAGTGATCAGCGGCAGTTACATTTACAGACAGACCATAGTACACAAACTGGCTCTACACAGACATGCACGGATATATATATATATATATATATATATATATATATATATATATATATACGTCAGTGATTAGCGGCAGTTACATTTACATACTGACCAATTACACCAACTGGCTCTAAAGAGACATGCACAGGTATATATACGTCAGTGATCAGCGGCAGTAACATTTACAGACTGACCATAATACACAAACTGGCTCTACAAAGACATGCACAGGAATATATACGTCAGTGATCAGCGGCAGTTACATTTACAGACTGACCATAATACACCAACTGGCTCTACACAGACATGCAATGGTATATATACGGCAGTGATTAGCGGCAGTTACATTTACAGACTGACCATAGTACACCAACTGGCTCTACACAGACATGCACGGATATATATATATATATATACGTCAGTGATCAGAAGCAGTAACATTTATAGACTGACCAAAATACACCAACTGGCTCTACAAAGACATGCACAGATATATATATATATATATATATATATATATATATATATATATATATAAACGTCAGTGATCAGCGGCAGTTACATTTACAGACTGACCATAGTACACCAACTGGCTCTACACAGACATGCACGGATATATATATATATATATATATATATATATATATATATATACGTCAGTGATCAGTGGCAGTAACATTTACAGACTGGCCATAATACACCAACTGGCTCTACAAAGACATGCACAGATATATATACGTCAGTGATCAGTGGCAGTTACATTTACAGACTGACCATAATACACCAACTGGCTCTACACAGACATGCACAGGTATATATATATATACGTCAGTGATCAGCGGCAGTAACATTTACAGACTGACCATAATATACCAACTGGCTCTACATAGACATGCACAGGTATATATACGTCAGTGATCAGCGGCAGTAACATTTACAGACTGACCATAATACACCAACCGGTTGTACAGAGATATGCACATGTATATATGCACAGGTAAAAATGCCACGTATGTTTAACATATGTTTTGTCGAACGTATGTTTCACATGCGTTTTGGTAAACATACGTTTCAAAACATACGTTTAACATACGTAAAGAAACATATGATAATCAGAAACGCACGTTAAAGATACGGTTACAGAAACATATGTTTAACGCATGTTAAACGTACGTTTGACATACGTGATTTAATTCATATGTTTAACATATGTTAAAGTGAATATATAATTATTGCGCTAAAATGCTCCACAGCACACGGCACTCACTATTTTTGGTTATATCACTAGCAGAGCCAGAGACAGGGTCCAATTTAAGTACGAAAATCATAAATACATGTCTGACAATCAAAAACATAGTAAAACATACGTTTACATCAACATATGTTAAACGCATGTAAAACATACGTTTGTCATATGTGTTTCGATTCATACATTTAAAATATGTTAAAAATCCTTTATAATTATTGCGTTAAAATCTTCAACAACACTTAGGAACTATTGTTTTAGGGAATAACACTAGAACAGGCAGAGGCTAATTTAAAAAAAATCATGTTACATATTATTCATATATGTTAACAAAACCATATGTAAACATATGTGTGTCATACATATGTTTAATCCAAATGATTTAATTCATTTACATGTATAACTGATAATTTACCACAGCTGACACGAGATATAAAAGGAACGGCAATATTTTCCCAATATTTTATTGTTTTTCTTCTGTAGTATAGCCACAATATAATGATCATCCAAGTAGACACCATCTAGGTAGTTTCAAATTAATGGATTATTGTATCATGTCCAATATTTAATTCTCTTCATACTTCACATTGCTGGCATGTATACTCGAATGTAACTGTTGAAACAGCTTCACAACTTAAATAAAGTATAAAATATTCTTAATTTTATATATATAACTAGATCTGTTTTATTGTGAAGCTGTCAAATATAATGGCATCTTTTATTTCCTTTTGTGAAATAGAGGGCCTCAATAAAGATCATATTAATTAAAGAATATATCTTAATGTCAAGTATTACCTACTTCCATAAACTTTTGCATATAAATCAATACATAAAAATAATTAATCAACCAAAATTGTAAATATCTTTATTAAAAAAATAATTAAGAATTAAAAAAATGAACAGTAGATCTACCTGATTATCATGGCCCTGTGACTTCTCTACAAGATTGTACTTTCGGTATTGCGTTATCCCATTTTCACCTCTACCAAACGTGTATTTACATCGGTTCACTAACACACACTATGCAATAAAATGTTTATTTGAATCCTTTAATTACTTTTGTCAGAGATAGGCCTATATGGTTCCACAGATTAAAAATTGTCAGTCAACCTCGATGTTTCCTGTTTCCTGGTATTTTCAAGGTAAAGGTCGGCACTGGCTTACTCAGACTAAATAAACCGTAAAACAGCTAAATATGTAAAACTGTCAAATCTGAACATTTGAACAAAGATCATTTGCAGGATTTTTTTATGATGAAGTCACTCGCCTTTAAAGAAAAACAAGGTAAGTACAAGAATGTATAGGTATTTTTAAAATTAAATGTAAATCATGTGTAATGTTTTCATATATATTTTCTATTATTTTTACTACAACATTTTTTTTGTTTCTAAAAAAAAGTGGGTGAACATCTTTAGGACGAAAATTGATTCATGTGCTTGAGTTACTTCCCTTGTTGTGAACGCACAGAGAACAAAATTTATGAGTTTATTATCTGGCAAATTTAACAATACTCGTCGTTTTTAATGATATTTAGCGGTTAGTATTATGTTTATGTATATCAATGTAGTTATAGATATACATCAGTACGCTATACAACTATTGGAACTGGAAATATTTTCATTTTAAACCATAAACCTTACCCCACCCACTGTTACTTTGTATGTTCAATAATTATAATTGTAGTTTGCAATATTAATTTTAGAACATGTTCTTATGTTAAGTGTATGGTCTTACTATACATCTTACTATTTCTTAAATATTTTAACTCGAGACAATGTAAATAATTTCTTGCCATCTAATTGAAATATATTGAACTTGGACCATGCACAGGCAATTTTCCAGCCAGTGACACAGGCCCTATCTTGATATAGCGTTTGGATAGCTATACAATATATAGTAAATAATCGAAAGGTAGAACACTTCGTAAAGACATATCTGGTGTGAAGCGAGAAACCACGGGATATTTAGCAAGTAAATAAAACAAAGATTTCGGATTAAATTTTGTCTCACTATCTAGAAAACATTGAATAAACAAATGCTAATTTAGACAGCCGGAATATAGTTAGCCACTGAACAGATTGTTGTGAAACTTCAGTAGACCACAGTCCTACTTATTACCTCGATCACTAGATTGAAAGGCAATGTCAAAGAATTTTTATTCTTTATCAGTGTTTTCTCCAGAGCGCTTTTCTTGTGTTTGTGACAGCCGGAATATAGTTAGCCACTGAACGGATTGTTGTGAAACTTCAGTAGACCACAGTCCTACTTATTACCTCGATCACTAGACTTAAAGACAATGTCAAAGAATTTTTATTCTTTATCAGTGTTTTCTCCAGAGCGCTTTTCTTGTGTTTGTGACGCAATTGAATCTCATTTGACGCAATCAAGTTTGTTCATTGTGTCCACTATGACGCAACCTTAAAAATACAGAAATTCAAACTATACAGATTTGTTTTGGCAAGTGGGTTTCAGAGTTATTATTTTTACACTGCTAGCAGTGTTGACAGATCACATGGTATGATTCAGGGTAGCCTGATATATACATGTGGACCGTTTTGGAAAGCAATGAGGGAGATTGAATTTTGAAATGAGGGGGATTGGATGGAAATGAGGGAGATTTTTTTTTTGTGGCATAAAATTTGAAAATATTGTCATTTCGGTACAATTTTACGTAATTTCTAAATAATACAAGTATATTAAACCATAACAGATTGTGTTTTATCAAAATATATAGAGAATATACAGTGTTTTATCCAGAGCGTGTTTCTTGTGTTTTTGACGCAATTAAATCTCATTTGACGCAATCAAACTTGTTCAGTGCGTACACTATGACGCAACCTTAAAAATACAGAAATTCAAATTACGCATATTTGTTTCGGCAAGCTGGTTTCAGAGTTAGTTTTACAATGCTAGCTGTTTTGGCAGATCACGTGGTCTGATTCAGGGAAACCCTGGTCACGCGGTTCTACTAAGTTATGTAAACGCTCAAATTGGTTATTAATGCTATATTTATGCAATCGAATAGACGATTTTGATCACATACATAATTTTCCGCGAAGCAATATTATAGTTTGAAGACAACATCTTTGAAAACAAACGTATGCTGCAACAATAGCACTGATATATACCCAGTTTTAGGTTGTTTGTATATAAAGATGAAATGTGGAAATCGTGAAACTTTTCAAGAAAGTTGTTTGAAATGTACGGACGCTACTCTATCTGAAAACCTTTTTATTTTGTTTTCTATAAGGTATCGAGACGCGCATGGGCAACATTTTAATACCAGTTTAAACATAGGCCGGTCCATGTTTTTACGCCGTTTATGTTTCTTTAACGGACGTTTAAAAGGTTATAGAAAAAAGAAAATAAACTTTTAGAAAATTTTATTTATTTTGAAAAACTTATCTTTGTTAAGTTACCGTTAAAATGTTATAATATTAAGGTAACATTACTCTAAAATGAGTCAACGGATTGTTGTGAAACTTCAGTAGACCACAGTCCTACTTATTACCTCGATCACTAGACTTAAAGGCAATGTCAAAGAATTTTTATTCTTTATCAGTGTTTTCTCCAGAGCGCGTTTCTTGTGTTTGTGATAGCCGGAATATAGTTAGCCACTGAACGGATTGTTGTGAAACTTCAGTAGACCACAGTCCTACTTATTACCTCGATCACTAGACTTAAAGGCAATGTCAAAGAATTTTTATTCTTTATCAGTGTTTTCTCCAGAGCGCGTTTCCTGGTTTGTGACGCAATTGAATCTCATTTGGCGCAATCAAGTTTGTTCATTGTGTCCACTATGACGCAACTTTAAAAACGGACGTTTAAAAGGTTATGGAAAAAAGAAAATAAACTTTTAGAAAATTATATTTATTTTGAAAAATTGATCTTTGTTAAGTTACAGTTAAAATGTTATACTATTAAGGTAACATTACTCTAAAATGTGTCTAGCTATGAACCAGAAGAGAAATGGTCTGAAAAGCCATCTCCTGCAATCTAAATTTCAAAATTTTCCATGACGGAGGCCAACCCTGGTTTCTACTGGTCTAAGGCCAACAGGGCTTATGTCCTGATAAATTTTCTGTCGTCCGTTAACATTTTTCTTTTAGGCATGATAGCACCTTCATTTAGGCTTAGACCTTACATATTTTACATGTAGCATTGAATGGATGTTCCCTTAAAGATTTGTTTAAGTCTGGTGGAGTCAAATTTGAGGCTGCCACAGGGGTCACTGTTTTACATAGGGAAAATGTTGTTGACGCGATAGCACCTTCATTTTTCATTGAATCTTTACAAAACATGCACAGCAGTTTAACTGTTATATAACCACAATATCTTGGACAAGGTCTTGAACCAGCAAGGTTTATATAGGCACATTTTTTGCGAAATTTTAAAATACATATTCTCTGAAAGCTCGAGGCTTAAATACTTTACGTGTAACATTGTATGGTGGTCTCCTAAAAGATTTGTTGAAGCAAAACGTACAAAAAACATTTTCTCTGAAATGTACATCTGTCCATTTGTTGCCAGTAGAGCAATTCAGGCTCTCTTGGGCCCCTTGTTCATTCATACATTTTATATCCATATATACATGTAATAATTTAAGTTTCCTTTTTTATGTTTTCATGGAAAATGATGATAGGCACAGAAGTGAAAATAACAAAAAAATCTTATTTCTTATGACTGAATAGACTTATGTGAATGTATTTTGGTGTGATTTGTTGTTGCTGCCATGACGGTGAATACCTATGTGTATTTCATGAACCCCACCCCCATGACGTCTTAGAGGCAGGGCCAAAACAGTCAAATTCAAGGTAGACTTAAAGAATCTTCTTACTATTATAGGAAGCACTCGGAAACAAATAATGAGCATGATTATTGACGACTATAAGTCCTTTATAAAATTTGTGAATTTCATGCCCCTGGGTCTCACGGTTTGGCTCTGGGGGTGGGACCTACTTTACTAAATCTATATTTATGAGAAGTTGACAAAAACGTTATTTCTTACGACTGAATACACTTATGCTAATGTTTTTTGGATAATCAGGTGACTGTTAAAGCCCATGGGCCTCTTGTATATATTATATGTAATGTGTATACATGCATAATTATTTATTTTCCAGTGACAAACTGGTATGGAATATTGCTGAGAAGTGAGACATGGAATGATATAGTTCAGTTGGAAGAAAAGTAAACCTGGAAATAGATGGTATAGTTATATCCCTTAAACCTGAAGACAACAAGTGACAAAATCATACGCTGAAGTTCAAAATTACATGCTGATGAGATGTCAGTTATACACATGAACTTTTTTTCGGAAAATGTGCTGTTGTCCCGACTGATATTGCTATGATAATGGAGAAATTAAATGGAGTTTACAGATTATTTGCTACATATGTTATCAGAAGGAAGTATTTACAAAAAGGAAAATGCAGACTAACAACATTGTGACGCTCCTGTTGGAAGACAACAATTACTGTGGCTGATTTAAGAATCTAGTATGTAAAAGTGAACCATCAATGAAAGAAATCTGCTTTCTCATCATGATTGATATAAATGTGCTTAGATTTATTTCATTGTTCATTATTATTCGCTCTCATGAGCCAAAAGCTCTTGAGTTATTATGTGATCAGCTTGTGTCAGTCATATTATTTTATTTGTCTTTCAATCTTTCACCTGTGCTATCTATGGTAGTTTTTGTCTAGAGCATGCAATGAAAGACACTGCGTTTACAAAATAATGAATTATGATGTCTGTCCCATTGAGTACAAAGATAAACAGATTTATTTGATAGTTTTTAACTTTAAATAAAACAAATTTTAAAAGGATTCGTGGAGGGAAGAGAAAAATAAATGAATACATCAGATAGATGTACAAATAGATTGTATAGATTTGTAATATTTTTGAAATATTAAGTTACCGTCATACCTTTTTCATAATTTGTTTGTATGGCATTTTATGCCTTATAAGCTCACCTTGCCAAAGGCTTTAAATGAGCTATAACTCTAATCACATTTTGTCCATCTGTCTTGTCAACAATTTCTATAAACGACATCTCTGATTTTCACCAAAATAAGTATGAACGCTTCAAGCATTCTTACATCAAGCTCCTCAAGTTTGATAAAGTTGCCGTCTGATCTAATGTTAAACATGAATTTTCATATGTTTAACACATTTTTAAAGCATACATTAGAACCTATGTTAAACATACATAGTAATATTTTCATGAAAACATACATATTTAAACGTATGTTAAATGTGCATGGTACTGTTTCCAAGAAAAACATATGTACTCAAACGTATGTTTAACGTGCGTGGTATTATTTTCATGAAAAACATATGTTTGACATGCGAGGTACTATTTATATGAATAACGTTCGTATTGTAACGTATGTTAAACGTACGTTAAACATATGTTTAACATGCGTGGTATTATTTATATGTAAACGTATGTTTTGGCACGTATGTTAAACATATGTTTGACATGCGTTAAATGTATGGCCAAAAACGTATGTTAAACGCGCGTGGTACTATTTATATGTAAACGTATGTTTTGGCACGTACGTTAAACATACGTTAAACGTAAGTTTAACATGCGTGACATTTTTACCTGTGTATACGATCAGCGGCAGTAACATTCACAGACTGACCATGATACAATATTGTCAACAAATGACAACAGATAGAGATACATATAAATGAAAATTCCTCAATATGTGCAGCAATAAAACAACATGCACCAAACAATATATAAACATGGTTTAACTTGTGTGTAGAAAGGTCACAGGTTAAATACTAGAATAGATTAAACATTGGCTTATATCAATTCATATCTTACTACTTAATATTGCTCTAAAGTACAAACAAGTTTATCAGAATGTTAATCAACACATATTACATATATTCTATTCTTACATTCATTACACTAGTGTCAATGGTTACAAAACAGTACCTTTTATAGAATAAATAAAACAAAAGTGGTCTGCACTTATCTACTCAGTTATACCTGGGCGAGTTGTATTACCTGTAAGATTAAGGGGACACACGACAATGTTTAACATGAATGTTGCTTATGTTGCCATCCAATCAATGTTTAACCTTTCCTTCTAAAACATTGTTAATACTAAACAATGATGTTTATTTTCGCTCAAGTTCGTTCTCCAGTGGTTGTTCTGTTATTGGCCGTTCCAAGACAGTCACCGTTGTTGTCAACTCTTCTGTATGTATGCACTGTACTTAGTATGGTTAATTTATGTATTTGTTTCTGTAAGTTCGATCCCCAGTGGTGTTTCTACTAATGATCGTACCACGGCGGTCAACATTGTTGTCACTTCTTCTGTATGTATGTACTGTACTTAGTATGGTTAATTCATGTATTTGTTCCTGTATGTTCACTCCCCAGTGGTAGTTCTGCTACTGACCGTACCACGGCGGTTACCGTTGTTGTCACTTCTTCTGTATGTATGTACTGTACTTAGTACGGTTAATTCATGTATTTGTTCCTGTATGTTCGCTCCCCAGTGGTGGTTCTGCTACTGACTATTCCGCGGCGGTTACCGTTGTTATCACTTCTTCTGTATCTATGTACTGTACTAAGTATGGTTAATTCATGTATTTGTTCCTGTATGTTCATTCCCCAGTGGTGGTTATGTTACTAACTTTACCACGGCAGTTACCGTTGTTGTCACTTCTTCTGTATGTATGTACTATACTAAGTATGGTTAAGTCATGTATTTGTTCCTGTATGTTAACTCCCCAGTGGTGGTTCTGCTACTGACCGAACCACGGCGGTTACCGTTGTTGTCACTTCTTCTGTATGTATGTACTGTACTTAGTATGGTTAATTCATGTATTTGTTCCTGTATGTTTGCTCCCCAGTGGTAGTTCTGCTACTGACCGTACCACGGCAGTTACCGTTGTTGTCACTTCTTCTGTATGTATGTACTGTACTTAGTATGGTTAATTCATGTATTTGTCCCTGTATGTTCTCTCCACAGTATTTGTTCAGCTACTGACCATACCACGGCGGTTACCGTTGTTGTCACTTCCTCTGTATGTATGTACTGTACTTAGTATGGTTAATTCATGTATTTATCCCTGTATGTTCGTTCCCCAGTGGTGGTTCTGTTACTGACCGTACCACGGCGGTTACCGTTGTTGTCACTTCCTCTGTATGTGTGTAGATTACTTAGTATGGTTAATTCATGTATTTGTTCCTGTATGTTCACTCCCCAGTGGTGGTTCACCTACTGACCGTACCACGGCAGTTACCGTTGTTGTCACTTCCTCTGTATGTATGTACTGTACTTAGTATGCTTAATTCATGTATTTGTTCCTGTATGTTCGTTCCCCAGTGGTTATTCTGTTACTGACCGTACCACGGCGGTTACCGTTGTTGTCACTTCTTCTGTATATATATACTATACTGTACTTAGTATTGTTAATTCATGTATTTGTTCCAGTATGTTCACTTCCCAGTGGTGGTTATGTTACTGACCGTACCACATCGGTTACCGTTGTTGTCACTTCTTCTGTATGTTTGTACTGTACTTAGTATGGTTAATTCATGTATTTGTTCCTGTATGTTCACTCCCCCGTGGTGGTTCTGCTACTGACCGTACCACGGCAGTTACCGTTGTTGTCACTATTCTCTATGTATGTACAGTACTTAGTATGATTAATTCATTTATTTGTTCCTGTATGTTCGCTCCCCATTGGTGGTTCTGCTACTGACCGTACCACGGCAGTTACCGTTGTTGTCACTTCTTCTGTATGTATATACTGTACTTAGTATGGTTAATTCATGTTTTTGTTCTTGTATGTTCGCTCCCCAGTGGTAGTTCTGCTACTGACCGTACCACGGCGGTTACCGTTGTTGTCACTTCTTCTGTATGTATGTACTGTACTTAGTATGGTTAATTCATGTTTTTGTTCTTGTATGTTCGCTCCCCAGTGGTGGTTCTTCTACTGACCGTTCCACGGTGATGACCGTTGTTGTCACTTCTTCTGTATGTATGTACTGTACTTAGAATGGTTAATTCATGTATTTGTTCCAGTATGCTCACTCCCAAGTGGTAGTTCTGCTACTGACCGTACAACGGCGGTTACAGTTGTTGTCAATTCTTCTGTATGTATATACTGTACTTAGTATGGTTAATTCATGTATTTGTTCTTGTATGTTTGCTCCCCAGTGGTAGTTCTGCTACTGACCGTACCAAGGCGGTTACAGTTGTTGTCACTTCTTATGTATGTATGTACTGTACTTAGTACGGTTCATTCGTGTATTTGTTCCTGTATGTTCACTCCCCAGTGGTAGTTCTGCTACTGACCGTACCACGGCTGTTACCGTTGTTGTCACTTCTTCTGTATGTATGTACTGTACTTAGTATGGTTAATTCATGTATTTGTTCTTGTATGTTAGCTCCCCAGTGGTGGTTCTTTTACTGACCGTTCCACGGTGATGATCGTTGTTGTCACTTCTTCTGTATGTATGTACTGTACTTAGTATGGTTAATTCATGTATTTGTTCCAGTATGTTCACTCCCCAGTGGTAGTTCTGCTACTGACCGTACCACGGCGGTTACCGTTGTTGTCACTTCTTCTGTATGTATGTACTGTACTTAGTACGGTTAATTCGTGTATTTGTTCCTGTATGTTCGCTCCCCAGTGATAGTTTTGCTACTGACCGTACCACCACGGTTACCGTTATTGTCACTTCTTCTGTATGTATGTACTGTACTTAGTATGGTTAATTGATGTATTTGTTCCTGTATGTTCACTCCCCTGTGTTAGTTTTGCTACTGACCGTTCCACGGCGGTTACCGTTGTTGTTACTTCTTCTGTATGTATATACTGTACTTAGTATGGTTAATTCATGTATTTGTTCTTGTATGTTCACTCCCCAGTGGTGGTTCTGCTACTGACCGTACCACAGCGGTTACAGTTGTTGTCACTTCTTCTGTATGTATGTACTGTACTTAGTATGGTTAATTCATGTATTTGTTCCTGTATGTTCGTTCCCCAGTGGTGATTCAGCTACTGACCGTACCACGGCGGTTACCGTTGTTGTCACTTCTTCTGTATGTATATACTGTACTTAGTATGGTTAATTCATGTATTTGTTCGTGTATGTTCGCTCCCCCGTGGTGGTTCTGCTACTGACCGTATCACGGCGGTAACTGTCGTTGTCACCTATTCTGTATGTATGTACTGTACTTAGTATGGTTAATTCGTGTATTTGTTCCTGTATGTTCGCTCCCCATTGATGGTTCTGTTGCTGACCGAACCACGGCGGTTAACGTTGTTGTCACTTCTTCTGTATGTATGTACTGTACTTAGTATGGTTAATTCAAGTATTTGTTCCTGTATGCTCGCTCCCCAGTGGTAGTTCTGCTACTGACCGTACCACGGCGGTTACCGTTGTTGTCACTTCATCTGTATGTATGTACTGTACTTAGTATGGTTAATTCATGTATTTGTTCTTGTATGTTCGCTCCCCCGTGGTGGTTCTGCTACTGACCGTTCCACGGCGGTGACCGTTGTTGTCACTTCTTCTGTATGTATGTACTGTACTTAGTATGGTTAATTCATGTATTTGTTCTTGTATGTTCACTCCCCAGTGGAAGTTCTGCTACTGACCGTACCACGGCGGTTACCGTTGTTGTCACTTCTTCTGTATGTATGTACTGTACTTAGTATAGTTAATTCGTGTATTTGTTCCTGTATGTTTGCTCCCCAGTGGTGGTTTTTCTACTGACAGTACCACGGCGGTTACCGTTGTTGTCATTTATTCTGTACTTATGTACTGTACTTAGTATGGTTAATTGATGTATTTAGTCCTGTATGTTTGCTCCCCAGTGGTTTTGCTACTGACCGTACCACGGCTGTTACCGTTGTTGTCACTTCTTCTGTATGTATGTACTGTACTTAGTATGGTTAATTCATGTATTTGTTCCTGTATTTTTGCTCCCCGCTGGCGGTTTCGCTACTGGCCGTACAACGGCGGTTACCGTTGTTTTCACTTATTCTGTATATATGTACTGTACTTAGTATGCTTAATTCAAGTATTTGTTCCTGTATGTTCACTCCCCAATGGTGGTTCTGCTACTGACCGTACCACGGCGGTTACCGTTGTTGTCACTTATTCTGTATGTATGTACTGTACTTAGTATAGTTAATTCGTGTATTTGTTCCGGTATGTTTGTTCCCCAGTTGTGGTTCTACTACTGAACGTACCATGTCGGTCACTATTTTTGTCACTTCTTCTGTATGTATGTAGGTGTAAACCCACCATTGTTTTTTGTTCTTTATTTTATAGTAAATAATAAAAGTTTGAAGGCTTGTCATTCATAGAGAAACCCAAATGAAAGAAGTGAAACCTACATTTTACTGTTTGTCAACCTCTGCACTATCAAAATATGATGCATCAATAATGCCATTCAAATAAAAAAAATGAGCATTAAAATAAGGAAAATGCATTTTTAAAGAAGAAGAAATGAGGATTATTTATAACCGTCATTATGCGACTACCCCACGGAAGCACTTCCTTTTTGCAATGGTGGTACTATGCCTGTACTAAGTGTTATAAATTAATGTTTTTACAATATCATTTTTTATATTTGAGAAACTGATGATTACTATATAGTAAAACCTCTTTCATGAAAACAAACAAAATTCATACAAAAAAATGGTTCGATCACGAGTGTATAGATGCAAAGAATAAATATAAAGAATCGTTGCATAATTTTAATATATTGAAATCGTATGAGAATAGGGAATTACTTGCGAATCGGAAATTGACATGTAAAAAGTTGCTTAAAAAAAAGAAACGCTCTTATAAATTCAAACAAATGAGAAAAATAGAAAAAATTGCGTCATGCGAAGCCTCGCGAATTTTGGAAGAGTTTTGTTAAACGAAAACATATTACTCCTGATATTACTCTAAATGAATTTAATGCTTATTTTAACGAATTATTTAAGGAGATAAATTTTAAAATTCGGAAGATGCTGAATAATTCGATAGCAATAATGATTTTAATCAAAATGATCCCGTATTCGAAGAAATGGATACCTGTATAACAGTTAACGAGGTCGAATCTGCAATTCGCTCACCTAGCACGAACAAAGTGTCTAGTGATAGTTTATTAAACGATTTTTTTATTTCGACCTGCGATATATTATCTGGTCATATTACCGATATTTTTAATCTCATTTTCAATACAGGCTGTTTTCCTGACGAATGGACAAAGGGGGTCATTATTCCGTTACACAAAAAAGGGGACAAAGACGTAGTTAGCAATTATATGGGCATAACTTTAGTTAGTTGTTTGGGAAAAATTTTCACCAGCGTCTTGAACGCACGTATTAACAAATGGTGTGAGGCAAATAGTATTATATCTGACGCACAGTTTGGCTTCAGAAAGGGTAGATCTACAACGGATGCTATTTTATACTTCAGAATATTATCGACAAAGTCTTAAATGAGAAAAAACGACTTTACTGTGCTTTTATCGATTTAAAAAAGCGTTTGATTCGGTTTATAGAAATGCTCTGTGGCTCAAACTTTTTAAATTGGGTATTAACGGTAAAATGCTCAGAATTGTACGCTCAATGTATAATACTGTTAAATCGTGTGTGAAACTTTGTGGGTCTTATTCAGATTTTTTGATGTATCAGTCGGTTTAAAGCAAGGGGAGATAATGTCGCCAGTTATGTTCGCTCTTTTTATCAAAGATTTAGAGCTTTATTTACAAAATAGAACTAAATGTGGCCTTAACTTAGATGATATTTCCCTTATATTACTGCTTTTTGCTGATGACCTAATTTTGTTTGGTACCACTCCTGAAGACCTTCAAGAAAGCTTTAATAGATTATATGAATATTGTGAAACTTGGGGGCTCGAAGTTAACACAGAAAAAACTAAGGTTGTTGTTTTTCGGAAGAGGGGTATAGTAACAGTTTCTGAACAATGGACATATAATAACGTAAATATAGATGTTGTTGATGATTTTAATTATCTAGGCGTTGTTTTTAATTACGCAAGTACATTCGCTCTAAATCAGAAGTCTCTTAGTGGCAAAGCACTAAAGGCGATGCATATTTTAACAGTTAATATAAGAAAGCTTGAAGTGAATCCTAAGACATCGCTACAGTTATTTGATACATTTGTAAGTTCGATTCTTAATTATGCGTGCGAAGTATGGGGATTTACGAAATCAAAAGAATTAGAGCGCATTCATTTAAAATTTTGGAAAGCTATACTGGGCGTAAAAGAAACTACTAGCAATTCTGGTATTTATGGCGAACTAGGGCGTTATCCGATGTTTATTTCTCGATATTTTAAAATTGTTAAGTAGTGGTTAAGATTATCAACAACTGATAATATTCTTTTAAGCAGTGTTTATAACAACTCGTTAGCTGATTGTGAAAAAGGATCTCATTTGTTTGAATTTATAAGAGCGTTTCTTTTTTTTAAACAACTTTTTACATGTCAATTTCCGATTCGCAAGTAATTCCCTATTCTCATACGATTTCAATATATTAAAATTATGCAACGATTCTTTATATTTATTCTTTGCATCTATACACTCGTGATCGAACCA
Organism: Panopea generosa; assembly: GCA_029582155.1. Classification (NCBI taxonomy): domain Eukaryota; kingdom Metazoa; phylum Mollusca; class Bivalvia; order Adapedonta; family Hiatellidae; genus Panopea; species Panopea generosa. The sequence goes on from CM055904.1 coordinate 61,761,710, forward strand.
TTTTTTGTATCACTATTACGAATAGAATAGCTTAGTCTCGACACCTTGTGTGTTTGTTTAAAAAGAGGATCGGCTACTTCGCGTAAAGAATTTGAAAATTGTACAATAAGATTATTTATACTATCATTGTTATTCGAGTCTACATTACGTAAGAGACTTGAAATGCGGCAATTTACCAATTATCTTGTTACGGAATAAAAGTTTCTTTTCATTGTCCCATTTTAAGGTTTCGCGTACATTTGGGTAATAACGGTTATGTTTAAGTTGTAAATTACTACTGATTGTAAATGTCAGCGGCGCGTGATCACTGAACTGATTAAAATTGCCGATGTGAAAATCACTCACTAACGGAAAATCGCATTCTTTCAACAAAAGAAAATCAATAACACTGGACCCATGCCTATTTACATACGTTATGCCTCCAACTCCATGATCTTTACCTAGTCGCCCATTCGCCAATCTTAATGATGTAGATTTACACAAATCTAACAGTTTATTTCCTTGAGCGTTAGTTATCGTATCTTCGGATATACGTTGTAAAGGGTTGTCAGGCACATATTCATAGTACTCTATGTTATCTATATTTCTGTCTAAAGTGATAAAGTCATTTTTATTTGAAACTCTTGCATTGTAATCCCCTGCCAAAATATCCTACCCAACGACTCGAAATGGTATATATCGTCCTGAAGTAACTGAAATAGATCAGCATCAATAAGATTTGCAGCCGGTGAACCCTCACTCCACATATAAACACCACATAAAAACAAATCATCATCATTACCAAAAAATTGCCTATCCAGCTTTAACCATATAATTGTATCATGGTGGTTGCGAACAACAGAAATACCATTTTTTATATTATTTTTTACATAAACAACAATACCACCACTGTTCCGTTTAGCTCTCCTGTGTCTAAATTTCCTATAAAAATCATAAAACACTGATAATCTGGGAAAATTATTTCACTGTCATTTGAGGTCCAAGTTTCAGATAGAACAATAATATCATTTTTAAACAAAATGTTCACAAAATCAGCACTCTCTCGTTTGAGATTAGTTAGTCCATTACAGTTTCAAATAATAATATTGAGTCCATTCTCGGCGTATACCTATTCGCTGTTTACCGGTCTCCCATCTATGTATAAGGTATCATAGCTGATCCATGCTCGTTTCCCGTCATCTTTCGCTGCTTTCATTCTTGGGGTAAGTTTACGACGCTTCGCGATCACTTCCGGCGGAAATTGCTCGTGCATATACAAGTCACTGCCTGTTAGCTTGAAGCGTAGTTTGCGTACCATCTCTCTATCTGGGAATAAGTTGAATTTACAAACTATTTTGCGTTTATAACTTTGCGCAGTGGGTCCGATTCTATGCACTCGTTCTAATTTTAAGTTATTCACAACATCCTGCGCAATCTCAAGTTTTTCGTGCAAAAACTGCCTCAATTTTGCTTCCGTTTCCTCTGTTTTTTTATGTGTTGACTCGGGAATGTTGCCAAATATAAGGTTGTTTCTCATCGACTGCGATTGTAGATAAGTTAGCGAATCTTTAAGTTTATTGTTTTCACGCTCCATTTGTGACAATTTGTCTTGGGTTATGCCAAGCGCATACTCGGTTGAATCGACGCGTACTTCTGTTTTATCAATTCGTTCGTTTGTATTTTTGTTTAAAGAGTCAACATGGAGCCACATTTTTTTCATGTCTTTGTCAAAGTTATCCACTTTTTTCTCCAGCAATTCGAGCGTTTTCAGTCTCATATCCATGCCTGATATCTTACTGGAAATTTGGCTTAAACAAGCCATCAAGTCTGCGTTAGTTGGAGTATACTGCTCAGGGGAGCTAACTGTAGCCGGCTTATTTACTTGGTTCATGGAGGTGGGGGATGGGATATTACTATTGTCTCTGTTCCCCATATTTTTTATTGGCGTAGATGTTTTAGATGTTATCATGCTAGATGATGATGGTGTTTCAAACACATGGGGATGAACCATATCCATATCTGAGTAGGAATTCGTAGGATATAACACAGAGTTTACTTGTTTCAGTGCGTCACTTATTGGTAAGCCACTTACGTTTTCTGCCGCGGGCGATCCGCCATGTTTTGCCGATTTCAAAATTGAATGCTCACCACCACTTTCGCTACTTTTTTTCCTTTTTTGTCTGTTTTTCTTCCCCATTTGACATCATATAACAATCCATATATATATATATATATATATCACACATATTCCCATTTAATGTTATGGTAAAACTGTAAAACTTCTATCCTTTATGTCCAAAATGTGTAAATATCCATAAAATTTACAGAGCGATGTAAAACATGACTTCTATCGATACCTGCCACGTGACGTGTATCTTAAGACATTTACTAGTTAAAACGGTTTATAAAATATGCAAATGCACGTGTCTTAGAAACTGCTAAAGTACATGTATACGTACTTTACATACATATTATCTGTCATTGAAGGTCCTCACCTGGAAAATAAGTATTTACTCTCGAAATACATTTTAATAATTCTTCAATACTTCAAATCAATTCAATTATAATAATGCAAATAACACATCTCAGAACCTCTTCAATTAAGTTTTATGAACTTTCAAAATATGTATTTTAATAGTAAATAGTTTCTTTAGTTAAAACGTTCCTTACCACCTCAATAACACTCATTTGACTTACCTAAACTATATATATCTAAATTATGAATAAATATGGCCTAACGTAACTAAAATGTGGTCCACGGTCGACTACTCTTGTAATATTGTGTGTACTTACAGAACTTATTGTCTCCCATTAACTACTACTTGTTACTATAGAAACATTGTATTATACATCACGCCTCTTTAATGTCTCATACTAGATCTCGAACTGTAAACATCTATATAAAATAAATAATATGGTTTTTAATCAGTCCACACTCCCAAATAAATCACATTTAACAAATCTACAGTAATTAATAATAATGCCCTACCTTCATGTTATAAAGGAATTATAACCGTACAGAAGAGATGACGTGATAACGGAGCGAGGTTTGGGCACAACATAAATAAAGACGTAAACACATAAGTCGTGCATATAATAACAATGAAAATATCTTTGAAATACATGTTTCATTTTCATGTAGATTGTAGCTGTCTTACGCCGTCTTCCCAAGATTCTTATAGTTTGCAGGTGGAGATAAAGAAAGTAACAAAACATAAGAAGGGGAACATGACTTTTTATTTCTTTTCATTAGAATGTATAAATACATTTCAATAAGTATATTTTGATATTATTTTAGAAATTACGGTGTAAGTTACCTTTAGCGTCTGTAAAAACTAAGTACAGAATACACATTTATTCTGGTTTATATAGCCAACATAGACAAAGTATCACAGAAAAAGCATGCAGCATGAAATTTACATGAGAAAGTATAGTTTAACTTATTCATTGTAGCCGTCTGACAATTGTACTTATTTTATGAAACACACTTTTATAAGTAATAATAAATAATATTATAACATAAGCATATTTATAATGAATCAAAAAGATAACATTGAAATATGTATGTTAGAAGAACTATGATTAATTAATTATTGTAATTTCTTTATTTGTCCTTAAAATGTCTATGATGTCAAGTAGACAGTTTATGCTAGCACAACAATAAAAGTAACTATCGATAAATAGTATTTTAGGTAATGCATAACCTTAAGGTAGTACAATGTATCAAAGCGTATGAATACTAGTAAAACTGCATAATTATCAACAGTGTATATTCAATTTAGATTTATAAAGATTGCAAAACTCTATCGTTTTATAATTAACTGAAAGTCATTCCTACTACAATATTTTAGTGTTGTAGCATGTCATATTCAAAGCATCGTATATTAACACCGAACGGCAACATTGGGTAAATTCATAGCATAAGAGTGCCAGATTAACAGATTAACGCAGACGTCGTTAGTGCTCGGACTTCTTACAAATAGTACCCATGCTTGAATATCTGTCTCACGGTTGGTAAAATGAACAATTGAAGTCCATTTTGTGTTTTACCCGGATATTCTGTTTATTTATATATACCATACAGTTTACTATTACGTTATGTTAAGAGATTAATGTGTATATATGGAAGGTCAGGATCTTGCTCAACAGCGTTTGTTTGTATACACTCTATATCATAAGCTAATCTGATTGGGGCCGTCGTTAGTGATATCACATCATATGTGCGAATCTCGGTCTTCACGGCGATAACAGTGAATTGTGGTTGTTCATGGTGAGGATATTCTGTTTTCCTCCCGCCCGAGGTCACATAAACAACAATACCACCACTGTTCCGTTTAGCTCTCCTGTGTCTAAATTTCCTATAAAAATCATAAAACACTGATAATCTGGGAAAATTATTTCACTGTCATTTGAGGTCCAAGTTTCAGATAGAACAATAATATCATTTTTAAACAAAATGTTCACAAAATCAGCACTCTCTCGTTTGAGATTAGTTAGTCCATTACAGTTTCAAATAATAATATTGAGTCCATTCTCGGCGTATACCTATTCGCTGTTTACCGGTCTCCCATCTATGTATAAGGTATCATAGCTGATCCATGCTCGTTTCCCGTCATCTTTCGCTGCTTTCATTCTTGGGGTAAGTTTACGACGCTTCGCGATCACTTCCGGCGGAAATTGCTCGTGCATATACAAGTCACTGCCTGTTAGCTTGAAGCGTAGTTTGCGTACCATCTCTCTATCTGGGAATAAGTTGAATTTACAAACTATTTTGCGTTTATAACTTTGCGCAGTGGGTCCGATTCTATGCACTCGTTCTAATTTTAAGTTATTCACAACATCCTGCGCAATCTCAAGTTTTTCGTGCAAATTTTTTCGTTTTTACATGTCAATTTCCGATTCGCAAGTAATTCCCTATTCTCATACGATTTCAATATATTAAAATTATGCAACGATTCTTTATATTTATTCTTTGCATCTATACACTCGTGATCGAACCATTTTTTGTATCACTATTACGAATAGAATAGCTTAGTCTCGACACCTTGTGTGTTTGTTTAAAAAGAGGATCGGCTACTTCGCGTAAAGAATTTGAAAATTGTACAATAAGATTGTAGCTGTCTTACGCCGTCTTCCCAAGATTCTTATAGTTTGCAGGTGGAGATAAAGAAAGTAACAAAACATAAGAAGGGGAACATGACTTTTTATTTCTTTTCATTAGAATGTATAAATACATTTCAATAAGTATATTTTGATATTATTTTAGAAATTACGGTGTAAGTTACCTTTAGCGTCTGTAAAAACTAAGTACAGAATACACATTTATTCTGGTTTATATAGCCAACATAGACAAAGTATCACAGAAAAAGCATGCAGCATGAAATTTACATGAGAAAGTATAGTTTAACTTATTCATTGTAGCCGTCTGACAATTGTACTTATTTTATGAAACACACTTTTATAAGTAATAATAAATAATATTATAACATAAGCATATTTATAATGAATCAAAAAGATAACATTGAAATATGTATGTTAGAAGAACTATGATTAATTAATTATTGTAATTTCTTTATTTGTCCTTAAAATGTCTATGATGTCAAGTAGACAGTTTATGCTAGCACAACAATAAAAGTAACTATCGATAAATAGTATTTTAGGTAATGCATAACCTTAAGGTAGTACAATGTATCAAAGCGTATGAATACTAGTAAAACTGCATAATTATCAACAGTGTATATTCAATTTAGATTTATAAAGATTGCAAAACTCTATCGTTTTATAATTAACTGAAAGTCATTCCTACTACAATATTTTAGTGTTGTAGCATGTCATATTCAAAGCATCGTATATTAACACCGAACGGCAACATTGGGTAAATTCATAGCATAAGAGTGCCAGATTAACAGATTAACGCAGACGTCGTTAGTGCTCGGACTTCTTACAAATAGTACCCATGCTTGAATATCTGTCTCACGGTTGGTAAAATGAACAATTGAAGTCCATTTTGTGTTTTACCCGGATATTCTGTTTATTTATATATACCATACAGTTTACTATTACGTTATGTTAAGAGATTAATGTGTATATATGGAAGGTCAGGATCTTGCTCAACAGCGTTTGTTTGTATACACTCTATATCATAAGCTAATCTGATTGGGGCCGTCGTTAGTGATATCACATCATATGTGCGAATCTCGGTCTTCACGGCGATAACAGTGAATTGTGGTTGTTCATGGTGAGGATATTCTGTTTTCCTCCCGCCCGAGGTCACATAAACGTCACATCAACTACATCATTAGAGCTAGTTTCATTACCATCGGTGTTCGATAAATAATCAAAAAAATTATATAAGGTTTTTTTAAACTGGTTCGATATACTGCTATCTGGTCTTGGGTTTGAGTCTAGATATGTCCGAAATACTTTTCTTGAAATGTTTGCCAATTACTTGCGCTAGGACTCTGATTCCATCCGTATTAAAAAAGATCAAACTTAATTCTTAAATGACAGACTAATAATGAAATGAAGGAATAATACAATTTGTAAAATATGATGTTTTTCTTTATTCTGGCTTACATTTCATGTTTACAAAATTTGATAATGACATACCGTGATACAGATACTTAATGTTACACAAGTAATCGTAGGATGTTCACATGTTATAACAGTACTTGATGTTACACAGGTAAACGTAGAATATACACATGTTATAACAGTACTTGATGTTACCCAAGTAAACGTAGAATGTACATATGTTTCAACCGAACTTGACATTACACACGTAAACGTAGGATAAGTACATGTTATAACAGTACTTGATGTTACACAGGTAAACGTAGAATCAGTACATGTTATAACAGTATTTGATGTCACACAGGTAAACGTAGAATCAGTACATGTTATAACAGTACTAGATGTAACATAGGTAAACGTAGAATATGTACATGTTATAACAGAACTTGGTGTTACACAGGTAAATGTAGAATACGTACATGTTATAACAGTATTTGGTGTTGCACAGGTAAACGTTGAATGTGTACATGCTATAACAATACTTTTCGTTACACAGGTAAATGTAAAATGTTTACATGTTAAAACAGTACTTGGTGTTACACAGGTAAGCGTAGAATGTGTACATGTATTTTATAACAGTACGTGGTGTTACACAGGTAAACGTAGAATGTGTACATGTTATAACAGTACTTGGTGTTACACAGGTAAACGTAGAATGTTTACATGTATTTAATAACTGTACTTGGTGTTACACAAGTAAACGTAGAATGTGTACATACTATAACAGTACTTGATATTACACAAGTAAACGTAGAATGTGTAGATGTTATAATAGTACTTGATGCTACACAGGTAAACGTAGAATGTATACATGTTATAACAGTACTAAATATAACACAGGTAAACGTAGAATATGTGCATGTTATAACAGTACTTGGAATTACAGTGGTAAACGTTGAATAACAGTACTTGTTGTTACACAGGTAATCTTAAAATGTGTACATGTTATAACAGTACTTGGTGTTAAACAGGTGAACGTAGAATGTGTACATGTTGTATCAGAACTAGATGTAACACAGGTAGACGTTGAATTTGTACATGTTATAACAGTACTTTGTGTTACACAGGTAAACGTAGAATTTGCACATGTTATAACAGTACTTGGTGTTACACAGGTAAACGTAGAATGTGTACATGTTATAACACTACTTGGTGTTACACAGCTTAACGTAGAATGTGTACATGTTAAAACAGTACTTGATGTTACACTTGTAAATGTCAAATGTGTAAATGTTATAACAGTACTCAATGTTACCCGGGTAAACGTAGAATGTGTACATGTTATAACAGTACTCAATGTTACCCGGGTATACGTAGAATGTGTACATGTTATAACAGTACTTGATGTTACACATTTTGCTTGTTTGCTGTTGGTTAATACATTAATGAAGAATCAATTAACAATAAACTCCATAATAATATCTCATCATCATCGTCCTAATATGGTCATCATATATCTCGCTCTCTCTGTATGTCTGTCTCTGTCTCTCTCTCTCTCTCTCTCTCTCTCTCTCTGAGCTACTTCTACATGGAAATGTATAATCTTAATACACTCAATCAAATGTGCGCCCTACACCATCTCTCGCTCCGATGCTCTCTCTCTCTCTCTCTCTCTCTCTCTCTCTCTCTATATATATATATATATATATTTCTCTCTCTATGTCTTCTACATGGAAATTTATAATCTTAATACAATACACTCAAGTACTTGTCCTCCCCATCCCCTCTCTCTCCGAGGCTCTCTCCCTCTCTCTTTCTTTCTCTCTCTCTGTCTGTCTCTCTCTCCGAGGCTCTCTTCGAAGCTCTCTCTCTCTCTCTCTCTCTCTCTCTTTCAACTATTTACTTTTATTCGTTTAACCTTCAAACACGATTATACAGCCTCCCTAATTTAAAAACAAAATTAATAGAATTAATAAAATATACATTGTATTTATTCCCGTGACACTACTTCTCCTTATCTCCCCTTTATTCGAAATCCCTTCTTCCACCTTTCCCACAACATGAACATAATATAGATACTAGATTATATATGTATATAATTATACAACATAAAATTACAACATATAAACCCAATTATGAAATATTCCTATCTACGCAACCTCTACTCAACTCCCATAGTGTCTCCATGTTACCCATTCGGACTACCTCGCCGATTATCCTAAACTTATGCCGAAGGATGACGGAATTTGCCTAGTTTGTACGATTGCATGCTACCATCACCTCAATTAGAATTTCATCTAAAGGTACGGAATGAGCGTACATTTGTACATCTTAGGAGAGAGCGTTTAACACTGGATTTTCCTTTAAGTGTTCCCTCTCTCTCCCCCCCCCCCCACACACACACACATGTAGTTCATTCACTCCATTGTTGATGATGTGAATGGTGCGACGCACATATCGACACACTGTCAGATAAAAGTTAAAAGTATTTGTGTATCTGAAAATGCATTTAACCACCATGAATAGATATCCCGTCATCTCTTATCCTAGCGTTATGATAACACATGACTATATATATGCAGTTATGGGATAGACAGATATAATAATATTCGAAAATTTTCATTTTCATTTGTAATAAAACGTGCATTTAATTCCCAAATCATAAATAATTCGTAAAACTTTTCAAATGAACATTCGAGAATTATAATTTTCATTGATAACAAAACGTGTATTTTATTTCCAAATCATATTTTTGAAATCAGATTCCAAATAATTCGTTAAACTTTTCAAATTAATTTTCAAGATAAGTGATTTGATAAATCCATGTCACATCAACATGATATCAGAATTATCATCAAAACGCGTGTAGCATCATGTTTCGTTTTGCACGAAGATACTTGTATTTAAAACAACTTGTCATTCACTTCTTCAATGCATTAGATAATAGTTTTATTACTATAACCAGAATAATTAATAGTTTATCAATTGGAATTCAGTTTACGGAACTTCTGTCAAAATATCTATTACAGTAATACTATTTGTTATTTCTATAACTCAGTTAGTGACATGGTATTCTGATAGTTGATGTTATTATCTTGTTTGTAAGTTATATCCACGTTTCCATGGTAACACATTTTTATATGATATTTAAGATAGTACTTAAAACAATAACCTGTCAGGTTGAGTTACCACAATCGCGTGACCCACGTCACATAATAAATAGACTTAATAATTGTATGCTTTTATCCTTTCATAGATATGTGTCTTAATTACTTAGCAAGGTTTATATTGTCAAGTAATTGTTATTATTGTGACCGAGACTATTTTTTATTTTTGTGTTGGAACCAAATCTAGCACCGTGATGTTGTTACTGTAGTTGGTAACAATCATCCTGGAGTGTGATCTATCATAACACACATACTTAGGATAACCAATACCATGTGACGTGTTGGCTATCACACCAAGTTTATTCCCGCTCGGTCCAATCTGTATAACATTCTGTGACTCATGACCACATACCAGCACACTCCCACTCCCATCTGTACATACTCCCCGCGCTCCCGATAACTCTGGATCAGTGAACCCTGGCAGTACTCTCCCATGTCTGTCCAGGGTGACGACACCTTTGATGTAATCTGCGACATAAACAGTGTTGCCGTCATCACTTATAGCGATATGTCTGTTGGCCGAGAATACATCTCCACCTGACTGATCCTTACTGATCGTTCTTAAAAGTGTCCCGGATGTATCATATACATAAACCTGCTTGTGATACTCTGATACAAACATCTCACCGCGACTGAATGCCAGGCCGTAACAAACATGATTCGTCTTTAGCGTCCTGGTTAGTGTCATCTTAGTCCCCATGGAGACGACCTGTATGGTGCTGTTGTACAGGATCACGGCGGCTTCCTGTGGACCTATCTCACATACTGCTCCAGGCCCAGCAGGCAGATCACACTGATCTATCACTTTGTACGTTGTACCGTGAAGCTGCTTAAGCTTATTGTTATTATTATCTGTCAGTAAAATATCACCTGACGTCATGATACAGGAACCAACTATATTACAGTCATACTTCTCACCGCTGGTCTCTACATTATAACTGTTTGTATGTGTTACTTTGTACGGGGTAGACTGTTTCGTTACTTGATGCAGGTTACTATTTGTCTCTTCAATAAGGTTTCCAAGAGTGTTCAGCTTGTTCAGAAATACTTCTATTGAACGATCTTCTTCAAACTTGATTTTTACAATTTCGGACGATTCCGCTTCATTTCTGCGTAGTTTTTCTGTCTCGGACAGTTTCTGCTGACCTTTCTTCAGGCACACGAACTGTTGTGACTGATTCTTCTCCGTTGATTCGAGCTGTTGTTGACATGACTCGACGTCTTTAAGAGCGGTGTTCATTGCTTCTATAGGTGCCCTCGCCTTTTCCTTCATACTTTTAATCTTTGACTCAAATACGTCAACGGTTGCTTTTTCCATTTGATCTAATGTTATATTAATTTTTTGTCTGAAATCTTTGAGTTTGCCAACAGCGACGACTCTGTCATTTTCAATCTGTTCCAGGTCGTTTTGACGCGTTTTAATACTATCTTTCAAATTAAGTTTGGATGTTGTAAGATCTGTCAAGACCTGAGTAAGATCACCTTCTTTAAGTAGGTTACATATTTCTTCAGGAATATAGAGCACATCTATACACGACCTGGAAATGTTAAAAGTAAAATATACTGATATGGTATAATGTTGTATTGTCGCCCATTACACGTTCTTTTTAAATCAATATCCAAGTAAGTCACATTTAGCAGTATATCAATACTTTTCATGTAAATATAAACTTTTCATGTAACAATATTATTTATATCCAAGTGTTAATATATTAAACATCGTAATTTATGAATTCAGTTATTAATATTTAAAAATATATATTTTAATCAGCTAGTAATGTTATGATTCATGTTTATAAACAAACGTATCAATATCTTCAAATATTACACATTAATTTTTACGTGTACTTATTTTATTGCAAACTAATGAAATTATATTATTTAACACTTTTGTCAAAGATGACCACAACTGTGCTATATGATGGTTTCTACAATTAACTAAAGTTATGAGGGCCTCATGGAAGATTTACTTCCTTTGTTAAGTAAAGATTTTATTATTACATGTATTATTATTATTATTATTATGATGCCACTTTTCCAAATAGAAAATAATATAAGTGTCTGCACACATACAACAATATTTTATATTTCATATTTACAAAATGCAGATTATTGTATCAGTTCAAATTGTAATCAAAATTGCAACACGCCCCTTTAAATACTTTGTATATATAAAACAGCCCAATCTAATTTAGTGTGTCAAATACGTTATCTATTGATTAAGTTTAACTATTACACAAGTTACATATCATTGTTATTGTATTAACATATCATCGTTATTGTGTTTACATATCAGTTTTATTGTGTTTACATATCATTGTTATTGTATTTATATATCATTGTTATTGTGTTTACATATTATTGTAATTGTGTTTACAATTCATTGTTATTGTGTTTATGTATCACTATTATTGTTTTTACATACTATTGTTATTGTATTTGCATATCATTGTTATTGTATTTATATATCAATGTTATTGTATTCATATATCATTGTTATTGTATTTACACATCATTGTTATTTTGTTAACATTCGTTGTTATTGTGTTTACATATCATTGTTATTGTGTTTACATATCGTCGTTATTGTATTTACATATCATGGTTAATGTGTTTATATATAGTCGTAATTGTGTTTATATATCATTGTTATTGTATTTAAAGATCATTGTTATTGTATTTATATATCAATGTTATTGTATTCATATATCATTGTTATTGTATTTACACATCATTGTTATTGTATTTACATATCATTGTTATTGTGTTTACATATCAATGTTATTGTACTTATATATCAATGTTATTGTACTTATATATCACTGTTATTGTGTTTACATATTAGTGTTATTGTGTTTACATATGACTGTTATTGTGTTAATATATCAATGTTATTGTGTTAACATATCACTGTTATTGTGTTTACATATCATTGTTATTGTGTTTACATATCATTGTTATTGTGTTAACATATCATTGTTATTGTGTTTACACATAATTGTAATTGTGTTTACATATCATTGTTATTGTGTTTATATAGCATTGTTATTGTGTTTTCATAACATTGTTATTGTGTTTACATATCAATGTTATTGTGTTTATATAGCATTGTTATTGTATTTACATATCATTAGTATTGTGTTTATATATAATTGTTATTGTGTTTACATATCATTGTTATTGTGTTTACATGTCATGGTTATTGTGTTTACATATCATTGTTATGATGTTTATATATCATTGTTATTGTGTTTACATATCAATGTTATTGTATTTACATATCATTGTTATTGTGTTTTCATATCATTGTTATTGTGTTTACATATCAATGTTATTGTGTTTACATATCATTGTTATTGTGTTTTCATATCATTGTTATTGTGTTTACATATCAATGTTATTGTGTTTACATATCATTGTTATTGTGTTTTCATATCATTGTTATTGTGTTTACATATCAATGTTATTGTGTTTACATATCATTGTTATTGTGTTTACATATCAATGTTATTGTACTTATATATCAATGTTATTGTGTTTATATATCAATGTTATTGTGTTTATATATCATTGTTATTGTGTTTACATATCATTGTTATTGTGTTTACATATCAATGTTATTGTGTTTACATATCATTGTTATTGTGTTTTCATATCATTGTTATTGTGTTTACATATCAATGTTATTGTGTTTACATATCATTGTTATTGTGTTTTCATATCATTGTTATTGTGTTTACATATCATTGTTATTGTGTTTACATATCATTGTTATTGTGTTTACATATCAATGTTATTGTACTGATATATCAATGTTATTGTGTTTATATATCAATGTTATTGTGTTTATATATCATTGTTATTGTGTTTACATATCATTGTTATTGTGTTTACATATCAATGTTATTGTTCTTATATTTCATTGTTATTATGTTTAAATATCATTGTTATTGTGTTTACATATCATTGTTATTGTGTTTATATATCATTGTTATTGTGTTTACAAATCATTGTTATTGCGTTAATATATCAATGTTATTGCGTTTATATATCATTGTTTTTGCGTTTATATATCATTGTTATTGCGTTTATATATCAATGTTATTGTACTTATATATTATTGTTATTGTGTTTACATATGACTGTTATTGTGTTAATATATCAATGTTATTGTGTTAACATATCACTGTTATTGTGTTTACATATCATTGTTATTGTGTTTACATATCATTGTTATTGTGTTAACATATCATTGTTATTGTGTTTACACATAATTGTAATTGTGTTTACATATCATTGTTATTGTATTTACATATCATTAGTATTGTGTTTATATATAATTGTTATTGTATTTACATTTCATTGTTATTGTGTTTACATACCATATATTATTGTGTTTATATATCTTTGTTATTGTGTTTACATATCTTTGTTATTGTGTTTGCATATCATTGTTATTGTATTTGCATATCATTGTTATTGTATTTATATATCATTGTTATTGTGTTTACATATCTTTGTTATTGTGTTAACATATCATTATTATTGTGTTTACATATCATTGTTATTGTGTTTACATGTCATGGTTATTGTGTTTACATATCATTGCTATTGTATTTACATACTTCTGTTAAATGGGGCGCAAGACAATGTAACAGTCCGTTTCTGTTTATCTGAAACATTTTAAGGGCTTCGTTTATAGATAAGGCAGGTATATAGGTGCTCAGTTATGAATTGGTTGCATAAGAAACAGTAATTACTCGTGTGACCTATACCGTGATGATGAACTTGCCAAATTATCAACTGACTTTGAATCGATTATACACTCATAAATCAATATTTACAAATACGAATGTAAAGTCATGAGGCGATATTATTATTGAATAAACTTCATATAGAAGTAATTGAAACTTTTTAACAACACTGCTAGCGTCGAAATAGTTTTAAAATAACACCATTTATGACAACACAAATTAATATTCTTGGATTTGTTTTTATTACAAGTGTACCAATAAAAACAGCGGATTAGATTTTCTGTCATACATGTAGGTGACTACAAATGTTCTGAATATAATTCTTTTCTACCATTTACCAAAGGTATATCCCTTTTTAAAAATACAAACAAATGCATAGGTCTGCAGATATACGCCGTATTTTAATTGTACATTCACTTCGTATAGTTAAAGAACTTTAAGTGTTCAGTGAAACTTTCCCATGTATACCTTTTACTTACCATTCGTGGGCAGGTACCTGTGTCACTGATAATGCAAAATCACTGATCCACGAATTGTCCTACATAGGCATAGGAGTTGGGGCGGGATAGGAAACCGGGCCCCACATTAATTTGGTTGCTGGGCTGAATGTATTTCTCCCTCCCACTTCCAAATATTTTAATAACCAAATATGTTCAAAAGTCACAAAATACCAGACATCTGGAGTCAAATATTAAGTAGTTCTTTGTTATAACCAACAATACCAGGTGATAGTATAAAATGTATTTCAATACGTTTCTTTTTACATTCTTCATTGTTGTAAGTGTATTACATACATTTCTTAGATTTCATAGAAATAATATTGTTCATATGACATGCATCAATATTACTTGTATGTATGAATATGTAATAGTTACATCCGTGCAGTGTATTACATTGTCGGGCGTTGGCCAGTCTCCCCCCCCCCCCCCCCCCACGGATCAGATTGGGAGGCAAGCATATACTGTGTATCCTTTTATATTTCATTAATGCCAAACATCTCGAGTAAATGACACTCATATGTTTTATCGTATAAACTCACTAAAATGCATCACTTCTTGTTTTTAACATCAATACACCAATATTTTTGAAACCCCCTCCCGAACCCCTACCAATACGGGATTCCCCTCCACCTCTCCTCTCTATATATCTAAGCCTTATGTACGAGGTATCTGGTTGAACACCCATAATTATTTTTATACATATTGAAGTAAAATAAAAATAATTAGTATTTAACAGCCCCGCACCGCCCCCACCCCACACCTAAAATCAACTAGAGTGCAGCATTTGTTATTTGAAACATAAAATAAACCTTGGGACCTCTACCCATAATACCAATAGACGCTGCGCACCTTCCATATCTCCAAAAACTCCCAAAAATGCAGTTGGTGTTTAAGCTATCAAAACATCTCCACTCACAACCCCTATCACACCAAGCGGGAGTTGATACTTCCCTAGTTCCCCCAACCTCCCCCATATAATTGAAACGCTCCTACGCCCATGAAATACATAATGCTTTCATTAACAATACCTGTGTTTAACGGCCATACAGACGTGACATCCAATCTCGTCATCATTCTGACAGTACATGTCAAGTAATTTCTTTGGATGATGTGGACACATGTCCGTCAGCTCAGTCATCAAACTCTTCGATAAACTGGTCGGGAACTCTGCCTTTTCCACTATAGTGTGACCTTTCATGAACGACACTTTCCTGTGAACATCGACACACGTGCTACAGTAATATTCCTGGCAATCAATGCAAAATTTCGTAGCTTCTTTATTCCTGTTATCCATTGTACAAACCGAACAAACAAAATCGAATATTTCATCTGATTTGCTCTGAATTTTACGCCCCGTACTTCCTGACGTCGCCATCTTGCTTGCCTCAACAAGCGGTTGTATAGATAAACAAGGTATGATATTATCGTAAACGGGATAGACCTGGTAAGTATTTCCCGTAAATGGAAACGAAAGTAGAACATACAACTTTGTATTGATTGAGATATTAACCTAGTTAACATTTTCCGTAAATGGATACGAAAGTAGAATCTTCATATCAATGATGTGAATACACATTTATAGATTACAGCGAGTGTCTTTGTCCAGTACATTTAGATTAATCAATGTGTTTATTTGTACGGTTTATAGATCTCGAGGTGGTGCGGTACAAATTATAGACGGCTATATTTGACTATATTGTAAGATAAAGACTGAACACCAGCAATAGTTGTTGTTGTTAGTAGTGGCATAACAGACACTCAAACTTGGGTGGGATCATTTAACGCAGTTTATTCACATATTTAAAATTCTCAATCATGATCAAAGAAGCGTTTCAATAATTTGCGGGGGTAAACGTAGAATGTGTACATGTTATAACGGTACTTGATGTTACACGGGTAAACGTAGATTGTGTACATGTTATTACAGTACTTGATGTTACACGGGTAAACGTAGAATGTGTACATGTTATAACGGTACTTGATGTTATACGGGTAAACGTAGAATGTGTACATGTTATAACGGTACTTGATGTTACACGGGTAAACGTAGAATGTCTACATGTTATAACGGTATTTGATGTTACACGGGTAAACATAGATTGTGTACATGTTATTACGGTACTTTGTGTTACACGGGTAAACGTAGAATGTGTACATGTTATAACGGTACTTGATGTTACACGGGTAAACGTAGAATGTGTACATGTTATAACGGTACTTGATGTTACACGGGTAAATGTAGATTGTGTACATGTTATTAAAATACTTGATGTTACACGGGTAAACGTAGAATGTGTACATGTTATAACAGTACTTGATGTTACACGGGTAAACGTAGAATGTGTACATGTTATAACAATAATTGATGTTACACGGGTAAACGTAGAATGTGTACATGTTATAACGGTATTTGTTATAACGGTATTTGATGTTACACGGGTAAACGTAGATTGTGTACATGCCTTATAGTACTTTATGCTACATGGGTAAACGTAGAATGTGTACATATTAAAACAGTACTTGGTGCTACACGGGTAAACGTAGAATGTGTGCATGTTATAACATATTTGATGTTACACGGGTAAACATAGAATTTGTACATGTTATAACAGTACTTGATGTTACACAGGTCCAAGTAGAATGTGTACATGTTATAACTATACTAGATGCTACAAAAATAAACGTAAAATATGAAAATGTTATAACAGTACTTGATGTTACACAGGTAAACGTAGACTGTTTACGTGTTATAACAATACTTGATGTTAAACAGTGAAACGTAGAATGTGTACGTGATATAACAGTACTTGATGTTACACAGGCAAACATATAATGTGTACATGTTATAACAGTACTTGATGTTACACAGGTAAACATAGGTTGTGTACATGTTATTACAATACTTAATGTTACACAGGTAAACAAAGAATGTGTTCATGTTATAACAGTACTTGATGTTACACATGTAAATATATAATGTGTACATGTTATAACAGAACTTGATGTTACACAGGTAAACGTAGTTTGTGTAAGTGTTATAACGGTACTTGATGTTACACGGGTTAACGTAGATTGTGTACATATTATAACAGTACTTGATGTCACAAAGGTAAACGTAGAATGTGTACATGTTATAACAGTACTTGATGTTACACGGGTTAACGTAGATTGTGTACATATTATAACAGCACTTGATGTTACAAAGGTAAACGTACAATGTGTTCATGTTATAACAGTACTTGATGTTACACAGGTAAACGTAGATTGTGTACATCTTATAACAATACTTGATGTTACACAGGTAAACGAAGAATGTGTACATGTTATAACAGTACTTGATGTTACACAGGTAAACATATAATGTGTACGTGTTATAACAATACTTGATATTACACAGGTGAACGAAGAATGTGTACATGTTATAACAATAATTGATGTTAGATAGGTAAACACAAAATTTGTTATAAAAGTACTTGATGTTTCACTGATAATGTTTACAATAGATTCAATCGAAGAATATTGTGATTATTAGCAATATTTTACATTAATAATTATCTTGCATGTTTGCTTATTACTTAATAAATTAATGAAGAATCAATCACAATAAATAACATTATAATATCTCATCTTCATCTTCCTTATATGGTCATCAAACATCTCTCTCTCTCTCTCTCTCTCTCTCTCTCTCTCTCTCTCAGATGAGACCCCAAGCCTGGCTAGCAAAATTCGTAACCTTTCTACCTAGTAATCCAGGAATATAGAACTTAAGTTCCCGCTCGTCTATATTTCTTTGTAATGACAGGGTAAACACATTATGCCTCTCGTTACTTGTCTCCCACTTCAATAATTTGGCACAGTCGCTTCCTTACAAGTCGCTGTCCTTTCTTGTGCATTGATATCTCTGGATCTATCAGTGTAAACTACTTCAGGTGGGTGATCCAATGTCGCTCAGGTGAGAGATATAGGGCATAATTGACCCTTTTGTTTTAAAATCTATTTTTTTTCAGTAATAGGTATTGATTTTGTAAATAGATAACCATCATGTTAAAACCAAGCTTCCATCACGGACCTTGGTTTACTTCATAGACATTAAAAAAGACGAGCGTCTACATCCGCTTGCGGCGGTGCTCTTGTTAATATATAATAACAGTTTTGGCCGTTATTCCTAAGGATGGAAGTTTTTATCTAAACTCCGAGCTAATGCGTTCTTATAGGTGTAACCCCACCATTGATTTTTGTTCTTTATTCTATAGTAAATGATAAAAGTTTGAAGGCTTGTCATTCATAGAGAGTCCCAAATGAAAGAAGTGAAACCTACATTTTACTGTTTGTCAACCTCTGCACTGTCAAAATATGATGAGAAAAGTACGGGTCATGTGTCATATAAGAGATTTTTTTTCTGCTCAGTGTGTACACTGGTGACAAAGTGAAAGTAGACTTCCGAAATCATGAATTCATACCCCAATTTCCAAGCATCATTTTTTTTCTCTAAATATTCACAATTCAAACATGACAATGCTATCAAAAAATGTTCAAAATACATCAATAATGCCATTCAAATAAAAAAATGAGCATTAAAATAAGGGAAATGCATTTTTAAAGAAGAAGAATTGAGGATTATTTATAACCGCCATTATGCGACTACCCTACGGAAGCACTTCCTTTTTTGCAATGGTGGCACTATGCCTATAACGATAATACAAACGAATTGAGATAATGAAGAAAAAACAAAATCCTATTGTTTGTATCTGAAAGTTAAATTTATATTGTAAAATGTGTTACCAAAGTACATATACTACACTGTATGTATCACAGAATTTTTTTAAATTTTATTGTTGTAGATATGTAATCATACTGCGGAGACCAGTGGAATAGATTTTCTTCACTAACAATTTAAAGGAACTATCAAATAGGTTGATTAGAAGGATTGTTGGATATTAATCAAACATCAATTGGGCCATCATTGATAATATAGTATTTTGATTATATAGATTCTCAGTGCACATGCACATGCACATGCACTAACCAAGGTTATCTTTTTAAAGATGTCTTTGAAAATTCAATGTACACAATGCAAGGGAACATTTGCAAATAAAGAACCGTGTGCTGAACACAAAATCGCCCATACTGACAAGTTAAATGTCATATCTGTGGAATGAGATTTTCGCGGGAAAGAATAATCACATTGAAACGCATTCAAGGGTAAAACAGTCTAAGACGCATTGTAAATGTGAAGTATATGAATACAGCTGTGCATCTCCGTGTGGGGTAGCTCATTATATGCGGACATATACTGGCGATAGACCGTACAAATGTACACAATGCGACTCCACGTTTAAACAGAGGGAACATTAAACAAACATATTGAATCTCATGCTGGAATTAAAAAGTACAAATGCAATCTATGCGATAAACAATATTCCGGATCTAATAATTTGCGCCAACACAGGCTCACTCATACCGGCGAATGACCATTTAAGTGTCCAGATTGTAACCAGTATTTTCAATGCACGACTCATCTTAATAAACACATAGTGAAGCACGATGCACCGACTCGATATAAATGTCACGTATGTCAAAAGTATTGTTGCTCCGCATATGATCTAAAACTACATATGAGAATACATACTGGAGAGAAAACTTTCAAATGCACAGAATGTAAGATGTCATTTACACAGAGGGCAAGTTTGAAGACACACATGGTTGTGCATACGAGGGAGAGGAAATATACCTGTGATCTTTGTGATAAGATATTTGCGTATCCAGATTGTTTAAAGCTACATATGCGAAACCATGCTGGAGAGAAGCCTTTCAAGTGTAAAGAATGCTTCATTTGTATTACGTAAACATTTAAAATGAAAGTTTTAATGATCGTATGTGCAGTGATGCCGGCTTTGATAGAATAATTTTGAACTTAAAGGGACACTCGGCAGTTTTTAGTTAGTGTCTCTAAACTATCTCTGAAAGTTATATATCTACATACTGCCGATATGAATTATGCCCAAGTGTGTTTATAAGCCCCTAATTTAGTTTCTATTTTGAAAAGGGACACAACTCTTGTAAATTTTTGAAAATCATCATTTTATGTTGCAATGTCACTGTAACAAATATTTTATTGCCTTCAGTTTATAGCATTATGTTAATACACTGAAGTATGTATTGATATAGGCCTATATATCGTTAAGAGCTTTACTGACAGATTCAAAGTAAGAGTGACACTCACTTTACAAATACTGGTTACAACGTCTCAACCTTTTACTATATACAGACGCTTTTGGACACCTCTAATATAGACGCCTTTGGACACCTAATGTAGAAGGCTTTTGAATCATTGAGTGAAATATGTTTATATTAACTGACAGAGTTGAATACAGTGCAGGAAGTGTAACGAGCAATTTGAACTCTTCCTGCACTGTTTTCAAAGGCCTTCTGTGATTGGTGCAGGAAAACGCGTATCTGTGGAGTAAAGGGTTGCTATGTAGTTTTAAAGAGTAACACTTGGATATTAATATATTCACAAGGTTATGAATTCAGATAAAGATTGCTTTGCTTTATAAACAATACCCGTGCCTGTTTTGAGTTAAAACTATTTATGACATAATGAGGAAATAGGGATCCAAACTTTCAGTTGAAGCAACTGACTAATCAACGTGCTCCCCAACATTGCTATATAACGGATATAAGCGGACAGTTGATATTACAGAGAAAATTAGGACATTTTGTATTACATAGAAAATTAGGACATTTTGTATTACATAGAAAATTCAATCTAATTATGCATAGTGAGAAAAAGACTATATAAATTTTAAATAAGATAATTTTTTGATAATTTCTCTGATATTAGTTGTGTTCGATAGTGGATTAGACGAATACACACATTTTATACAATTAACATGTCACTAAAATTTTATATTTTCTATTAACTTTTCTTCCAAGATATAGTGATTTTTTTCGATGATTTTATTCCCAAGTATAAAATATATTCTTAGCCAATTACAAATATACAGAAATGCAAACGGCGAAAGAATTGAAATTGGCACCTTAATTAGGCCGAACACAGTATTATAAAATATAAAAAACATACCGAAATGCAAATGCCGATATACACATATCCCTGAATATGAACTTATAGTCATGATAGAACGAAGCGTCAGCATAACACATTTACTAAGTTATCTTCTCATAGCCTAAGGTTCGAGACAGACAGATATGATAGAAACAGATAAGAGAGACACAAGCGACTTTGCCAAATATGTAATTGCCAGACATCGAACCTAGTGTACTAGAAACCCGAGTATGTATAAGTTTATATCATTCATTCAGTCAAATATTTAATTCATTTCTGAAGCTTTTGTAATTATAAATAACAATGGTGTGTCGTTTTATGTTCAATCATATCACTATAATTGGCAAACTTATACATCTAAAACTAACTAGTCATATGTATTGTATTATTTTTCAGCGCATCCTCATCAGTTTTATATTATGATACCTTAACTATGTGTATATATAATTATGTATGTTATAACGGAAAACTGTAAAAGTTAAAGTTAATAATATTCGTCTTCTTCTTCTCTTCTTCTTCTTCAACTTCTTCTTCTTCTTCTTCTTCTTCATTCATCTTCTATTTTTAAACGCTCTATAATGACATTGATAAAACAACAACAACAAAATTATAACACGAACACAACGGAACAGAACAAATATTTTATATCAGACTTGTACATAAATACATCGTTATAATAACATATTTACAACTCAAAATATCACGTAAACTATATCGTAAATAAGTCATATTTCATTACCATTTCATACATATCAAATATGTATTTATGTTTTAAATATAAATGTCAAAATAATATAAGAAATACTTTTCAATCCTATGTCCTTCAAGAACACGAAGAGGGGGAACACGTTTAAATGATTATATTTCTTTTATTACAAAATATATGTTTAAATTTAACCTTAAACATTTAAAAAGTCGTTTCTTAATTTAAGAGAAAGTTTATAAACTGAGCAAACCCGATTAAAACACATCATTACTGGCAGTATAAGTGGAAGTATGAAATGAAAAACAATCCATGAATCCACTTCAGACCCCCGAAACGTGAAGTTGTTCAAACTTCATGAGAAATTAAGATAAGAAAGCGATGATAAAGCTTTTCTGAATATGTACGTTCTGACAAATACCCTATTTGACTATGTGTGATCACAATTACAGGATGTTTAAGGGATGATTATAGCAAATTGCAAATGTCAATGAGACTCAAATGACAGTAATATTTATGAATCTGATTATGTGGAATTTCAAAAGGGCACGATAAATAAAAGCCTAAATTAGACCAATTTTCATTGGAAGTTTGGAACGTTACAAATGTCAAGGAAACCCTTGACAGCAATGAAATGCCAATACCCATCAGTACAAAACATGAAAACTTCGGACATGCATACCGAGATTTTGCCTTAAGATCCATTGAAGAAAATTTATTGCATATCCCAAAGCCAAACTGTGAATTGTTATAAAATTGTTGTCATATTCATGAGCTGTAATTTGGAATTTCATTCCTGATTTTATCAAACAAGCAGTCAGTCTTTTACAGTTTGAAAACATAAATATCTTCAATGGAGCAGATCATAACATACCAGTCATATATGTACATAATACTAATCTATTTAGTCTTTGAAAATTAGTATATTAAATGTTCATTCGACTGTCCGTTCTTCCGTCCGTCCGTCCGCGGCATCTGTCCTTCCGTCCGTCTGTCTGCTGTGCCAACATAATTAAGATGTTTAGGGGCTAGAAATAGAGGGAAAACTCCTAAACCTCCATATGTTCGTCTGTCCCTCCTAAACCCCAATCTGCTCGTCTGTCCGTCTATCTTATCAAGCAAAACAGTTTAATAAATTAAGGCTCCTTCGTCTAAAGAACCGTCTACATTTCATCATGGAGGTTGTAAAATTTAAGCCCAACTAATCATGAGAAAATTTGCTTTTTTTTGCTGATGGACGACGGTTCTGCATAGATTAATTATGAAGTGCTTTAAAATCAATAAAACCTTGACATTTAACACCAGTTATAACCTGTAGTGTGCTGAAATTTGTGTTTAAACTAGATTCAATAAAAATATGTCTTCATCTATATAATTATGCTTGTCACAGTTTCAGAGATACGGAATCGACCACTCAGATTATTTAAATAACAGATACAGGACCACAAACACACACACACACACACACACACACACACACACAGACCTTTACATTATGCTGACTTACTTAAAATAAATAATGGTATAATGATTCAAATTATCTCGGAACGTTTCGCTACATGTGGTTATAACTCATGCTCGAAATATTTAAGAGGCAACAAGAGTGCAAGTGGTTACAGGGAACCGGTCCTAAAACAAATCTTCTAACCGACTTAACGTCCCATTACACAGTTGTGCCCCTTTTTAGCAACGGTATCAAGACTCTTGCGCTTAAAAAATTCCTTTTGGTTATAAATGGTTCATAGTGGCTGTGACTTCTTGCTACAGACTGATAGGTTGACCAGCTTGTTTTTAGAAAGAGGGTGCAGTGACACCCTGAGATTTTTTTGAAAAAGTCCTCAAATGCTCATAAATACATGCATATGTTGAAATCCTATAAAAGTCACTTTTTTAACACCAGTGATGTCTTACTGCTGTATATGTTATGCCAACTTTTACTCTACTCAGCAGCAGCAAGAAATGACAACCACTATGAACCATTTTGAAAATATTTCAAAACTAAATTACATAGGCCTATTTTTAAAGCGTAAGAATCATATGGGAAAGAGGGGCGTAAAAGTGAAGTGACACATATATACTAGTATATAACCATACATTTTTTTCTGAACACTGACTGAACCTCATATCACCAGACACCACACGGTATATAAAGGGCACAAGCCAGTAGCTATTTACAGTCCTGCGGTACTGAACGAGATCAATAATGTTGCTGTATCTTCTATACATCTCTTTGTTATTGGGGGCGAGTATCGCCATAGACAGCGGACCAGTGGAAGTCAAACCTCAATCTGAGCATAGGTTTACACGTGCAGATATCGGTGACAATGTTCTGAAATGCTATCTAAATGGAAACAATGTTGAAGTTGAAAATATTAAACCAGTGGAGTGCCCTTCCGGATGGATACGATTCAAGTCATCGTGTTATTTATATGTGGAGAGAGTGACGACTAATTGGTATGTGGCAAACAGGAACTGTGCAAGTAGAGGGGCACACTTGGCTGAAATTACTGACGATGGCGAAGCTGTTTTTGTTCGATCAATATCTGAAGGTGGTGGTACACCTTGGCTCGGCGGAAACGATATAGCCGTGAAGGGAACATTTGTTTGGGCACACTCAATGGAAAATGTTACGTTTGTTAATTGGGCACCTAACCGACCCGCTGCCAATGGACAAAGTGTGAATTGTTTGGTGTTAGGTACTAACAAGAACGAAGAAGCGAAATTTATAGACATTTCTTGCAAGGATAGTTATAAGACATATGTGTGTCAGATGAGTTAAGCCTGTTCATACGGTTAACATATCTCATGATTTCTTGATTGACCGATGAACGATAACTGTGCTTGGACCGGATAAAAAACAATAATGGAGATCGGGAAGAGAAAATAGAACAATAGTGATTTTTTTCTAATTTCGTTTACTTTTTTTTTTAATGAAAATATTATGATTAGTGCAACAATTAGAAATTAAAGGAAACTTGCAGAATAAATTTTCACAATGTTCTTGTTATTTTCTCGTTGTAGCGATACATAACCCTTATATAGGGTTTGATAAAACGTTTAGGTTTTCATGGTAGCTCCACGGTTACATAGTCGATATATATAACATCATCAGAAACACATTCTGTCAATGGTCTTACGCAATACCCCACCTAGCACAGTACATTCTTCTTCTTCTCTTCTTGCAGTGAACCGCGGCGGTGGTCTAGGGATAAAGCGTTCGTTTCGCATGCGGAAGGTTGTGGGTTCAATCCCCGACCGGGTCATAGCTAATGCTTGAAAAATGGTACAAGAAACTTTCTCATTTGGCGCTCAGCATTTAGACGAAAGTACTAGTTCCGGTCGGCCCGATGTTTGTACAACGTGTTTAGGTGGGATATCATACTATGTGTCTGCGGCAGGATACTCCATTGTGACACTGTCTCGAGTAGACATCGTCACGATACTAATGAAAAATTGTTGAAAGCGATGTTAAGGATGTTGCTCGTCAAAATGAAAGTCTGTTTTTTATTTCAACTAATAATGATATTTACTATTATCTAAGACGAAATTGATCACGATAACGCCCGGCAACAGTCTCCGTGATGATTGATATACGACATTGTGTCTCATTATCATTCGTCTCTCACCACTGATTCAAGTGGGAAAGTTACCAGTTACTTGCGTAGATGGGGTGTGCTCGAGTACTGGTTAATCCCAGGAAACAGTGGTTAGGTTAACTGATCGTCTGTTAGCCCTCGATGTCATAAAAATGACGCTTAATATTCAATCAATCAATGATCACGATAAAAGTATGTTGCCGAACTAATTTTTGTGCTGTTTTATTTTTAAAATGATAAAATCTCAGGCTAATATTTTGTAAACTTTGATAAAAATTAAGTCATAAATATTTCATTCTATTATACGTATGAAACTGAACTTAAAATAAGCATCATTTTTTAAGGGAATTTATCAGAATTGTTCAAACTTAAATTGGCTAAAAAACTTTGTTTTCTAATACATCATACCCATATATACTCACTGACCCCGTATTGCCAAAATGATATATTGAAAGGGAATTTCCTAACTTGGTCTTGGTTAGACTGAAATAGATTTCTCGCTTAAAAGTGCAAAAGATTGTGTGACGTATTAAATGTGCCACGTGATTTCAATTTGACGTTATATACAGGGTTAGATTCAGGATTTCAGATTCGCATACAGATTCTTTTCAGATACAATGCTTTGTTTGTCTGTAAACACTTCTGGAAACTCGTATTTGAAAAGAACCTCTATGCGTGAACAGGGTATTCATAAATATATCGTACAACATTCTCCAACTTTTTCATTTTCTTTCTTAAACACAAGAAAAATACGGAAACATTGAAGACGACAAACAAGACGAACATTTTACTGCATCATATGTATGTGATGGTTTAGGAGATTACGAGGCGTGAATTAAAAATTTCTTAGATACTATAATGTATGCACATTCAAAAAAGCACAATTTGATGCACTTACACGTGCAAAATGGATTTCAACTTTGCAACGTGTCCCTATAATGTCTGGTTGAGATAGTTTCTCTGTCGATATGCATGGCCTGTCTATAGGAGCGATTGGCATGACGTCACTGTTTTATGTGTTATGTACTTCGCTGTACACACAAGTCAAAAGGTTGGGAAACAAATAATGGCAGCGTCAAAGAAAGTATTTTCTATTTGAAATGTACCGGGGAGCTTAACTGCGATCAGAGAACATCTGAACATCCAGTATTTGAATTTAAGCGATGTCTAGAATGCAGAGAATTGTCTTTAAACGGAAAACAAACACGACGTCTTGTTGAACCTGTATGTAGTTCCTGGGTACCAGCATGACTTTGATGTTAGATGCATGTTAACCGTTTCTCCAGCTTCCTACTTTCGTCTTGGACACCATTGCTGAAATATACTATAGGTTAATAAATCGATTTTAAGTTAAGTTATGTCAGGGTTAGTTTGTTTTATAATAAAATGATGCACTGATAAGGAGTTTCTTCTTATATGATATATGTAAGTCTGAAGGCAATGATTAAATAAGACAAAGAACATATACATGTATATATACGAGGTGTGTCTAAAATGTATATGGACACATTAGTTTTAAAAAAAACTAACACAGTTATTAGGATGATATATACGTTGCCGGAATCGGACATGTTTCTTCGTCAAATAGCCGGGCAACAAATTATCAATTTATGACTAAACTGAAAGGTTTTGTACATAATTTCATACAACGACTTACCACTTAGTGGTACAGGTAAGAAATTAATCATAATCTGTATATGATATCACATAATTATATTAAAATTATCAAATTTTCCCTCCAGATAAAGAACTTCGAGAATTGTATAGTTTAAACTTATTCAAATTACTACGATGGTGAAACAAGTTATTACAATTTATACAAATCACGCTCGAATATGCGGAAAACGCGACTAGCTCAAGGACACCACAACTGTGGGTGAGAATCGAACGTACGACCCTCCTATCCACGGACCGATGTTCCACCATTGAGCTACGCATTCCATTCAATTGTTTAGATGAATTTTAACTGTCTCTTATAGGAATCATTTCATTGACCACATCAGATACATAGAGGCATGATAGTCTAAAATTTATCGGGTTGGGGTAGAGAAAAATATAAAGCACGAGTCTCAGTGATTGCTATTTTTTTTTGAGACGAACCCGATAAATTTTAGACTAGCAGACACGCTGTATTCTATTTATCTTGATATTTTTTGCGTGTTTTATTTATTTATATTTAAAAACTGATTTTGTCCCGCAAACAAACGCACGAGTTCACATCTGCGGTAATACACCTTAAAATAGTTTCAATTTAAACTTTTTTATGGAAACATTTCGACTCAATTCGACTCAGACATACCTATTAGTTTATATTTATTGACATAATTATAAAGTGTACGAGAAACAACAGCATCACTGAATGACAAGTAACACGCAGTCTGCTGTTGTGATAGTGAGTAATGTTTCCATTGTTCTTTATTATATGGTAAAACGTTTGCAATCTTGTCATTCATAGAAAGACCCAAATGAAACAAGTGAAATTCACATTTTTAAAAATCATTTGTCAACCTCTTCACTTCCAAAATAAGTTGATAGATGTAGGGGCCATGTGTCATATAAGAGTTTTTCTTCTCAGTGTGTACACTGCTGGCAAAATGAAAGAAGACTTCAGAAATCATGTATCCATACCCGAATTTCCAAGGATATTTTGTTTCTTAATTCATAATTTAAATATGACAACGCTTTCAAAATGTTCAAAATACATCAATAAAGCCATTGAAGTGCATTAAAATACATGTTTAAAGAAGAATAAAATAAGGATTATTTACAACCGTCGACTACCCTGTGGAACAATTTCCTGTTTCAGATGGTGGTACAATGCCTTAATTAAAGGTTTTATTTTAAAGAAATTAATACGTTACCCTCTTCTTCTGTATAGAATCTCCGGAAGATGCTGAAACGGGATAGTATACTATATACAGAATTTCTAAACTGTCATATCACAAAAACAATGAACTACACCCAAAATCTATGAAAACACTACACAGGTAGAGATATGCAAACGCGACATATTTTGCACGAGTGTATATGGCCACATCCTATAGTAACTATTCCCTGTCGATGTTATTGATTGTTAACGTCTGTAATCAGGTGTTACTGAATAAGTGTATACCTCCTGCATTGGTGTCACTTTGTCATTTCCAAGTAAATCCACTCTAAACCGTGTTTTGTGTTTTCATATCTCTTCCTATGCTGCGTTTTTTTTTATATTCCTTGAGTGTATATCTCAGTTATTCAAAGGCATATGGTGTTTATGCACATGTAATAGGTCATACTCAAACAATTACACTCAGTTTGATCTATTAAGAGAATTGGAAAATAACAGTCTTACAAGCTTCAAATTGAAGTTGGATGGATATTATATACATCGCTACAATACAGGACACTTAAATAATATTCACATACATTGGAGTGTCCGAAGCCATTTTATCTTGAATATTATGAACAGACTGAAAAGCGATGGCTACTAAAACTTAATGTCTCGTGAACTGGCCAATAATTGTTGATGTTGCTATAATATAAAGTTATGTCACATTTTCTGACCAGTCATTTGTAAAAAATGCGGAATGGTTTGATAAGGATTGTGTTATTGCCAAGAACAAATATTTAGAAGCATTACGTATATACACCTGTTTTAAATCAGATTTTAATAGGG
Source organism: Panopea generosa (assembly GCA_029582155.1). Taxonomy (NCBI): domain Eukaryota; kingdom Metazoa; phylum Mollusca; class Bivalvia; order Adapedonta; family Hiatellidae; genus Panopea; species Panopea generosa. The sequence continues at coordinate 61,791,643 of CM055904.1, forward strand.
AGCATTTCTGCAAATGTAAAAAAGAATATAAAGATACCGTTAAGAAAAAGAAGCGATGTTTTGAATTAAAAAAATTATCAGATATAGAGAATTTAAAATATTGTAAACCTAAAGAATTTTGGAAATATTTTAAGAAAAAGAATAATCATGCCGGAAGTAATGACATATCATTGGAGGAATTCCGAAATTATTTTGCTAGTTTAAGTAATGATATATTTCAGACAGCAAATGAAGATGCCGAATCTTTTTGTACTGATAATGATTTTGATAACAATTGTTGTTCATTCGAGGAATTAGACCAGCCAATTACTGTTTCTGAAATACTGAGCGCTAGTAAATGTTTGAAAGCTGGAAAATCGATTGGGAGCGATTTCTTATTAAATGAGTATTTTATTGAAAGTATTGATATTTTAGGCTCCCATTTATGTGATATTTTTAATGCTATTTTGACCTCAGGCTTTTTTCCCGATAAGTGGACAGAGGGAGTGATTATCCCTATTCACAAAAGAGGTAGTGTGAGCGATGTTAATAATTACCGAGGCATAACCTTGGGTAAGTTGTTTATCTAAACTGTTTACCACCATACTCAATAAAAGGATTGAAACATTTTGTAATAATAATGATATCATTTCAGATGCGCAATTTGGATTTCGAAAGGGACGGTCAACAGTTGATGCTATATTTGTGTTAATGTCAATTATCCAGAATTATTTATATGATAATAAACGTTTATATGTTGTTTTCGTTGACATGATGAAGTGTTTCGATAGTATATATAGAAATGCACTTTGGCTAAAATTGTATAAGCTTGGTATAAGGGGTAAACTTCTACGTATTATAAAGGACATGTATCAGAAGGTTAAATCATGTGTAAAGAGTTGTAATAGTTATTCTGACTATTTTGAATATGCTGTGGGATTGAGACAAGGGGAGGTAATCTCGCCTATACTTTTCTCTATGTTTGTGGAAGACTTGGAGCTGTATTTACAAAACAGCGTTGATTCAGGATTGAATATTGATGATATTGTTTTGATTATGTTACTTTTTGCGGACGACATGGCTATTTTAGGAAAATCTCCTTCTGAATTACAGGATAATCTTAACCGTTTGCATACTTATTGTAATAATTGGGGCTTAAAAGTAAATACATTGAAAACAAAAATAATGGTATTTAGAAAACGTGGTGGGTTGTTACCCAATGAATCTTGGACTTATAACGGAGAAATTATTGAAGTTGTTGATGATTTTAATTATCTTGGAACAATATTTAATTATACTGGTAATTTTAATTTAAATCAGGAACATTTGGTTGGCAAATCTTTGAAAGCTTTTAATACCCTCTTATTTAATTGTAAAAAATTCCATTTAAAGCCAAAACTACAATGCCAGTTGTTTGATGCATTCGTTGGTTCTATCTTAAGTTATGCGAGTGAAATCTGGGGATATACCAAGTCGAAAGTAATCGAAAGAATACACTTAAAGTTCTGTAAACGTTTATTGAATGTTAGATTAAATACTTGTACAGTGGGTGTGTATGGAGAGCTATATATATCACGATATGTAAGAATCATAAGCTATTGGTGTAAAGTTATTTATACGGAAAATATATTGATAAAAAAACTATATGAACAGGGGCTTTATGACTGTAATAGAGGTTGTAAGAACTGGGTATCAAATATTAAAACCATGTTAAATGATTATGGATTCACCTATATGTTTGAGAATAATCGTTTTGTTAATCCCAAAGTATTTCCAAATATTTTTAAACAAAAGGTTATCGACAATTTCATTCAACAATGGTTTGGATCAGTAGAAAAAAGTCCAGTGCTCGAATTTTATAAACTTGTCAAACATCAATTTAAGTACGAGAATTATCTCGATATATTGCCCTGTAATCTTAGATTATTTTACACTAGATTAAGACTATCTGTTAATCCTCTTAGAATACAAACTGGACGATATGACAGAAATAGAATTCCAAAAAATGAAAGATATTGTTTATGTTGCAATTCAAGGGATATAGAAGATGAGTTTCATTTCTTATGTATATGTCCCTGTTTTAATAATTTACGAAAACAGTATTTGAAAAAGTATTACTATCAAAGACCTTCTGTGTTCAAATTTTTAGAGTTACTTAATTCACATAATAAAACCATATTATATAATATTTCAAGATATATAAAAGAGGCATTATAAATTAGAAAAACAGTGCTAACTGTGTAAGCATAGTGTTCATCCTCATTTCATTTATTAACATTCATTTAATATTTTGTTATACACTCTAATGAATTTAATCATTGCTGTTAAGTGACTATATGTTTATATTGATTGTATATTGTATATAGTATGATGATGTACTTTGTACAAATCCTAATAAAATATATGTTCTGTTCTGTTCTGTTCTATAATCCAGACCCCTATGCCAATGAGGACAAGCATAAACGTGTTAATTGTGAGCCAATCAGCGTTGTCAGTATCCATTAAACAATAATGACATGTTCCAACTTACCTCGGGTGTTGAGAGCTGTCCAATTAGCATTGCCGTCGCTAGAGTTCACGCCTCTAAAATAGTGAAACAGACAGTAGCTATTCCGAAACCAACTTACCTGGTGTATTATGAACGGGCCAATCGACGTTGCCGCCGCTAGAATACACGCCCCTAAAATAGTGAAGACAGGCATTGGCGTGTTCAATACCATTGTCAGTAAATTGATCTATAATATTCCACATTCCTTCTTCTGAGTGGCTGCCGAATACAGGGTCACATGTCATCGGAAAGAATGACGTTTGGCAGTAGTCTACCTGGGTGACAGAATATATTATATATATTAACAAAATACAAGTACTACTACAAAAAAATATAGAAACGATACCACATGATAGACAAAGGTTGTTTTGGGAACCATGGATACTTGTTAGACATTCAGTAGAAATTCTTAGTGAAGTAAGTATATCTCAAAAAAGGATTTGAGTAGAACCACCGTCCTACCGCATGTCAAACTTTCTCACATACAGTTTTTTTTTGTACGGAATATAACTTGAACCTACGACATAAGCGGTGAGAGGTGAGTGATCTTTAGGCATCGTCTTAGACAACTCGTCCACAGTGGACACACACAGGGATTCTATAGACTCATTCCAAATTTTGGCTAAAGATGTTGTTATTTTTCGTTAATCCCAGCTTAACGGTAATCTCAGGTATGGGGAGTGTAGCTGGACCCAAACAACCCTCTGAATCCGCCATTAAATGAAATTCCGTTAATTTTATGCTTTTTATAGAAAATTCCGATCCGAAGGATGTCTGGTTTTGCGGTAACTAGGCTTACAGTTTTGACCTGGTTATCAAATGGTATGAAAAGTTCTATCCGAACGAGGCATAGCCCTACATGATTTTTGTTCTTGCATTAATTATATATTTATTTCAATTTGATAAATCATTATTTTTTACGTCAAATTTTATACCTTACGTCACATGTTTACGTCACGAACCGTTTAAAACCTTGGAAATCCATGTTTGATAGGCAAAAAATAGCCTTTTTACAAACCACTACAATTCAATAACATAGAGAAATAAAGAAACTGTCCTTTTAAATAAACCAGTGTTACAACAGAAATTCAAGAAGTCAAGTATCACGTTTGATCATTAAGAGTAACCCATTCGGACAACCTCGTCTATTTTCCCTAAATCGCCTTTAACCGAATGATATACGATCGTATTAGTGACGATAATGACGTGTATCATTGGTTACCTTATTTAGATACAGTGTTGCGTACATTTCTTTCCCTTCTTGCCGTGAATATTCCATGCCGACAAAGTCCAACCTTTCTTTTATGGCGTTGATGGTAATGTAACCCACCTATATCGATAATAGTAAAGCCAATTAAATACAATCGACATTGTTTTCAAAACGTTTTATAATTAAAAGATTTATCGAAACTCAGTTACTGGCAAACGTAACCGCACATGGATGCTTGTGTCGAAATATGAGACAACCAAACACGACACACCATTTGCGCGCACCCTACTAGAGGCTTGAACTGCAATGATTATATCGGCTACCACGATAGCCATTATTTGTCTGCATCTGCCATTGCCGATAGCCTAAGCAAAAACTATCTGCCAACTGTGTTGGCCATTCTTGGTTCTTATAGGAGCCTCGCTATTCCTTAGAAATGTGCACATGGGTTAGAATTTGGAAGAAACTAATTGCAGTATTTGATTTTTTAAGATATCAATATTTTTTCAGGGGAGGCCCCTCGTACCCTATCAGCAAGAGACCCCCTCTCCCAGGGTGCCATATGCGTGGTGGAAATAATAAGATTACTGTGGCGCATGCATGTCTAATAAGCAAAAATTTGAGTAATACGATATAATTTGCTGAAACTCAGTTCTCAAGATATCAAGGTTCCAGGTTCATTCTGCATATTCATTTGTTGATATGATTATTTTTAATCTATATGTTAATTTATTTTTTGTACATGTAGAGTGAACCTGGAATCTTCCTTTTTGTTGGCGATGAATAACCTACAATGTGTTGATACGCCGTAAAACTGCATTCATTTATGCATTCTTTAAAACTCTGATAACGTCATATTATGCGACTAAATACACATATTGGGAGCTAGATTCATACAAGCTAATTAGCTTTTTTCTAAATCCCAATTCTTAGAATTGTTTGTCATTTATGAATTGTAAATGTTATGTAATATACTATGTACAGTTCTTGAATAAAATATTGTTTAAACCAAATACACATATACACCGTGTCATACCTGTATGCTGAAATTCCGTTGTTTGAAAATAATTAACATACACGTCTTACCTTGAAACATGCATATCGACGTCACAGTATAGATCTACGATGGTAACACGTCATTTTATAGTTACTAACCTGCACGTCGACGCTGTCGAATATATCAATCATATGATGAGAGACAATCTTTGATAACCCGTTCCATTCAAATTCATAATTAACATTGTTACAACGACTCCAGTGCCAACCTTAAAAAGAAAAAAAAAGAAGAGGAAGGATCGGTAAGATCTTCAATATACAATACAGCGAAGATGAATTTTGCTAACCCTTATTGAGAATATTCTATTCATTTCCAGTTTGGCTTAAAAGGTAATTACAATCTCAATCTCTCTTACCACTAATTTGAAAGAAAAAATCAAAGTAATATGAATGGATTTTTTTCTCGATACATGCACAATAAATTTAAGTTCCGCAACTTGAGTTAAACACTAAAATTGTCAAAAGCGACTCCGGAGATTCTACTACAGTACACTTTGTCTTTAGAGCAAAATGTTGATTTGCTTCATTTATTACAAGGAGATATTGTTGATACGAATGGAATTGATGTTCTATACGAGACATTAGTATCATCTTTAATTAGTTCGTCACATACATATATCCCAAAAGCTAAATTTAGGCATTATTTAAAGCCATACTGGTCAGCAAAATTGACCAATTACCGTCGTAAAGTCGATGATTGTCGTAATGTCTGGATCGCAAATGGTAGACCCCATGATACTAATTCAGATACATATATCTCATATCTAAAACAAATTTTCGTAGGGAACATAGACGCGCTATTAAAGAATATTTACTGTTATTAAACCGCGAAGTTGACGAATCCCTTGAACTTGATAGTATGACATTTTGGAAGGTTATAAACAGCCGACGGCAAAAATCGTGTAATTCTGTAGGTAATTAAATGAAGTTTGGCGAATGTTTTTGTAGAAATGCAGAACAAATTACAATGCACTGGAGTAATTACTTTAATCAGTTATACACTCCATCTGATCAATTAAACTTGAGCCAAAGTTTAAAGCAGACATTGAGAATAAACTGACAAATGTGAATTCCGAGATGTTTGTTAATAACTGTTCGACTGTATCAGTAGCTCAGGTGTCTTTAGAATCTGTCAATCTGGCATTGCGTAAAGCGAAAACGGCCAAAGCCGGAGGAATAGACAAAGTAGTTTATGAACATTTAATATATTGTGGTATAGATGTCAGAAAATTACTTTCTAAACTAAATACTGCTTTGTTACAAGTATCATATATACCTAGAACAGAGGTGTATTTATCACATTATTTAAAGGTGGTAACAAACCGAGAAATGACCCCGACAGTTACCGTGCTATTACCTTATCCTCCGTTTTTGTTAGACTGTATGAAATTATTATACTTCTTAATAAAATTGAAACTGATGGTAACTCTTTAAAGTTCAACAGTCTTCAATGCGGTTTTCAAAAACAAATTGGGCTGTGTTATGACATCTTGCACTGTAAATGAATGCATTTACCTAAGTAAGGAGTTATACTCTAAGTTGTTTGTATGTTACCTTGATATGCAGAAAGCAATTGATAGGGTTTGGCATGATGGTTTGTTTAGTAAATTGTACGATCTTCAATTAGATATGCATAAATACAACGCTTTCGTGAGCCTATACTCAGATTTAGAGAGCTGTGTTAAATTTCAGGGGTTTTATTCAGACTGGTTCCCAGTTCTACAGGGAACCCGGCAGGGTGTGGTAACAAGTCCCATGCTCTATTTATTATTCATTGACGGACTATTAAAAGAGCTGCGTGATTCAGGCATAGGTCTATGCTTGGTCGATTTAGATATTTCCAGCCCGACTGTCACAGATGATATGTGTCTGATCTCCCTTTCGAAGTCCGCTCTAGATTAAATGATAAACATTTACTACTTATATGCCTGTCGCTGGCGTTATGTTTACAATGCAAAAAAATGCGCAGTAGTTGTTTTTAACGAAGACTATCGTGATTTTAGAAATATTAAACGTACATGGCGATTAGGTCCCAAACATGTAGCTGAGTGTGACCAATACACTCATTTGGGAATTACATTTCATAAATATTATGATACAGAGTTGGCCATAAATGAAGCCGCAAATGAACTAAGAAGAGCTTTTATTTGGCGTTGTATGTAGTGATGTCCATGAGCAAGGCTTACATACCTTAACCTCATATAATATTTATAAATCTGTTGTCCTTCCAAAGGCTCTTTATGGTTGCGAATTATGGAATTACATGAATGGCTCACAGTTATTAGATATGGAAGGTTGTCATCGTATGTGCATTAAACTTTTGCAAGGTATTTCTACAAATACGCTGACTCACGTATCTACTGGTAGGTAGTAGGGCTGTTAAACCAGAGATTGATTACCATAAACTGACATTTTTTGGTCAACTGTGTAATCTCCAGGGTCATTTCCTTGCAAAGAATATATTCCTTAATAAACTTATCCGATATAACGATAAGCCATATCGTAAAAGTAGATTCATTCCTGATAGTTATAGGATATTGGCAAAATATCGTCTTCAATATATATACGATGATTTCTTAAAGGATGGAAGTTTCTCATCAAAATACTGTTGGAAAACTATAACTAAACATTTTATCCGCGTATACGAAAATAATATTAGTCAAATAGCCATGCTAGAAGATCCTCTTATTAATAGTTTAAAGATTAATAGTTAAAGATATCAATTGCTTTTGGGTGAATGTCAGGGTACCATGAAGCTATTAAGTATGTTGTACTCTCGTAATTCTTATTTTTAGCATTGTTTTAATTGTGGTGCAGTTGTAAACTCGCTAGCAATACACATTGTCTTTGAATGTATAATCAATGAAGATTTGCGCGAGGCACTGTGGGAGGAAATTTTTACACAGTTTGGGTCGGTTGTTTTTAACAATTTTATCAATCTTAACATGAAAAGTCAAATAACACATCTATGCGCTGGCCTACGCCAATTTCTAAAATGTGACGAATTACTAGTAAAATGTTAAAAGATTATTGTAAGGTATTTCCATCGCATGATGGGTTGAATGACGAGTCCTTGCTATTTCTTTAAGTTCGTTTGTATTACCATTTTCTCCTTATACGTTTCGTTATTTCGTTTTCTCGTGTGTTTTGTAACTCCTTAGTATGGAGGTTAATAAAGATTATATATATATTGTGTAAACTAATGCATGATATAAGATAAATAGTGACGGATAAGGAGCGACTCCGTTAATTGTTTCGCAGTTTAACAGTTTTTTTTATTTGAGACAGTGGATACGGGGGCCGCTATCCGTTACTTCTCTATTTGACTGTAACTTAGATCTGCATGCATACGGAACAGTTGACGTATAGCGTCCCCGTCACTTATATCTCTGTACCTATACAAATACAAATACCGTCACTGTCACTTGTTTTCTGTTTGAATGATCATACAATATGTAGCAGTAGATAAAGGAACGTTATTGTTACATGTTACCGTTCACATCTCACATCTAAAAAACCTATCCGGGGTGAAGGAATATAAATTTAGAATTACGCACAGATCGTTCCCGTCACTTATTTTGATGTTCGACGGTATCTATATATAGAACACCGGATAAGGAGCGTCCCCGTTTCGCTGTTTGGTAGCATATATAAATTTATATATAGCTTAGAAGTCTGTAGAAAAGTCAATGTGATATCTAACTAGATAAGATGTTCCTGGAACGATTTCATTGGCTTGTGAAGAAGATCAACATCTACTGACGGTCATGGCATTCTATGTCAAATTAAATGTTCTATTTGGAATAATCCGAGCGCTTTTATTGGCTGAGAAAGTAGGATAGCATATAAATGTGACAGTTTCTACTGCATATATCAAACAGTGGAAATGATTGTCACTTATTTTGTTGTTTGGCGGTGCCCGTGTGGGTATCAGTAGATAAAAAGAGCGAACGCACTGTTTGATGCAGACTGTATATATATAATACATTTGATAAGCAATATCCGTCACTTGATATGTTGTTGTGAACCACAGCGGTGGTCTAGGAGAAGAGCGTCCGTCTAATATGCGGAAGGTTGTGGGTTCGATCCCCGGATGTGTCATACCAAAGAATACTAGAAGCTTCACCGCTTGGCGCTCAGCATTTAGAGGATAGTTCTGGGTCTGGTCGACCCGGTGTCAGTATAATATGACTAGGTGGGGTATCATACCATGTGTCTGCAGCATGGCGTACCCCAGTGAGGCAGCACTTAGAATACTGCTTTAAATACATTCGCCGTATGACTGAAAAATAATTTAAAGCGATGTTAAACACCATACAACCATTGCTATGTTTTCTGACAATACTTACTAAGTGAGTAATGGGTAAGTAGAGTACCAGTTACTTGTTTCAGAGCCTCCGACTTGATGATCTGAAGTTTGTCAAGATAAGCAAACCGCGCTGCATCTGGCGCATCATCAGGACATTTGATTGGAGCGTACGCCTCGTTGTTCACAGCGACACCGTCAAACTTCTCGTCTGCTGTCACTATAAAGAAAAGTTTAATCTTTAACTTGTTGACTGCTTTTTATCTTATGTGAAGATCATTCTATTATCACTTTTAACAGAAAGGGATGTCAACCAAATTCTAAATAACGAGGTCAGATTACGAATTAGATATAGCATATGTACTATGACCAGATTTTATATTAAATATGTTAAGGTTTTGTAAGAGTTTCCTCCCATTGTCAGTTGTATTAAGTTATATGATTGATTTATGCCTCAGTGGTTTTATCTGTAATATTCCCGCCAAAAAGGTCAAAAAGGAGAGAGAGAGAGAGAGAGAGAGAGAGAGAGAGAAGAAGAAGAAGAAGAAGAAGAAGAAGAAGGAGAGAGAGAGAGAGAGAGAGAGAGAGAGAGAGAGAGAGAGAGAGAGAGAGGATTTATTTACACCAGGGAAATTCCTAAAAGTAACATTTATATCGCGGAAATTGAGCCTACGACCTTCTGAATCTGGTTCCGGTAATAAACTACTATACCCTGTGCTCATATAATGACCACGACACGTACATAAGGGTTTTTTTATTTTTTATATGTAAGTCACATCATGGTTAAAACTCATTATAAACATAAAATGAAACATCATATTTAACAAATGACTAGGCCATTCTTTAAAGAATTATAAAAGACTGGATTAAATACATGTCAAAACATTTTTAAAACGATTTATCACGCATTCATATCACACTGCTTTTTATTTGTTTGCACGTTAGTGACAAACTTGTAGAATATTAATCAGTAAAATGAGTGGCCGTTGCTAATCTTGACATATTGTCTAAAACATTATTAAGATGATATAAACAAGAATCATCAGTAACTGTTGTTATTTCTGATGTTTCCACAGTTTGTTGATATTCTGTCATAGCAATATAATTATCAGTGGAAGACCGTCGTCGCCGCGTAAACCAATATTTGTTTACACCGTTTGAAGTGCGTGTAACACCATTGTCGCGGATATCACGTTCAAGTGATGGAAACACTAGGTACACGCGAGATATTGCGAGAAGCACCTGCGCCTGCTGGTCTCTGTAGTAACATATCTCTTTCCCATACCAATACGTTTGTCCAAAACATTCAAAGGGAACTAAATACGATTTCAACCAAAGATACATGTCAACACAGTTGTCTCTCTTACCTGCACAGTTGTCGTTGTAGTTGACAATGTATTTCACTTTCTCGTTTTCAGAGACGTCAATATCGCTGTCGGCGAAGAGAGCGTAAATTCTCAAATCTGCTACTTTCCGGTGTCCGTCTTTAAACGAGAAAAATGTTAAAATACAAAATAATTTCAGCAGTAATACATATTCATTATGACGCAGGTGTTGAATGAAAACTCTACCAGTTGCCAAGGGCGTAGCTTCCTATAGGCACTGTAGGCACGTTTCTACACTCTTTTCTAAAAAATCTAAAAATAAAAATGTCTCCCCCCCCCCCAAAAAAAAACAGCAATAAAAATCGAAACCTTATTAGGGAGGGTGTTGGGTTAAACTTTAAACATTGTAACAGCCGTTGTGAGAAAATAGTAGCCAATTGAAACCACGAGACCGTGTGAGAAGGCTCTTTTCATTTTCCCTTTATTGAAGTGAACAAACCTTAAAACATTCATTTATTATCGATTTATTTTGTTATAAAACAGTGAATTCAATGTAAATATTTGGGATAGCCAGGCCCCTTAAAACATGAGAAATATAGGCCAAAAACGCACCTATGACAGTCCAGCTGAATGTTTTTTAGGCGGAGCATACTCCCGGACCCACCCCCTACAACTGTACAACTATGCCCACACTTTGTTTTAATTCAAGCTACGACCTTGGTTAGTTATGCACATATCTGGAACATATTAAATGGTGTAGAATTGAATATTAAGCGCCATTATATACCAACGAGGGATAACAGACGACCAGTTAACCTACCCATTATATCCTGTGATCCGGGAAGGTTAACCAGTATTAATGGACACACATTTCTGCAACTGATTAATTTCCATTGACTCCGTAACAAAATAAAGACAGAAGTGTTCACTATCAGACGACGAGTGAACCAGTCCAGTGGAGTTCGGTATTTGTCATAGTCTGTTGTACGGACCCAGCTCTCCCGATTGTGTCCGTTAAATAGCAATATTGGGAAAGCCACATTTGAGCACTTTGATTGGTTATTTGCTTTAATGACGTCACAGTTTAGTAAGCGTTCAATTGCTATAAATTGTGGGACAGGCATAGTAATACCTGCTTTTTTCACTTGCGGTTTATATACCTGATTCGGAAGATATCAGGTTCTGGAATATATATTCGTCATGAAACTAAACTCTGAACTTTTCAACCTCCAATATTGAAGAGTTATACACTTAAATAACGTTATATGAAAAGTCAACATCAAACTTACTTCCATCTCCCGTTTATCCAATAATTTAATTACGTTTGTTTATAAAAAGTAAAGTAAGTAAAGTGTTTGTGTAAAGTGTGTGTCACCCCTATTGAAAGGTGGCCCCACATAAGAAACCTTTATATTGTACATAGTTACTTCCCAAAAGCTATCATTACCAGGCGTCAGGCTGTTAGACATCCGGTACCCCTCAATTTAACTAGCTGCTGGGTGAGCAACCGGACGCATCAGAAAAAAATCCAAGTGCTTCCACCGAGATTCGAACCTTCGATCTCTCGCTTCCGAGGTGGACGCCTTAACCACTAGGCCACGGAAGACGGTTATTTTTATATTTCTCTGGTTTATCAAATTTAAATTGCGCTTTTATATTGCGGCCATAAACGGAATAGTCAATTATCAGTCTTCTATAGTTGATGCTGGGTGTGGCAGTTATCTAATGACCCGTTTCGTCGATTTTATCTACGTTTAATGATCCATGACCCAAAATAATTTCTATTCACTATTGAGAAGGCAAATCAAAACTTTAAAATGATAAGCATCTATTATTAAATTGGTGAAAAATATTCATCATTTAATACGAAATGATGAATGTAATCAATATACTAGTATTTTTTTCATAACATTAAATATAGTGTTTGTTACTAGCGAATTAAATTACTATTGTTTATGTGACATGCCATTCATTATAAGAAAAAAACAATCTGTGATTCTAGGGCTATTAATTTATGATTGTCATTTAAGAATAACTTGTGTAAATGCCATACATATTTTGTAAATTGAAATTGTAATATTGTAACATATTATAATGTATTGGAGAACAAATATACAAAAATAAAATACAGACATATACTAGTATTTCAGGACGAGATTGGGATTTCCCGCGCCCGAGTAGTCGTCTAATAGTCACATGTTACTTGTACATTAGACTGTAAGAAGATTTACAGCTCTTCGATACACGAGCACGCTGATTGGTCAGTTACTCAGCGGAAGAGGAAAACGTCACAATTGTGTAATCCGTTAGAGGTCTCACTGAACAATTACCTCCCTTACATGACGGTAGCAAGATTATTACGCCCAAGAAATTAGAGCTGTGTAAAGCGGTTGGGTAAAATTTTTTTAAAAATGCATAAAATGTCATATTTCTTTGCGCATATGGGAACATTGGAACATTTTCATGATTTCTGCAAAGTTTGGGTGACCCTGGGAACTGTTTGATGATGCTATAACAGTTTAAAGATGCGTAGTGATACACTGCAACAAATGGGCAGAATTGTCAAAAATGAAGGGGTGCCATCAAACCATCGAAATTGTGAAAAAGCAACCTGGTCAACCCCATGTTTTTTTCTGCATATTTGGACCAACAGAGGACTATCTATGGGAATAAGGCACTTTTAGAACCATTGGTAATGTATCCAGTGTTCCAGAAGTGCATGTCTCTATATGTAGAACAGTACAAAATTAATTGGTGTGTGAGACGTAGAGTGATATGTACTGCGGTACAGACAGGGAACTCCTTGCTATACATAAGGGTATAACAGACCGGAATCAGGAGATGTCAGGTAATGGGAAAGACTAAGTTACCTACGAAATGACGGTGGTTCTACAAGTTGGTGAAGTTGGCAGAATAGCAGATAACAGAATGAAATTTTCCTATTTTGCCAGCAGAACAGCAGAATGAAAAAATCTCATTTTGTCAACAGAACTGGAGAAAGAAAATTTTCCTTCTGCCAGCAGAATAGCAGAACGGTAGAATGAAAAAAAAATCTCATTTTGTCGGAAGAACAGGAGAATGAAAATTTAGCTTCTGTAAGCAAGAACAGCAGAATGAAAACAATCTCATTTTGTCAGCAGAGCAGAATGAAAATTTTCCTTCTGCCAGCAGAATAGCAGAACGGTATGTGGAACAGTTTTCATTTTTGCAGCAGAACAGCTGACTTGACCAAGCTTGGTTATACTCATATACGTAATTACGTCTGTCGTCGTCCTGCCTGCTGTATATAAAAGGTCATTTGTCGAAAATTGGGTTAAATCTCATTTTAAAAGAAATTACATAAAGCACTTACAATTCCTGTAGCCTAATTTAAAAAAAGAATGAGCTAGTATTGATCTTACGGCAGAAAAACATAAACGCAGATACTGTGTGGCAAAGCGTGGATTCAAGTCCATGATTGGCAGCCGGACACGGAATTTTTAGTATTGATTTATTAATATTTAATACTGAGTTCATTTGCAGCACTAACCTGCTAGGGTTTCCTTCAGAAGACTGACGCCTGGGTAGGAACAGTTGTTATTGTAGGCCCCCTCAGTCGCTGATTTTACCCCGCTCAAAAAGATTCTCGAGATTTCTCTACCCTGAACATTGCACGTGCTCCAGAGCCAATTACGCTTTATCTCGTCGTTCCATGAATGCGTGAAGCACGTGCTGTCGGAAGTATTCCACGCGAGGAAGTCACTTTCTCCGCACGAGCTTACCGAGGAATCGAATGAATCCGTCCAAACGTACATGGCATATCCGGCTCCTGTCTCAATGTAGCACACTGACTGGAGAAGTATCACCGATATCAGCGTGTACGTGTGTATATTTATGTGATACATTGTTTGTAATTAGAACTATGATATTTTCTATTGTAATTAATTAACAATAACACATACATATATTAGACTACTACATTGGTTACATGGTCGTTATATACAGCTAAACATTTGTTAACGGACACCTCTGTTAAGCAATCACGTTTCTTAAACAGTCTTTTCTTGTTCTCATAGGTGTAGCAAAAACAACAATAATATTAATCAGATCAGATTAAACGAAATACGTGTTTTATTAACTCAAAAGACCAATTTTGATTATTGAATTTCAGTGACGACTGTCCAAGACTGGTAGGTCTGTAACTATGGTTATTTTACACTTTACAAGTAAAACGAAATAGTTCCCTTTCAACATGTCCACAAACACTTTACAAATGTAAAATAGCTTTCTATCAACACTCTACAAATGAAATAAAGTATATCCGTTTCAACATATAAACTTCCTAAAGTGCTATTTGTACTTTTTAACTCGAATACATTTGAGAATATAACGTATGCTAGTCAGTCTCGTAAATGTGTGTCATTCACGTCACGGGTATACCGCGGTACAACGATAATTGTTTTCAAACTCCGGGGATTTTAATTTATTTTATTTCTTTTTTTCTGATGTTAATCTCAGTGACGGCGTAACCGTGAAGCGTAATCACTATGTTACACTTTGCTTACGGTAAAAACAATTTTGCGCAATTCATAGCGGGGTATTTGATTGTTCTCTCTGCAGAACCCTGACATTGGCCCTGTCCTGCTGGAAAAAGCTCCTTTAAAAACCTTATGCACACGGGAATTACTC